>JBBBDQ010001512.1:2070000-2350000 GCA_037127315.1 Ascarosepion bandense | reverse complement strand
ATCAAGTTGCGCATATGGAGTAACTTTTGAATTTGTTATATATGAAAAGTTCAAGTAGATCAACATGATTTTACGTAATTAATATGTGCACAAACTTATGCTGAATCTGCGCTGTGCATAAGCAAACCTAAAGAAAAATGTTAAATCTGGCAATGCCTGTCGCAGGCGACTGCTCAGGAACCTTTGTGTTGTTCAACACCCACAGAAAACACCTGTTGTTTATACTGCAACTATGCCGAGAGACTATACTTACAATTTTCATGGTCAGCAGTTTGAACAACGGCAGTATGCTCAAAACCTCGGTCATGATGACTTGGGACTTTGTGCTAGCACAACCACCGACACACACACACACACACACACACACACACACACACACACACACACACACACACACACAAACAAACAAACAAACAACAACAACAACTTATTCTTCTAATGCCTTAAGTAGAATTTTAAAAATCTCTTCAACATTTATGGTTTGTATGTAAAAAGTATAAGAGAAACTAGCGTTAAAAATGCTTTCATTTTTCCTCCAAGTTAAAGGACGTTTGGCCGTTAAAGTTTTCTTCTATGTACTGTGTCCCTTCAGGACCTAGGCGACCATGACCTTCCACGTCGTCCTATCTCTTGTATCTCTTAACACTTCTTCTCCTGATATCTCACTCAGCCCCCGCTCCGCCATCCATCTGCTCAAGTCCATCAAGTATGTCACGCGTTGCTTTCCCTTGTCTCTCCTTCCCTCTATCCGTCCCGTGAGCGTCAGATTCTCCAAACCCTTCTTTCTCACTTCATGTCCCAGAAACTTCAGCTGTCTTTCCTTGATATTAATTATTACTTTCCTTTTCACATCCTTTCTCTCCAAAACCTCTTTTCATGTTATCCTCAGCATCCTTCTGTGGAACCACATATCGGTTACTTCAAGTCTTTTTTTCATCTTTGATAATATTGTCCAGCATCCTTCCATATTGAAGGACAGACATTACATAACAATCCGATACCCTGTTTTCAACGAAATTTTCCTGTCTGTTAATAATACTCCTCATCCTTGGCCATCCCAATACGCTATTGGATCTCAGTCTCGCCCTTTTCGTCCTCTGTTAGAACACTTCATAAGTATTCAAATTTCTCTACCCTTGCTTGTAGGTGGCATTAAAGACATTTTTTTTTTTTTTTTTTTTTGCAAAAGAGAGAAAAAAATTATTTGGAAAAACTGAACATTAAATGCGGAAGTATTTCTACCAACCTTTCTTAATCCTGACAATCCTTACATTTTAACTGGTTTTCTTTGTCACAAAAAGAAAAATCAAGAATAAAAAAAAAAGACGAGCGAATGAATGAATGAATTCTTGGGTGGGTAATAACAACACTGAGTTCCCTTATGTAACGAAGTTTTAAGTGTTGAGCCCAGCCATAGGTTCTTTGTTTGTTCAGCAGGGCAATCAGCGAATTTAGGTTGAAAAGTATTTTTGTGAAAAAAGCCAAGCATTAACAAGAATAAAACGATTGAATATTTCACACGCTTACGTAAAAAGCTCTACAGTAAGATACCATATCTAATATACGAATTTCAACTTTGTTATTAGACGAGTTAGCTGTTGAAAATACAGACACGTAAAAAGAAGATAGTAATGTTAACTGGAATGATAACGATAACGACGACGACGATGATGATGATGGTCGTGGTAGTAGTAGCAGTCCCAACAAGGAACCACGTGCCCAAGTGATGTATAGTGTGTAGTCCGTTTCAGGACACATGGTGGAAACATATGATACTAAAATACTATTTAATATTGTGTAACGCATGGAGAGAGAAAAAGCGGCTCGTTATGCAGACTAAATTAAGGTGTAAAAACTAAAAAAATAAGAGAATGGCTACTTTTTTTTTATTTTTTTTTTATAAAGAACAATAATTAATAGTAAATCATAGAAGGAAATAAAAAGAGACCGAGAGAGGTATGAAATAAATTGAAACAACAGTAAAAAGACTTCTCTCTCGTTTTTAAAAATAACCAAAGCGGGAAGAAAGTTTAATAAGTAATTTAAGAAAGACAAGTAATTTCAAAACTTACGAAACAAGCCCCAAAAAGAAACGCTTTTTATACATTATAGAAAAAAATATCTGTCCCAAAACTGTCGTTACATTTCCAAGCATATTTAATAAACTACATTTTACAACACTTTATGCGACAGAGGAAGAATTATATGTTTATAAAACTTTTGTGCCAGAATTATTGATGACTTTCCTAGAAATACAAAAAAAATTCTGGGACCAACTTAATACAAAAAAAAAAAAATTATTTCCTAAAAAACAAAAGTAATCATTTAAAGACTTACCATTATGGTCGATGTCATTGTCGGAAATATCCCTAGAAACTCCTATATCCTTCACAGGACTGGTATGATCACACGGTTCCATAGTTTCTCATTCACCGGGTAGCCAACCTTTTGAATGGCAAAGCAAGTTTTGATGGTTTTTTTTTCAGTGCTGAATGTGGTGTGTTATTTCCAATTGTACTAAATCCTTGTTAAGTTGACTTAGATTCATAAAGTCACTTTTACTGCTGCTACGACCACAACTACTACTTTTGCTACTATTCCGAAATGGTCTTCTTGTAATACTACACGCGCAGAGTTGATTGTGTGTCGTAAAAGTAAAATGTTTAGTCACTGACACGACACTAAAAAAGTCATAAAAGCAAACAGATCCCTAAAACAGATTATGACCATTCGTGAGATGTAGATATCTTTTATAATATATATATATATATATATTTCAATTACTTTATACCCTTAAAAAAGGAAAGAAAACACCTGTCCTTTTTTTCAGTTTCTTTATCTTTACTTTACCCTCTTTATTTTTTTTATTTTCCCTTTTCTCTCTCTCACTCTCTCTCTCTCTCCCTCTTTAGAAGCCTTGTGCTCTCTCTCTCTCTCTCTTTGTAGCAGTGAGGGAGAAGAGAGACCTGTATTCGCCTGCAGTGCAGAGGCGAGCCGGCTTTCGATTTTACGTTTTTAAATCTCAGGACTGTAATGAAAGAAACACGCGGTGTAGGTTCTGTTATAATCGACTTGTAAATTAAGACAAAAGATGAAGGGAGGGAGGGAGGTAGTGAGTGGGCGCATCGGCGTGGTGGGGGTGGAGAGACGAGTAAAACAAGTTACCGAACTTGCAACCAATCGCCAGCCTGCTGCTCCTGCTGATTTCAGTCATTGTGGTGTTTGTTTGTTTTTTGTTTTTTTTTTACCAATAAGAAAGTCGCGTCTACAAGGAAACACCATTTCAGTATTGAATGCGTATGTGTATGTGTGCATGTGCTGTTCGTGTGTGTGTGTGTGTGTGTGTGTGTGTGTGTGTGTGTGTGTGTGTGTGTGTCGCAAGCTGTTAATAATAGATTGAAACGGTAACATATTGTTTGGGGAATATATAAACAGGTATATACAAACATTTGAAATAAAAAATGAGTAAATAAATTTTCATTTAAAAGGTGGGTCCCAATAATGAGGATATGCAATTAATTCAACCGGTAAGAAAGAAATAGAGCGTTTTTTTATAATTCACATAAAGCTTCATGGTATGTGATTTAAACTTTTAAAACTTTTTTGGCCTAAAAATGCGTCGTTAATATTTCGTTAAAAAATTTAGCGCTGAAAGTGAGTGGAAATTTTCAGAGCGGCGATTCTTAAAAAAAATCAAATAGATAAAGGCGACAAAAGAAAGAACAAAACGAGAAAAAGAAAGTAAGAAAGAGAAACGGAAAGCAAAAGACGAAAAGAAAGAAAGGAAGGAATATAGAAAGAAAGAAAAACAAAAAACAAAAAGCAAACGAAAGCAAGAAAGAAAAAATTAAAGAAGGAAAGAAAAGAAAAAGAAAATTTAAAAAAGATAAAAGAAAGAAACGAAGTAAAAAAATGAAAAAAAGTAAGGAAATATGAAAAACAAAGAAAACAAAAAACCGAAAAAAAGCAAGAAAGAACGAAGTAATGATAAAAAGAGAACGAAAGAAAGAAATGCAAAAAAGCAAAAGAAAGAAAAAAGAAAAGAAAGAGAAAAATGTAAAAGACAAAAGAAAGATTGAAAGAAAACAGAGAAAGAAAAGAAGAAGCCTGTTTATTGCTGACCAGAGACTTAAGGTTAGGAATTAGAAAAATTATAAAACTTCAAAAAATTCACTACTTGATGCTGGGAAAATATTTAATGCTTAAATCCTAAATACGAAGGTGACGCTTAATGGACACTTCAATATGTGGTTGTTATTGGCATAAAACTTATGAAAAGCTTTTAATTTTCTTGACATAATTTCAACTTAAAATATATCTATTTATATGTTTCATATCAAGTGAATCTAGTGAATGTTTTTAGGAAACAAACGACAGAAAGTATTTTCAGATTTCTAATCCATTTTCTACTATCTACTGAGTTACTGGTGGATGTGCGTTGTGGTGCATTGGATATCGGCTCGGAACGAGAGATCGGGGAGCCGAGTTCGAATTCCAGTTGAATTCATTGCATTCACTTACGCGCAAATACCCTTGGGAAAGGTATTAATCCGCCTATTCCTTCCAGTTATGGGTTAAATAACAGGACTGATTGGGTTCTATAGCCTTGGTCGCCAACCAGTCTACCGCAGAAAGCAATGGCAACCTATTGCGGGATAATCTTCTACCCAGTCAGTCATGTCTCTTTCGAGACATGATCGCCCAAGCGTGTATCACGTATGGCACTCAACTGACTGTGTCACTTTGGAAGGTTGGCGATCATGGCTCTCCACAATTTTCTATGTTTTTTTTTTACCTTCTTTTCCCTATCTCTTCCAAGTCATTTTCTGTCATCCATTCACACAAGCAAAAGCTCATTAGTTTATTACACACTGCTTTCCTCTGTCTCTCTCGCCTTCAATATATCTTGTGAGTGTCAAATTCAAACATCACTCTTTCCTCAAAATGTGTGTTTGTTCTTCCATCCATTTACACAAATTCATTATTTAGGTTATAATCTACTTTCATCTGTTCTTACCGTTAATATGTCCTGTGAGTGTCAAATTCACCAATCCATCTTTCCTCATGATGTGCACCTGTTCTTCTATCCATTTACACAACCTCGTTAGGTCGGTTAAATGCTGCTTTCATCTGTCCCTTTTTACCTTCAATTTGTCCTCTCAGTATCAAATTCGCCAATACATCTTTCCTCATCATGTTTCCTGTTCTTCCACCCACTTACACAAGCACATTTGTGAGGCTTTCCTCTGCTTTCATTTGTCTCTCTTACTTTCAAGCAACAGCATTTTTGTTTTTGTTTTTGTCACTTTTTAAACATTACGAAAACTAAGTTATTCGACAAAGTACGCCACAAAGAATTGATAGAAATGCTCAGCAATTTCAACATATTTGGCAAAAACATTAGCTTAATCAAGAACCTCAACTGGCAGCAAACAGCCTGCATACAGACAGGAAACGAATTCAGTAGATTTATAAAGACAGGAAGAGGCGTAAGACAAGGATGTGTCTTTTCGCCGGATTCAACTTGTCCAGCGAGACTATAATGAGGACCTAGGATTTATGCCAAGATTCATCATCGGTGGCCACAATCTGAACAACATAAAATACATAGATGACACAGTGCTGATAGCAGACACAGAAAACTACAAAACCTCCTAAATAAGGTAGCTGAAGAAAGCCGAAAGAAAGGACTACAAATAAACTACAAGAAAACCGAATGCATGGTCATCAGCAAACAGAGAAGCATAAAATGCCAATTACAGTTGGAGGATACTAAAATTAAATCATGTACAAAATATCTGGGAAGTGTTCTAACAGAAGACAGAAAGTATGACACTGAGATCCGAAGTCGAATTGTCTTCCACAGAAGGTAACTGAAGAGAATGACAAGAAAGGACGACACATAAACTATAAGAAAACTAAGAAAACCAAATGACTGGTCATCAGCAAAAAGAGCAGCCCAACATGCCAAATATAGGTGGGGGATACTAACATCAAGCAAGTTCAGAAATTTAAATACTGGGAAGTGTTCTAACAGAAGACGGAATGTACGACACATAGATCAGAATGTGAGTTGGCATGGCGAAAGACGCATTCCAGAAGCTGTGTAGAGTACTAAGAGATAGGAAAATTTTGCTAGAAACAAAGAAGAGAGTACTGGATTGCTATGTGATGTTTGTTTTTTAATATGGCAGTGAATTATGAACAGTATCGTCGAAGATTAAGGAAAAACATGAATCAACTGAAATAAGGTTCTACGGAATGATGCTGCGAATATCATGGATCAAGCATGTGAGCAATGATGAGGTTTTAGAAAGGATGGAAACAAAAAGGAAATTAATACCGAGCATCAGGAAGAGACAGCTAAAGTTCCTGGGGAACGAGGTCTTGGAGAACCTGATACTAACAGGCCAGATATAGGGAAGGAGAAATAGAGGAAAACTGCGTGTAACGTACTTGTCTGGCGTAAGTAGGTGGATGGCAGAACGGGGGTTGCGTAGTGTAACTGGAGAAACCGTTCTAAGGGCCACCAGGAATAGGGAGAAGTGGAAGGACAAGGCATATAGAAGGAGACTGCAATAAAGCTCTACGTTCATGCTCTGATTGACTTCCATAAAGCTGTAGCGGATAACACTAATTGCAGATCACCAGACTGTCACCACAATCTTTTGCTGATACAACTTTGTCCTTGGGAAATGTTTGGGGGGCTCATCACAATCAAGTTATGGACCTGATCGTTTACGGTTATCATAAAGGATCCACTTTTCATCATGTCGATTCTTCAATATGGCAGTGAATATTGGACAATATCTTCGAAGATGAAGGAAAAACTTGCTGAAATGTAGTTCTACAGAAGGATGCTGGGGATATCATGGATCAAGCATGTGAACAATGATGAGGTTTTAGAAAGGATGGAAACGAAAAGGAAATTAATACTGAGCATCAGGAAGAGACAGCTAAAGTTCCTGGAACATGTAATGAGGAAGAAGAGCTTGGAGAATTTGATACTTATAGGTCAAATAGAAGGAAAGAGAGACAGGGAAAAGCAGTAGGTAACATACTTAACGGGCCTGAGCAAGTAGATGGTAGAGCGGGGCCTGGGTGAAGTAACAGGAAAAAGTGTGTTAAGAGCCACCATGGATAGGGAGACATGGTGGGCCATGATCGCAAACGTCCTGAAGAGACATGGCACATAAAAAGAAGAAGATACTTAAAATTAAAAAGATGCAGTTGATGTAACGTTCAGTTGATGTAACGTTGCAGCTTAGGCCAAACACCGTGTTCGTTCTCAGGGTGTAGCTTATTTTTGTGGCTTACAAACAATCCTTCCGCCAGATTATTACCCACAATATAAAACCATGAGACGTTGTAATAGTAAGCAAATTTTATTTTCGAGTTGTATTCTACCACTATAGACGAGTGAAGACTAGATAAGGCGTAGGTGAGGTGGAAGGTGAACAGTCTAACGGGCGTCTTCGCTTTCATATCGTTCACCATGGGACCTCGCTGTCTCTCTGACTTTTCGAGGGTAGTGGCCACTGTCTTATAGAGCACATTGTTCTTTGTCTAATTACCTGTGTCTACAAAAATAATTTAACTTTATTCAGTAACTGTATTTATCTGCTTACTATTTATTTATGAACTTCCCAATAACCATCGAGAGCCATTTTAGTGACAGGTCAGTTGTTTTCCATTTAATCATATATCAGCTAACACTGTCATCGTTACAGTTGACATGAGATAGATAAAACAATGAAACAGGGCTTGGAGAATTTGTGACTCACAGGAGATATTGATGATAAGAGGGGCAGGAGAAACAGCGAGGAAACTGTTTAATGAGAAATTGTTTTAAAAGAAAGATTTCAGGGGGGTTTTTTCACTATCGGGTAGGATCAAACTGTAATATCTGTTCTCAGATGCTCACTTTCTACTCTCCGACCGCCTGCAGCACGCGCCACCTGGTGTCGCGTTAGTAGGTTTGGAAGGCAATGACCAGCTTTGACAAACGATGACCAGCTAAGACTAGCTTTGTACTCAGTTATCGCTCATCTGCCTGAGAGTGTACACGTGCTAGGCAACTGCAAAACCCATCCTCTCTGCAGCCAAGGCTCGATATCAACGTACCAGCCTGTGCCCTTCCTGCAAGACACTGACGACATTCCAATCTGCGCAGTTCCTGCCACATTTTGACGATATTCCAGTCTGCGCCGTTCTTGCCGATCGAAAACGATGTTCCAGCCTGTGTCGTTCCTGCCAGACAATGACGACTTTCCAGCGTGTGTATTTCATACTAGACGCTGACGGCGTTCCCGCCGACCGACAACAACATTCCTGAGCTGATCCTGGCAATCGCTGCCGACCTTCGAGCCTTTTCCAATTTCCAACATTCACAAAATAATAGACGTTGAAATTCTACATCTTTGCCCCCGTCTCCTCGTTGTCTTTGCTGTTTTCAGACATACATAATTTGTGGGATCGAGATCCTTACCTCAACTCCGCAACAAGTAGTGACGCCGGGCGTGATTACAGCTAAACAGTGATATGGTTTGGCGAAAGCAAAGCTATGGACATAACGGCCCCCTTAATAGCACTGTCGGCTTCTCATCAAGAACTGGTTCCTGCAAATAGAACCCATCTTCTCGACGCTGAGGATCAATTCGCAAAAAACAGGTCCGCAAATGTGATACAGAAACTTCCATCCGATATCATACAACAGCTATTTGACGTACTTGCGCAGCTACCCGAGTTTGAACCATACAATTACCTTAAAAGCACTATCCTTTTAGGTACCGGCAGCTCAGACGAGGATGTTATCACGGAGATTTTAGAGAACGCTGGACGATTTGGCCGAATCTGCCGACAATTCAAACACACGTCAACCAAAGCGTGCACACGCCCGACAACGCAAGACTTGAGCAGAACCCAACAGAGAAGGCGACATGCAGAAGCAGATACGAGAGATCTAAACCTCTCTGTACCGACAGCCGAGGATCACAGACAGCGACAGCGAAGACGTACTTCAAGCTAGCATAGCCTGAATGATAGGGACGTATGCTGGTTTCATAGCACTTTCAGCAAGGAAGCCAGAAATTGCAAGCCTCCCTATACAACACCAATCGACACAGGGAATCTAATAAACGGGAAAATATTTCGACGGCAGACTCAACGAGTATCAACGCACGGTGTCATCTTTTCTATGTGTGGGACCGAAGGAATAAGCTGAAATTTTTGTAGCCATGGGTGCGGCTATTAGCATGCTACTATACACAAACGAACCCTCCACTAAGCCCACCCTCTTTAAACTGCAAGACCCTTGAATATTGGCATGCGATGGGATTTTACCTGGACTTTGACCTTGACCAAAGTAAAGATACCCATACCTAGTGAAGATTTTCTGTCGCACTTCAAACTGGCGCTGCATATGAACCCGAGGACCCTTTCCGATATGATAACGAACATCCACGTCATAGAAACCCCTACACGCCACAGCACCACGGGAATCAGCTTCGCCACTTGCCATTGTCAAGAGTACGAGGATATCCTAAATCAGTATGTGGACATAACGCAGCCATTCCAAGCCAGTGATTCGGATACCACCACACCCAACACCACATCAAGACCAGCGGTCAACCTTCACACGCTCACGAAGGACGATTTCGCACCACACAAATTGGAGTATGCCAAGAAGCAGTTTCAGGAGATGATGAAAACGGGATCGTCTGCTCTTCCGATAGTCCATACGCCTCGCCACTGCATCTGGTACCCAAACCTGGTGGCACGGAATATCAGATTTCGTCGATTATAGAAAATTAAATACATCAATCGTCCTAGACCGTTACGCTCACATTCACGATTTAGCGCCTGGACTTCTGGATACCCGCATCTTCTCCAAAATTTACCTGATGAAAGCGTATCATCAGATCTCTGTAGCCCCAGAAGTAAACCACAAGACAGCCGTTACAACACCGTTTGGTTTATGCGAGTTCGTAAAAATGCCATTCGGGTTATGAAACGCAGCCCAGACTTTTCAACGTTTGATGGACGAAGTTTTGCGCCGCTTAGCGAACGTGTACGCATACATCGATGGCACCCTGGTAACCAGCAGACACGCATGATTCCCATAGGCAACACCTACACGAAGTGTTCCAGCGACTTTCACACTACGGCTTGAAGTTGGACCTGGAAAAAGTGTGTTTTCGGAGGGAAAAGCATCGCCCTTTGACGCTAACAGCTAAACCTAAAGTCAGCTTGCTCCAGGACTTTCCAACGTCGACGTCGATAAAACAACTCCGACGTTTCATCGGGATGATAAACTTCTATCGACGATTCATTTCAAATTTTTCCACTATTCTCCAGCCCCTAACAAACCTAGTACAGAGAAAGAACAAAGGCATCACGTTGGAAGACGACGCCATATATGCATATCACACGACAAAAACCTCGCTAACAAACGTCACCAGATTTTCATTAGTCGACGATGAGCCTCAAACGCAACTATCCCTGACAACTGACGTATCAGATATAGCAGTGGGTGCAGAGGTTGAACAAGAATTAAATTCCCAGCGCAAACCCATTGCATTCTTTTCGGCTAAACTTTCTCCAGCCCAGGCGGAAATATAGCACCTTCTCCCAGGTACTGGCAATTTATTTAGCTGTTAAGCACTTCCGACAACAAACTGGAAGATAGAGATTTCACCATCTACAGTGACTATAAATCACTGACGACTGCAATAAGTACTTATTTTGACAAGTACTTATCTCGTGAGATTCGACACCTTGACTACGTGTCAAAATTTTCGACCAACAACCGACACGTCAAGGGGACAGACAACGCAGTTGCAAACACGTTATCCCGAACAGGAATGAACTTCCTCGAAATTGAAGTCTTAAGTCAGGATTTGATAGCAGTGGAACAGAAATCCGACTCAACGATACAAGACGTCCTCACGAACACTTCCCTGAAGCTTCAGAAGTTCTCAGCATTTTTAGCGACAACACTCTATATCGCGACGTCAGCCTAGGCACGCCTACAGGAGAACAAACAATGTTAGAGAAGAAAAAAAAAGTGTCGCTTTTGAAGGCCGACCTCATATAAGATTTCATAGTGTTACTGGAAGATTTTCTGTCGTACGCCCCAGTCGACATGAATATTTAATTCTCCGATTGTCTCTCCATCAAGTGCAGAGTAACATTTCATTTCATGATGTTCGAGCAATTAATAGACACGCTTGAACAACTTACCAGTAGGCACACCGTGGATTTGTATTGCTCGAGAATAATGCCCAGCGAGATGCAATAAGCAATATTGTCCGCAACTCAGTCAGTCAGTTAAGTGCCATACGTGATCCACGCTTTGGGCGATCATGACTCGAAAGAGACATGACTGACTGGGCAAAAAATTATCCCGCAGTAGGTTACCATTACTTTTTGCGGTAGAATGGTTGCCAACCAATGTTAGAGAACCAAATCTGTCCTTTTATTTAACCCATAACTGGAGGAAGAATATATGGCTTCATACCTTTCTTAAGGGTATTTGTGCGTAAGTGAATGCAACGAATTCAACTGGAATTTGAAATCGGTTCTCTGATTTCTCTTTACCATCCGATATCTACTGCACAACAACACCCATCTACTGTATCTAAAACAACTAAGTATAATAATCAGTATATGAACCATCCAATTCGCTTCAACTATGGTTCAAATACCATGGTAGTCTTAAGTTCAACAGTATTGAAATAAGATACAATGATGAAATTTACCAAGCATTTTCATTGACATTTTAAACGTCCTAGCAGCCAAGAACTTTAAAAATATGGCTTCCTTCAAACTAACTCACTGAAGGAACTGTTTATGAAGAGACAGGTGACATTGGATCAATGTTAAAGTGTTTAAACATATGACCAGTATTAAAACCATTAAATTTTGGTCCAATGCTCAAATGCTTAAAATTTGGATCAGTGTTAAAATGGTTTAATTTTTGACCAATGCTAAAACTTGGATTAGTGTTAAAATGATTAAACTTTACATTAATGATAAGATGTTTAATATTTTTATATTTTTTTAAATATTTATAACCTTAGATTAGTGTTAAAATATTAAAAATTTGTGTCAAAGTTAAATGCTTTAATTATGTATTACTAACTTTAAGGTCTGCAAAAACACTGAACCACTGTTAAAAAAATTTAAATTAATATCAATGTTAATTTTTTAACATTGGATCATTATTAAAATGCTTTAATTTAAAACTGTTAAAATATAAAATATATTAAATTCTTCGATCAATAAGACGTGTAACATTTTATGTTAGTGTTAAAATGTTTTAAACTGGATCAATTTCACAAGGTTTAAAATTGGATCAATTTTAAATTGTTTAAAATTTTTAAACAGTATGAAAATGTTTAAACTTCTGATCAATTATAACATGTTTAATATTTCATATCATTAATAAAATATTTAAAACTTTGAAATGTTAAGCCACATTGAAATTTCTTCAATTTTGGATTAATGCTAAAATACTGAAATTTTAGATTAATGTTTAAATTCGATGGAAAATGTTCTGATGAATTAAGACTGTTTTTAATTTCGTTTAATCACGTATCCATAATTCAATTTCCCAGGGATTCCCAAGAGCGACATTGGATCTTCGAAAAGGATTAATAATTCTTGGCAAATATAATTCAAGGCGCTGGTAGCCAGTCACAGTGAGAGAAGGCGAAGTCTAACTAGCACATCGAAAATCTATGTGTCTATCTCGTATAGAAATACACCCCTTGAACATTATATGGCACTCGACCGATAAACGAAGTTTTTACATTCAGAATTGTCATAAAACTAAGTCTAGATCAAGATCGACACTGAACAAGATGAACAGGAACAAAACAGAAAGACTGGATAGCATCGACCTCATAGAAATGCTCTCAGCCATAAACCATTTCTGCGTCGACAAGTAATAGTTCGAAATAGTAAACGAAAAGTGTGATAGTGTTGACATACCGGAGGACCTCAGTAGATCTATCTTTGTAGCATTGCCTAAGAAATCAGATGCAAATGAATGCGAGCTCCATCGGACAATCAGTCAGTCAGTTAAATGCCATACATGATACACGCTTGAGCGATCATCAGACATTCAGCTTAATGAGTCGCATAACAAAGCTAGCGATCTGAATGCAGCCGAATAGGGCATAAATCAAAATTAGAAGGGAAATAGGACTAGAACAGAGCAAAAGTGAAAAAAGGAGATATTCATGATGACGAATACCTCACCCTACAAATTCTTTCCCACAGACGAAACCTTGCAAACCTGCATTATCGCTAGTTCCATGGAAAGTGTTCAAACAAATTACATTTCTTAGTTCCACCAGTTCTAACCATTACGGCTAAGACCCGCCATGCAACACAGATTGTCGCGAAACACCTTTATTCCCTTCGTATTCGGTGATGGTGATATTAGTCGTTTTCTTATAAAGTAACATTCAGCATTCAATGACCGAGTTATGCTACACGAGTTATGCTTTTCTTAGCTTACTGTCCATCGTGCTTGCATCAAATTGTAGTATCTGTTCTCTTCATCTTTAATGGTCACGGTAGTATTAACCGTTTCATCGTACGAAATCATACGTAATTAATTGACCTATCAACGCTTGCTACACGAGTGATGTTATTCTTCACTTCCTGCTGATCGAGCTGAGATCAAAGTGTAGTATCTGTCCTTCGCTTCTTAAATGTTGATGATAATATTATCTGGTTTCTTATAAGGAATCATTCATTGGAACTGTACTAATTTGTTTTGGGTTAAAAGCAATTTAATATTAAAATAAAGAAATGTACTAATTAAATAGTTTTATGCATTTATTGCAAAACATGTAAAAATAAATAATCTTAAAAAAATAAGTAATATGTTTGCTTTTAAAAATAAATGGCTAAGAAATGCTTTTTTATCGACATTCTCCACCCACGTCTATTGAACAGGTGTAGAGGCTCATCCCTTGTTCCTTGTTTAGGATGTGGTTTCCGGCTTTCTCTTTTCCAATCTTTTCACTCTTTTCTTTTTTTTTCTTTTCTTTTTTTTCAATTGGAGTAGATAGACTAAACTATCGCTCGGTTCACACTCCACCCACGTCTATTGAACAGGTGAAGAGGCTCATCCCTTGTTCCTTGTTTAAGGATGTGGTTTCCGGGTTTCTCTTTTCCAATCTTTTCACTCTATTCTTTTATTTCTTTTCTTTTTTTCAATTGGAGTAGATAAACTAAACTATCGCCCGGTTCACACTCCACCCACGTCTATTGAACAGGTGAAGAGGCTCATCCCTTGTTCCTTGTTTAAGGATGTAGTTTCCGGCTTTCTCTTTTCCAATCTTTTCACATTTTTCTTTTATTTCTTTTCTTTTTTATCAATTGGAGTAGATAGACTAAACTATCACCCGGTTCACACTCCACCCACGTCTATTGAACAGGTGAAGAGGCTCATCCCTTGTTCCCTGTTTAGGATGTGGTTTCCGGCTTTCTCTTTTCCAATCTTTTCACTCTTACGTAGCCCCCCTGCGCTTCAGTGGTGTTACCGCTTTGCTTGTGGTGATATGGTTAAAAAAAATTCAATTCAGTAACTGTCAATAGCTTAAGAGGAATATTTTATATTTTAGAAAAATGTCTGTGTATGTTCTAACGATGAAATATTTACATTAATTTTTCTTCTCGTTGCTTTACAAGATTGAATATAGGATTTTTTTTTATTATATCACCCCAAGCAAAGGCGGTAACGCCACTGATGTGCAGGGGGCTACTTAAGAGTAAAAAGATTGGGAAAGAGAAAGCCGGAAACCACATCCTAAACAGGGAAAAAGGTATAAGCCTCTTCACCTGTTCAATAGACATGAGTGGAGTGTGAACCGGGCGATAGTTTAGTCTATCTACTCCAATTGAGAAAAGAAAAAAGAAAAAGAAAAGAGTAAAAAGTTTGGAAGAGAGAAAGCCGGAAACCACATCCTGAACAGTGAACAAGGGATGAGCCTCTTCACCTGTTCTATAGACATGGGTGGAGTGTGAACCGGGCGACAGTTTCGTCTATCTGATTAGTAACTTTTTATTGCTGGAACCTGGTCATGTATTGCAATTATGGTAGCTTTCTCGAGTCTTTAATCGGCTATTTTCTCCTTTGTCAAGCATCATTAACATAATCGAAGAAAGGGACAGGAAACAGAGAAAAATGGATTTATACCTTCTCCTAAGTCAACAGAAGCAAAATCAACCGATATTGAAAGACACTCGAGCCAGTTTCGTAAATGGATAGGATTTCGAACGTTGACTTTTTAAAGATTATTTACCCTAAAGTTATAGCTAAATACACTGTTCGATGATTTTATTTAAATCTTTGTTACAATAATAAAGGTTCATTGATGAAAATGATTGTGATTGCTCTAAGTGGAATGGTAAATGTCTGTGATTCCTCTAAGTGGAATGGGAAATGTTTGTGTATGTTATAAGAAGAATGGTAAATATCGGTGATTGCTCTAAGTGGAATGGTAATTGTCTGTGTATGTTCTAAGCTCAATAGTAAACGCCTGTGATTGATCTAAGCGAAATTATAAATATCTGTGATTGGTCTAAGTGGAATGTTAAACGTCTGTGATTGTTCTAAGCGAAAGGGTAAATGTTTGTGATTGTTCTAAGCAAAAGGGTAAATGCCTGTGATGGTCCGAAGCGGAATGGTAAATGTCTGTGATTGTTCTAAGTCTTTGTATGTTTGAACTGGACGGACGTGCGTTGTAGTGCAGTGGATATTGGCTCGGAAGGAAATATCGGCGCGTCGAGTTCGAATTCCACTCGAATTCGTTTCGTTCACTTACGCATATTATATCTCTGGGAAAGGTATTAATCTATCTCTTCTCCCATCAGTTTTGGGTTGACAAGTAGGACAGATTGCATTCTATCGTTTTAGTTGACAATTGGTATACAGTAGGAAGTAATGGTAACGTACTGCGGAAAAATCTTCTGTCAATCAGTCATATCTCCTTCGAGACATGACTGATTGACAGAAGATTTTTTCGAGACATGATCACCCAAGCGTGAATTCTGTATGGCACTTAACTAATATTCGAACTGAAATGGCATATGTTTGTGATTGTTGTAAGTGGAATGGTAAATCTCTATGCTTCTGTCATTCTTAGTTTTTAGTGAGCTTGTAGGGGTTTGGACAAATTGAGTACTAATATGTAGTAGACTGACCGTCGGGGTAGTAATTTCAACAGTGAAAAGAAGGTTGGTTGCCCAAATCACCACATTTATAAATAAAATAACTCAAAGCACAATGTAACGAATATAACAACATTGTATTAAGTAAAGTTACAGAACTGAATAATTCGTGAATGTAAGATGTTGTGAAAAGAGTTCTCTCTTAGATATTAAAGATATTGTCTCAATATTCATGTTAGAAGAGTCCCTGAAAAGGAAATAATATGTTTGTACTGAATTGTAGTGAATATAATTATACATGTATTGAAATGTACTTATAAAATAGAGGGAAACATTTTTATGTGGCTAATTGCTGAATGCAATTAGCACAGTATGTGAGTTGGAAGTGATGAACGGCATTCGGACTTATGCTCTGAAAAACAGCCTCCAACTGGCTAAGCAGGTATGGAAATCAGTTTATATATTTCTTAATGAACGCGGGGAAAAAAAAAAGAAAGCTTCACGTGCGGTCCTCGCGTAAGTGTGTCTGTGTATATGTGTATGAACGTGTGTGCATGGCGATATGTATGTAGGTATGTACGTGCATGTAGAAGTGATTCTACAAGCTAAACTAAAAATAAGCGATTTCTTTCTGTAATTCTAACCTGAATCTTTGTCATTTCAGCCAATGTCTTGAAGTCTCTATCAAAAAGTAAAAATCCTTTAATTATCACGGAGTATATCTGACAAAATTAATCATTCGCAGGGATTGGTTAATTCTCACTCTTAATCGACCTCTCTCCACGTGAAACAATTCTAGATGGCGTAACTTCCGTTTTTCTAATGTTTCTCCTTCATTTTCTGTGCGCCTGACGCGGTGATAAATGACAACATGTCAATTAATCCTAGTGAGCAATTATTCAAGCTGGTAAGAGTGGTAAAGTTGAATTAAACATTAGAGGCGAGTCTTTACTCACACAAGGAGATACATTTGGCTCATCAACTTTTTTTAGGAGTGATAAGCATATTATTGTTATAAAAAAAGTTCTTTGTGAGCGGCCGCTTTTGTATGTCAAATGGAAAATGAAAAAATGATAAATAAATAAAATAAAAACTAAAGCGGAGGATGTTGATGAAAAAACAAGTTTTCCTAATTCCAAATTGTCTGACCACAAAAGGCCGGGTGGGATCCAGCGCACTTTTGTTGTGCTGAAAAGTTCAGCGCTTGAAAAACAAGAAGGATAACTAAAATGAAAATTGCAGAGATTTTTAATTGAACTATGACGAAAAAGGTAACAGGTAAGTCTACGGGAGAGGGTGGTTATAGTAAAACCAATATATGTAGTGGGTTTATCAGCGATAGAATCACTGAACGGACATGTAAATTGATATTCTACATTAGCTTTCTGTGGAGCAATTAGTTGTGTGATTGTAAGGATATTAGAGACTATGAGGTCAATTGATTTAATTCTTTATAATATATGATGAGCTTAATTTGTTTATTATTATTAATTGCTTTAACATTTCAATCTATTATGTTTTTGAGTGTTGTTTTATCATGTTTGTAATTGTTATGCATTGTCAGTTTATTTATTCTTCTTTTGCTTTATAGAATGGCAGTGGAAACATTTTTGAATCTCATGAGGTGGCCGTACAGTTTAAGCTTGGTCTTCTTTACGATAGTTACGAGGTCTTCCATCAGAGGTGATTCTTGTCTGAAGCTGTCCCACACTGTCCTAATTTTTGATGTTTTGAACGTTGCAATTGTTTTCTTCGTTCTTTATATATATATATATATATATATATATATATATATATATATATATATATATATATATATATATATATATATATATATATATATATATATATATATATATATATATATATATATATATATTGTGCCTCCTCCTACGGAGCGCCCGTAGCTCAGTGGTAGAATCGCCTACTGTCGCCAGTTCGGTCGGGTTTCAATCCTAGGTAAAAAGCAATCGGCTGTCTAACCGTAGTGATGAGCTGTGATACAGCGAAACAGATCTGTCTGCGGATGACTATATATATAGTGTATCGAGGCAGCAGGTAATTTTGTAAACATATACCGTTAAATATAGGTAACATGAGACAGATTTTAGTCAGCAACACAATAATCCTCACTCATACACACAGTAAAAAGAACCTTCAGATATTGGAGGCCATCTACATTAAATCCAAACAACCCACACTTAATAAAATCACGTTAAAAATCTGGTCATAACACATTACATTGCATTTAAATATATGGTTCTGTTATCATTTCGAGCTCTCACGCAGTGTGACGTCATAGAACCGCATTACAAATTTACGAACTGCGTTTGCTATTTTTGGTAACTGTTATCGTTGCCTAGCAAAGTTTTATGTCAACACAAGATAAAATCGTCACTGATGGTGAATGTTTTTATGTTAACGTCCTTGTAACCTCTCTGAAGATGGCTCGTGTGAGCCGAAAGCTTAGAATTATCCAAATGTTGGAGAATTTTTGTCTTTATTTTCACCTGAAATTAAAGCCAAAATATGATGTTGTTGTGAAGGAATATCCTGTCCTACCCAGGAATGGGTATGGCCCGGGTTATAAAACACCGGGACTAGAACGATCGACAGTGTGTTCGTTCCTATACGTTACAGTTCCTTTTTTTTTCTTCTTGTACTAAAAGTCGCACGTGGATTTTTACGTGGAATTTTTTCGTAACTGTGAGTACGTCAATTTTTGTTACCAGTGTTTTGTTTGTCCTTCGTGCTTATCGTTGAATTTTATCGTTGAAAGATTGTTTTTGTGAGTTGGGGGGGCAAGTCAAGTTATGGCTTTGTCTCCCCAGCCCTCAACTTCTGACGCTGTTCCGGCGATGGCTCCTTCACCAACGGTATGGACGAAGAGTCCAGTGAAAAAAGACTCAAATTATTACCTGCGAATAAAGGAAAAATACAAAGATTTTATTAAGGACAATGTGCTGGTAGCTATGCCAGAAGTAGTCAACGTGGTTGCGAAGAAGACAATCTCCCTGCTGACAGCAGACGAAAAAACACGAAAATTTATTGCTGTCAGTAGGGAGAACATGGAAGAAGCACTAAAAATTCTTCACATTGTCCCTTGTGTGTTGGCAAGGAGGTCCCGAGCGATGTGGGATATCCTACTGGGCTCGGAAGGAGAGGCGAAAGATCTGGCCGGAAATGTAATGATTTCAAACCAAATACCTAGATACTAGAAAGACTAAAATTACCGTACATGGAGTGCCTGTAGAAGTTTCCTGTGATCATGTGGGAGCTTTTTTTGCTGCTTTTGGAGCGGTAGAGGAGGTGGCAAGCATAAAAAAGCAAAGCGAAGGTGACCACGGAGGATATAAGTGTCAGCATTGTGTTAGACCGGGAAAACTTCCTGAAGGTCCCTGATATTCTATTATTTTTTTTTAATCATTTCACCCAGAGCAAGACGGAAATGCCACTGATGTGCAGGGGGCTACATAACTGTAAAAAGATTAATTAGAAAAGAGTGAGGAGTACAAACTAGTTAGAAAGGAGCAATAGAAAGCTGAGAAAGCAGGTGCGATGACAGATACATAGGTGGAGAGAAAGGGAAGGTTATACGGGGGTGGGGAGAGAGCTAGAGTCCAGTGGTTAGTAGATGAGTCTTGACTTTGCATTTAAATTTCTGGAGGTTATAGCCGTCAGGAAAGCAAGAATACGGGAGCGAGTTCCACAGGCGGGAAGTGCGAGAGAAGAAGCTGCAAGAGTAGAATTGTCGTCTGCATTTGGCTAACCTGACTGTGAATGAGTGGGACCCAGTTGCCAGTCTGGTTGCATGAGTAAACACCTGTTGAGGAGGCACCAGTGACTTATGTTCGTTGGAGCAGAAGCCATGAAAGTATTTATAGAAGAGACAAAGGGAGGCCACATTTCGAAGATGGGAAAGTGGCTGCAGTCGAGTCGCCAGATCAGTACCTATCACATTACAGACTCTCCTTTGGAGCCTGTCAAGAACACTGAGGAGAACGGCAGGGTCGCCTGAGCATAAATGGCAGTAGTACTCCATGCACGAACGGATGGTTGACTTGTATATATGCAGGATGGATTCAGGCGGAAAAAACATCCTGGATCGACATAGTGACCCAACCATCTTAGCAGTAGATTTTGCTATGGATTCAATATAGTGGTTCCATTTGAGGTCTGAGGACAGGGTAAGTCCGAGCAGGCGTAGTGTATTGCTCTCCGGGAGAATCGCTTGGTCCATGCTTATGTAGGAAGAAAATTGTTTGTCGTAGTAGAGGGGAGAAAGCCGCATTGCTAGGCATGCGGACTAGTCGGACACACATTTAAAATGTGCCCGGGAAACACCGCCGTTATCAAAAGTACCAGTATCCCCGGAAAAATCGTCCGGCTCAAAAAGCGGAGAGAACAAGTGGACGGAGGTGGTTAGGAGGGGGAAGAAAGTAGCTTCCCCTTCTCCTCAACATGAGAAAACTCCATCTCCGGAAAAAAAGAAGTCCCGTAAGGAGGCAAAACAACAACAACAACATGAACAACAAGGGCAAAAGCAACAACAATCAAACGAGCCGCAGAAACGACTACAACAAGAAAAACAACAATAACAACAAGAACAAAAGCAGCAACAATGGGATCAGCCGCAGAAACAACAACAAGAAATGGAGGTGGAAATGCCCCCTCCCCCACGGTCATCGTCTTTGAAGAGGGCTCGAGAGGAAGAAGAGAATGTGACAATAAAGAAAGGAAAGAAGGAGGAGCGTGGCAGAGCGGAGCGGATTACAGCTAACCCCAGGATCCAATCCGCCCCTGCATCACCTGGCAGAAATGTTTTCGTCGAGGGGAGGAGTCAGTCTGACTCCCCAGTGAGACATATACCCTTTCCTTCCCCCACACCCCCCACACCCTCTTCTCAATCAGAAACTCCTTCCCCTACAGTTGATCATCCCTCCCCGAATCCAGAAGAATCCTCCCCGAAACGGGAGAAACAGAAAAAGAACATTTTCCGCCATAAAGATATCTGCAAAATAGACAGACAGGCTTTAGGGAGGGACCTTTCTTCTCAGAAGAAGGCTCTCCTAAGGCCCTTGTTCAAATTAAAATCCATCGACAGAAAGTCAATCGAGGACCCTGCCAATTTCCCAGGAGCCCCCGGGGTACTTACTTTAATTAGCAATACCGGAGGTTGTATGATAAAAGCCTGGGAATCTGTGCAGGGGACTGTCGAGGCATTTCCGTCCATAAAAATGGCCCAAACGGGCACTAAATATTTGCAAAGGCTATCACATTTTTGTGCTGGAAGGGTCCCTGTCATCCTCCACCCTTCTTTATATAGGGCGGTTAAACTTTCCCTACAGACGTCGGTGGCATTGTCCAGGACGGACGAATTACATCCGATATTGGTACAGGTAATCTTGGACAATCCGTCGGGGTCCCTACTCCCATTAATTTTCGCTCAGTATGTGACCAGAAGTAATTTTTCTGCTTTATTTTTCAGGTCTAAATAGATGTCAATTAAGTTAGCCAGTATGAACATGAAGGGCCTTAGGGACCGGAGTAAGGCTGCCCGCCTGCTTCGGGACCTCTTGTCCTTCGGCGTGGATATCGCCGCGATCCAAGAGACTCACTTTGTTTGCAAGGCCGGTGCCTGTGTGCTGTCAAACGACTTTGTCGTCTATTCAGCATATGGGAACCGGCTGGCCAGAGGAGTTTCTTTGCTGGTTAGGCGTACCCTGGGCGCGAAGGTGGATCTTGTCCATGTCGGTGCCGAGGGCCGGCTGATCGTGGCCGATATTGCAGTGAAAAGCAAAGCGTTTCTACTGGTTGCGGTTTATGCGCCCAGCGACCAGGAGGAGCGCGTCTCGTTTTTTCGGCGGTTGGAGACCTTCCTGGTAGATTCAACGCGACTCGTCTTAGTGGGGGGCTGGAATGCCATCCTTGACCTCAAGTTGGATAGAGTGTGGGGAGCTAGAGGGAAGGCACGTGATCGTAGCTTGGTCGATCTCATCGAGGACTTCGGTCTAGTCGATAGATGACAAGGGTGGGAGAATGTGGACGTGGGCTAATAGTTGGCCTTCTACCAAGGTGGCTAGCTACCTTGATAAAATATTAATTCGTGAAGCCGACATATATCTTTTAGATTGTCCCACGTTCCACTGGTTAGGTTACTCGGACCACAAACTCGTTTGTGCCCGGGTAAATTTAGAAAATAGGGTTAGAATGGCTGGTTACTGGAAGTTCAACGTGTCTTTACTGGACAGGCGGAACTTCCGGTGCCAGCTAATTAACTTAGTGCAGCGGGCGTTAACTGGGGGAGTCATCGGGAATAAGTGGTGGGAGAACCTTAAGAATAGTATTAGGTCTTTCACCACCAAGTTCAGCAAACGGCTCAATCTAGATGAGGCTGACAAGGTGAAGACACTTAGAGCTAATTACTCCCGGGCGGTGGCTGGTGGGGATCCCCTAGAGATAGCCATAGCTAAGGAGGCCTTGGAACGGTCGAATAGCGATCGTTACATGGGCCAGGTAGTTAGACACAAGTTAAGCAAGATGTCTTCCGAAGCTGTGAATATGGGCCCAGAACTGCGCAAGGAAGAGATTCGCCGAGGAGGCGACCGGTACATTCGAGAGGTTCGCAACCCGGAGGGACACACTCTTCGGTCGACTGGCGATATGTGCGAGGCGTTTCGGCGGCATTTCGAGATCCTGTTAACCAAGGAGCCTGATCTCCGTGATGAGGAGTTTCGTAGCTATTTGGCTGACTTCCCCCGGCTTTTGCCGGCTGATGCAGCTAGTTGTGAGGGAGAGATTACGGAGGGCGAAGTCTACGCGGCTTTGAAGAAGGTTGGCAGAGGCAAATCTCCGGGTCTCGATGGTTTGCCCTATGAATTGTACTTGAGGCTGTCGCACATCTTTGTTCCGATTTTGACTGTCGTGTTCAACAACTGGTTCCGGCAGGGGTCCATCCCCAACCGGTTCACCAGGGGTGTGATCACGCTGTTGAGAAAAGGCAAGGATGTGGGAAGGGAGCTACAGGGTTACCGGCCCATAACTCTGCTAAACACAGAGTTAAAGATTTTGGCCAAGATCTTGCAAAATCGTTTTCAATTAGTTACCGAGTCTCTGTTAGGACTTGAGCAGACTTGTGCAGTGAAGGGCCGAACAATTCAGAGCAACCTACATCTGATACGCACGATCATGGAGGGGATAAAAGACGACGAACAAGCCGCGCTGATTCATTTAGATCAGTCCAAGGCATTTGATAGGGTTGACCATCGTTACCTGGCGGCTGTCCTGCAGGCATCTGGATTCAAAATCAACTTCCGCTGCTGGATTAGCCTCCTGTATCATTCCTCCACGGCTGTGGTACAGATGAACGGAAAGTTGTCGGGCGTTCTGGCGCTGTCTAGGTCGGTCCGACAGGGTTGGCCACTGTCACCCCTACTTTATGCTTTAGTGTTGGAGCCCCTCCTTCGCCGGCTAAGGGACAGGGCGTGCAGTCCAGCCCTACGTGGAATCGCTGTCCCTGGTGGTGCTCGAGCCAGGGTTTCCGCGTACGCCGATGACGTCACTACTTTCATGTCCCCCCGGAGTGACATCGAGGTGGTACAGAAGGCGCTTGAACGGTACGAACAGGTGACAGGGGCCAAGATTAACCGTAACAAGTCATCCGGCTTGCGGTGAGGTGCCTGGAAGGATGTTACCCTCCCGGGGCCCTTCGACTGGACGGACGGCCCGGTCTGCATTCTTGGAGTGTGGTTCGGTCCAGACCTACAGTTGGAGAAAAATTGGTCTAAAGTACTGGCAAAGGTAGACGCGTCGGCCAAAACTTGGCGTCGAAGGAATTTGTCCTTAAAGGGTATGGCTGAGGCGTGTGCTACATATGTCTTTCCCATTATCCTTTACCAGTTGTCAGTACTTCCACTTTGTAAACGGCGTAGGAAGGCGATCGAGCGTTTGCTATTCTCCATTCTGTGGAGAGGACGTAAACACTACGTCGACAAACGTGTCTGTTACCAACGTCCGTGTGATGGGGGTCTGGGAATGCCATACCTGATGGGCCATAAGGTTGCATCAAGGTTGGTTTTTCTCAGGCGAGCGATTTTGGAAGACACATTGCTTAGGGGGATAGTGAGGAACATGTTCCTAGCCTTACTATCACTTCCCACATCTCGAGGCGGTGCCGTAAGCCTCGAGGGCGATCGAGTTTTCTCCTCGAATGTCTGGCGGCCCTGCGAGCCATTCCACGGTCCAGGGACCTTTCACGGCCTAGGAGAGTCTTCTATCGTGCGTTAGTAGAGGGCGTCGCCAAGGATCCATTACGTGAGATGCTGCGCTTGTCGGAGGATGAGTTTCGCTCGTTCTGGTTTTGGGCGCCGGGTAGTGATTATCTCAGCAACTCTGAGTTTTCGCTCACCTGGCGATTAGCGGAATCGCTTGCCTCTCAATGACAAGGCCTTCATATGGGGCCTGGCGGATTTGTCAGATTGTGAACGCTGCAACCTTGGCTTGGAAGAAACGGCTTCGCACGCCTTCTACCATTGTTCGCGGGTTCGCCCTCTATGGGACCCGGTCGGCGAGTTGACTGCTCGTATCGCGCTGCGAGAGCTTGTGCTCATTGATCGTGCATTCACCTGCGACAATGTGTCGCCCCCGTTTTCTGGGATGAAGCGTATGGTGTTTCTGTCGCTGCTAGCCACGGCTCGAATGGTGATTTGGACGACGCGAAAGGAGGATGTCTTGCGAGGTCAGCGTCTTTGACATCAGGATCTGATCCGATATTTTGAGCTGATGCTCAAAATAAAGATTAGAACTGATTGGAAACGTTTGACTTCGACAGACTTCAGCAAAAGGTGGGTAAATGTAGTAAATCTAGTTTGCTTAAACGGGGCTAGTCTTGATTTTCTCTTTTAGATCTGCTGGTTACATCGGGGTGGATTCCTGTGGAATCCCTGGTTAAGGTAGTTCTCTTTTGTGTACCTAGTTAAAGTGAATGAATGTGTTCCTAGCCTGTACCCGGCTTTCTCTTTTGTTATGATCCAATTCGAGATTCCCAACTTCCCCAGTTTGTTTTGGTCTCTTTATCTCGTCTGGTTCAGCCTTTGATTATTCCATTCCATTATTTTTACCCCCTCCCCACTCCCTTAGCGAGTGTGCTTCTTGATTTCGCCGTTTGACGAAATACAGCGGCCACTCTTTTTTCTGGGATGGACGGTTCTTACTAACATTAATTATTATTTTAGTTAAAAATTTGTATTTTCAGTTTAGTTTTGGGTTCATTCCCCTCCCATCATTTCATTTTTCATTAAATGTTTTATATTTTATTATACATAGCATTGTACATATTATATTATATTGTATATAAATACATTTTTATTGTCATGGGTTATTTCCCCACTTTTTTAGGTGTCCCTTGTAAGTTTGTGGCATTGTGGTGTATGAAGGATTGGGAATTGATGGATGGGTTCTTGTGGTGATTGTGCAAATTGTAATGAGTAAATGGGTCGTGATAGAGTTTAGCTAGGTATAAGATAGTTAAGTGAGTACCAACCTCTTCCCCTCCCCTTTTCGGCTTTGTGCCACAATTTTTGTATTTCATACAAAAATAAATAGTGTGTTCGTGATTATACGAGAGTGATCGTGATTATACGGGAGTCTTCGTGATTATACGGGAATCTTCGTCATTATACGAGAGTGATCGTAATTATACGAGAGCCATCGTGATTAGACGAGAGTTATACGTCATTAGACGGAAGTATTCTTCACAAGACGGACGCATACGTCCTATACAGAGGCATTGTCTTCTTGATTGTTATTCTTGTTAACTGTTCGTTGGTGTACTTGTATTTGGTTTATTGTACTGAGGTATAATAAATCTCTATTCATATATCCTCAGTGTTAAGAATTATTTCTTGCACTATTCTTTCTCTGTTTATCCCCTCCCGGGATATAACAGACTTGGCGTCGAAGAATTCGCACTTACATGGGGATACCCCAATATAACAGACTTGGCAACGAAGGATTCGCATTTATGTGGGGTACACCATAAATAACAGATTGGTGAAGTAGAATTCGCACTTACGTGAGGTACACCAATAAAACAGAGTGACAACAAAGATTTGGGACTCGCTAAAAGACCAAATTGAACAAAGATTCGGCAAAGCTCGCCAAATATCAATTTGGTGAGAAAAATGTGGAAAACTGACGCATAAAAGAATAGGTTAAGGTGAGAGTTAGTTTTCTTACCCCCTCATATAAAATTTCTTACCCCCTCATATAAAAAAGAAAAGCAAAAAAACTACGGGTATTATTGCTTACCGGTGGATACAATTATTCATCAACTATACACCATATAAAAAACAATATGGAGCAATTAGCCGAGTTAACTAAAACGCTGGGAGAAGCAGTCCAATTGTTAATGGAAAAACAATAAAACCAGTGGATCTCTAAACACAAATGATATTGCAACAAGAGATGTTGAAAAAATTGGTAATAGAGCAGGGCGAAACGGGAAAAGCCTCCAAAGGTTTCTCTGCAGAAGGTATTGCAAATGCGCTCACAGAATTTGTATATAAGCCTGAGGAAGATATTACTTTTAATTCGTATTACAAAAGATAACGAAGGTATTTTTGCAAGACGGTGCAAAGCATGGTCAGATGACGAAAAAGTAATGCTCCTATTACAGAAGATAGGAACGCAGAAAAACACAAAAAAATACAAATTTTATTTTACCTAATAAAAGCGGAGGACATATCATTGGACGAAACGATAGAGATTTTGACGAAAATGTTTTGAGAAAGAGAAAGTTTATTCTTCACGCGATATAAATGTTTAAATATTGAAAAAGAAGAACAGGAAGATTTCGTTAAGTACGCCGGAAGGGTTAATTTACAGTGCGAAAGGTTTAAAATAAAAGACATTAAAGAGGACATGTTCAAATGTCTAATCTTCCTACAAGGATTAACAGCACGGAAAGACAAAGACGTATGTTCGAAAATCCTCATAATGTTAAATCAAGACGAAGAAATATCGTTACAAAAAGTTACAGAAGAATGCCAGAAATTGCTAAACATTAAGAAAGACATTGTTTACATTGAAGAGAAGAGCGTGGCTCGTATCCACAAAGTAAAACAACAGGCCTGCCAAAAAGAAAAACCCTACTGCGAAGCATGTAGAAAGAATAACCACGTTACTAGGGAATGCTATTTTAGAAACAAAATATGTTTCGAATGTTCAAAGAAAGGACATTTGGCAGTGATGTGTAGGAAAAAAGGGACCGAAAGTCCAAAAAGATTAATACGTTAGTCATGAAAAAAGTCACGAATGATTGCAGTACCAGAAAATACGTGGACTTAAAAATGATTAGAAGAACAGTAAAGTGTTTATTAGATTCCGGTAGTGATATCTCTGCAATAGAAGATAAAATTGGTCGACCAGAATTAAAGAAAACGAAAAAGATTGCAAGAGAAGATTGCTAGAAATAAGCTAAAATTCAAAGGAGAATTTATGGCTAAAGTAACATTTGACGGAAAAGTACAAAAGTCGAAGATCTATGTGATGTTAGGAAGAAATACAAATCTTTTCGACATAGATTTAATTGTGCTATTCAAATTGTGGGAAAACCCCATGAATATGTTCTGCACTAAGACTAAGGCGTCAAATGAAAGAAAGCTTAAGCAAACGGAAAAATTCATACAAGAATTAAAAAACGATTTTACAGATGTTTTGTCGGAGGAACTGGGTTGCTCTACTCAAACAGAAGTAAAATTTGAAACGAAGGAAAATATGAAACCAGTTAAATGCAAATTTAAGCGAACTTATAGGCCACACAAAAAGAAGACGACAAAGACTTACTTGAAATGTGTGAAGGATCCAGGCGAAAAGAAGTGCTTAACCAAGCCAAATGAAACTGGATTGCCTGACATATCCCTAAAATGGGGTAAGAAGAAGTCCTTAAACAAAGACATACCCTCAAGTGTTGAGGATGCAAACCGAAAAAGACGAAACACCTATTCCCTGACCCCAAAAGAAAGAAGTGCTTTGCGAAATTCTATGAAGATTTGAGCTCAGGTGGTGGGGACGTGTTGTGGAGGAATATCCTGTCCTACCCAGGAATGGGTATGGTCCGGGTTATAAAAGACAGGGACGAGAACGATCCATAGTGTGTTCGTGATTATACGGGAGTCTTCGTCATTATACGAGAGTGATCATGATTATACGAGAGTGATACGTCATTAGACGAAAGCATTCTTCACAAGACGGACGCATACGCCCTAAACAGAGACATTGTCTTCTTGGTTGTTATTCTTGTTAACTGTTCGTTGGTGTACGTGTAGTTGGTTTCTTGTACTGAAGTATAATAAATCTCTATTCATATATCCTCAGTGTTAAGGATTATTTCTTGCACTATTTTTTCTCTGTTTATCCCAGGATATAACAGATGTTTAGAACAGCTCATGATTAAACATATAGACATTCATTGTCTCTTGTATTTAACAGTATATGTTTAGTTAGAATATATATATATATATATATATATATATATATATATATATAAATGGATATTTTACATTTATAGAAATGTAATTACTGTCTGGTTTTCGTTTTTTTTTTCTCTTTATTCAATAACGTATTTTACGGTGGATATTAATGTGTTAATCTTTCATTACTGGATGTCGGTTAGCTAAACACATACGCCCGTACCACATTTGTAACACCACCTGGTAGGAATTTCACACTGCAATTTAATTTATAAATATGGAATTGTCTACCATAAAATGTTTGCTCCCTAATATGAATTTTCTTTATCTTAAATTGATAATAGAATGTTGCAGATATTAAAGTGGATACTAGAATTTTTTTTTATTTACACTCAAAAAACAGTATTCTTCAGTAGTAATTGAATGTATGGTAACGAACCTCACTAGTCCACACTTAGTGACAGAACCTTTGAGACGGATTTTAGTAGCTTTAACAACTAAAATGTATAGCGAATCTCTTTTTATTTAATTCAAAAACCTCGTCACTATGACAAAGTTTTACTAATAATTTGTCAGTCAGTTAAGTGCCATACATGATACACGCTTTGGGTGATCATGTCTCAAAAGCGACATGCCTGACTGGGCATAAGATTATTCCGCAGTAGTTTGCTATTGCTTTCTGCGGTAGACTGGTTGCCAGCCAAGGCTATAGAACCCAATCTGTCCTGCTATTTAACCCATAACTGGAAGGAATAGACGAATTAACACCTTTCCCAAGGGTATTTTTGCGGAAGTGAATGCTAGGAACCGATCTTATTATACTGCTTAGAATGCAACTAGGAAGGAACTACGTACAAAACATTGAAATAAATATGAGTTTAATCAAATCATCATAATTGGTTGTTAATAACTCTCTCTTTATATCGCGGTTGTGTGCCAATGTCTAAGTCTCTGTGAATGAACAGGAAGTTCATTCAGTGACGTTGTCGGTTTATTTATTCGTCTTTTGCCTTATAGGATGGCAGTGGAATCATTTTTGAATCTCATGAGGTGGCCGTACAGTTTAAGTTTGGTCTTCTTTACGGTGGTTACGAGGTCTTGTATCAGACCTGATTCTTTTCTGAAACTGTCTCACACTGTCCTCGTTTTTGGTTTGGTTTACGTAGGAGATGCTTTTGAAGCTTCTGTAAAATCTCATTTCTAATGCCTGGTTTATTCGCTGTTATCTCGCTGTTAATGTTTATTATACGCAAGTGTAGAGAATAATACAGAATGGTGAATTCTCGCAACAGCCTCATCTTTGATTCCTGGCAGATGTTCTTATTTTTTCCAGTTTCATCTTAGTTTCGTGGCATCTGCCATTGTTTGTGGTGCTCTTGAAATTATTTCTATTCTGGAGCCATCTTCGCTGATAATCAAACGAAGATATTTGAATTATCTCACTTTAAGTTCCTAATCACCAACATTTATCTGGAGAGAGATAGGTTTACTTTGCCTTAGACACGCTACGTATGAATTAAAACCTCTCCGATATATCGGACGTGCCTCATATCGAAGCGGTCATCAAAGCAGGATAAAAATGGCCAGGCCTGCTGTTATCAGGACGGAGGTTGTCAAGTATATGACTGATGGAAAAATGATTTATGCAGGTAACATAATCGCTAATGTGTAGTACAATATGCGAACACTGTCACAGCAAGGAAGACTCCTTCAGTTCACTCAGCCTGTCCCAAATTCGGAATGGATCGAGCATGTGAGCAATGATGCGGTCTTGGAAATGATGGAAACAACAAGGAAATTAATACTGAGCATCAGGAAGAGACAGCTGAAGTTCCTGGGACACGCAATGAGGAAGGAGGGCTTGGAGAATCTGATACTAATAGGCCAGATAGAGGGAAAAAGAGACAGGGGAGAGCAACGGATAACATATTTGAAGGACTTAATCAGGTGGATGACGGGACGAGCATTGCATGGTGTAACAGTAGAAGGCGTGCTCAGAGCCACCAGGGATAGAGTAACGTCGAAAGCCATGATCGCCTACGTTCTGAAGGGACAGGGCACATAGAAGAAGAATGTCTCAAAACACTACGCCTCCCTGGCCTTACACTCTCGGCGGACCTCAAATGGAATGACTATATGGAATCCATTGCTAAGTCCGCTGCTATGAAGGCTGGTTCTCTGTGAAGGGCCCGGAAGTTTTTCCCGTCTGAATCTATCCTGCACATATATAAATCTACTATCCGCCCGTGTATTGAATACTGCTGCTACATCTGGTCGGGTGCCCCTGCTACTCTCCTCGGGCTTCTTGACAAAATACAACGGAGAATCTGTAACGTGATCGATACTGACTTGGCGGACCGGCTGCAACCACTCTCTCACCGGCGTGACGTGGCTTCCCTGTGCCTCTTCTATAATTACTTTCACGGCTTCTGCTCCGATGAACTTAGGTCATTGGTGCCGCCTAGGTAAGAATTTACACGAGATACTAGATTAGCAACTAGGTCCCACCCTTTTACAGTGAAACAGATAAGATGTAACCGTAATTTCTACTCCAACAGCTTCTTTTCTGTCGCTTCCCGCCTGTGGAATTCCCTTCCACGTGCCTGCTTCCCCGACAGTTACAATCTCCAGGAGTTTAAATGTAAGGTCAATAGGCACCTCCTAACACACTAACTTGCATCTACCCTCTCAAACACTCTCACCATCTAACCAACCCTCATTCTCGGTATCCTTACTCGTCTATTGCCCTCCTTCTGACATTTCCTACATCTAACCATCCTTTCTCATCACTTCTCCGTCCCTCTGTAACTCCCTGCGTAATAGTGGCAGTGGAATGCCTTGCTTGATGTCAAACGATTAAAAAAAACAACAAGTTTGGTTTAGAAGTCATTTATGGATCAAACTTTCTGTACATTTTCATAAACAACCATAAAATAAAATTCATGTATAGGTAGCATATTATCTAAATAAAAATATATTAAAAACGTCGTACATGAATTCAGTCAGTTAGTTAAATTCCATACGTGATGTACCCTAGGGTGATCATGTCTCTTTCGATTCATGGCTGACTAGGCAGAAGATTTCCTTGTTGTAGGTTGCCGTTTCTTTCTACAGTAGACTGGTTGTCAACCAAGGCTATAGAATCCAGTCTGTTCTGCAATTTATCCCATAGCTAAGGAGATGAGAAGAAATGGAATATCTTCACGTAAGTTAATATAACAACCCCGACCTGAATTCGAACTCTGATCTAACGACTTCTCATCCCCTTACATTACAAAGCACATTCCATTACCTAAAAGTGTAGAAAACGGTTAGTCACGTATGTCATCACATTTAGAAATAGATTGTTGGAAACTGAAGTCATTGCGTCTTTAATAATTTCAATTTTACCCGCGTCGACACAAACAATATTACAATCTGAAAAAGTTTATTCAATTCTGAATCAGATTCCGGATTATATGCACGCAAGTATCATTCCGTATTTGACGAAACCAAAAACTAAGCAAAATTTAAATAAACAGGAAAAATTCGTGAGAAACAAAGAAAGAGTACGTAAATATTATTTAACATCAGTCGTCCTCTCTGGCAGGAAATTCAGGACGATCTTCTCACAGATGAAGACATGACTCGAGGCGATAGACATGTGGTTCTACAGAAGGACTGTGAGAATATTATGGACTGAACAGTGGAGAACAACCAAATTTTAAAAAAATAGAAAGAAAAACATATCAGAAAGAGACAGTTTAAAATTTCTAGAGCGCTTAATGAGGAAAGAGGGTTTCTAAAATATGACACACTCAAGACATATTGAAAAGAAAAAAGAACAACGAGAAACACCGCAAAACCAACCTAACGAGTGTACATGATGGCAGGTTTAGGAGATATAGCAAATAAACAAAATTTATTAACAGCTACAATCGGCAGGAAATTGTGAAGAGTAATTATCGCCAAAATTCTGAAGAAAAACGACACATAAAAGAAGATTTGATGAGAGGCTTTAGTTTTATCTTTTCTGAAATCAATACAGAACTTATTTCATAAACTCGTACATTATCTGTGCATGTGTAAGAGGAATTCATCAGGACAAATAGAAAATCCAGTTACAATGTCGCAGATTTTCGGTGTATTCTTCCACGTCTTTAATGACTTTTATTATCAACTCTTTTGTTTAAAATGAGAAACATATTTCGAATAGTAAGAGGAAATCCTTTTTGTTTTGTTTTGTTTTCGCAAGCGAATATTGCATGAGCAATTTTTCGGGGGTAAGTTGGATTCATTATATAACTTCTCGAAGCGATAGGAAAATCAGTTTAACCTTAAATGATCAGTGTATTATGCTGGGTTGTTCATAACATCTTTCCAGGTAATATAATTTTTCCAAGGATTCTTAATTATTCAAAGAAACGTACTGGATCTTTCATGGCACATCTCATGGCAATAGTTAAAAAACGTTATCCATAAAGTCATAGATATTCGGAGAAACATATTGAATCCTTTGTCATATATCTCAAGGCAATAGTTAAAAACAGATTATTAATGAACTCATTAGTACACAAAAAAACATACCTGACCCTTCGTCGTATATCTCAGGGCAATAGTTAGGAACAGGTTATCATAGATATTAAGAGAAACATACTGGACTCTTCGTTGTATATCTCAGGGCAATAGTTAGAAATAGGTTATCCATAAACTCAGTTATTTGGAGAAACATACCGGACTTTTCGTCGTATATCTCAGAGCAATAGTTAGAAATATGTTATCCATGAACTCATAGATGTTTAGAGATACATACTGGATAATTTACTTTCCAATTGATGTGACGTGATTTTTCTCTGTCTTTTCTACAAATATTTATGGCAATTATTCTGATGAGCTTTTCTTTCATACAGTGAGGTCTGCGCTGAAGAAGGCCCTAGCGCCACTCGAAGTAAAGGATATTATTAAGAGGGAGTTTATAAAGATAAGAAGGAAAGAAAACGGTTAACCTGCAAACAGATTAAGATTGTACTGATTGCGAACACATCCTCTTTGGAGTAGGTTCCACAGAATTGTTCAGGGAAGGATCTGTTCGAGTGGAAATTCTCGGTGATGCTAAGGACTGGTAGAATCAAAGAATATAGTTCGTCCGAGCAAATTCCATGGAAGTAACAACAGCGAGAGGCTTTCCATATTCCCTCTGTGATAGAGTGGTTGTTAGGGCGGAAAATAATTTGTCAACCACAAGGACTCGGAGACGGTTTTGAACACTATCGAGACTGGAAAGTGAGGGTTTGGCATATTCCACCCAACTTTGACAACAGGATTCCATTCTCGGCCTGACCTGGTTCTTTGAAAGCTAGAGAATAACACAAGGCGCAATTCAGGGTGCTAATCATTTTTCCGTGGTCTTTAGTCATAATTCGTATGTACGAGTTCCGTTTGAGGTTAGGTGTGAGTTTAAGGCCTAATTGTCTCTCAAGGGATGGAACCACCCTGAAGAGACATCCCTTCATCCTTCATTACTGGACTGATCTGGCTCTTGTAAAGCTAGAACACAGCATGAGGAGCCAGCGTCGTCGTCGTCTTGCGGCCTTGACCGAGACAGAACTCACTACACCCCTCCAGTATTCACTGTGCATTTGGAACCCTGGCGCAGTTTATAGCGAAATTCATAATCTTGTCAAATACCTGAATACTTCATGCTTCGCCAGGGTTACCAAGGGTGTTTTTATTGTGACACCAACATTACATGGGTTGCATTCAGGCCCCATCATATTATTTAACCCATAACTAGAGGGAAGTGACGTATTAGTACCTTTCCCAAGGGTACCAGTGCTGATGTGAATGCAGGGTACTCAACTGGAATTCGAACTCGGCTCATCGATTTCTCTTTTCTGCACCACAACGCACATCCGTCATTGAACGCTTACAGCGCCTGGTATTCCCAAGTGGTCACCCATCTAAGTACTGACTTAACTTCGGTGATCGACCGGTGTATTAAACGTGATATGCCGTAACCAAGGGGCCAGATACGAGAGTGATAAAGGAAGCTGACCTTTTTTCTGCATCTTTAACGATGGATCGTCTGTCAGTCAGTCAGTTAAATGCCATACGTGATACACGTTTGGGCGATCATGTCTCGAAAGAGACATGACTGACCGAACAGAACCTTTTTCGCTCAGAAGTTTGTCATTACTTTCTTCGGCAGACTGGTTGCCAATCATGGCTATAGAAACCAATCTGTTCTGCTATTTCAGCCATAGCTGGAGGGAGAAGCGACGGATTGATACCTTTACCAAGGATATTTGTGCTAAAGTGAATGCATTGAATTCAACAGGAATTCGAACATGGCTCTCTGATTTCTCATTCCGAGCTGATATCTGCTGCACCATAACGCTATGTACGAGTTTTCTTTCAGTTAGGTGTGAGTTTAAGGCATAGTAACCTCTCAAGGCACGGAACATATCCGATTGTATGAATTTGAGTGTGTGACTAGAGTAGTAACCAAATCTCACGGTTTTTCCTTTTGAGTTAGCTAAATGCAGCTGTATGTTCTATTCTAATAGTTTCTTTTCTCTTCCTTTCTCATCTGTGGAATTGTCTTCCTATATCTTACTCCTCTGCCACTTAGAGTTTAAATGCAACGCCAATCTCCATCTTCTATCTTCCTGGATGTCTTTTCTGTATTTTGGTGGTGAAATGATTAGAATAAAAGGTGCTCGGATTCCTAGTGAATTTATTATGGCATTTTGTTGGGCAAGGAACTTGCATGATGGTGGTTGTCTCTGCTATAATTACCATGTGGCGGGCTGTAGTTAGTTAATCACTGACCTACTGAACGTAGATTTAAGACTTTTCTCAAGCGAACGTGTGCCATGTAACCAGAAACTACACTACAGGTCATACTTATTAGGCCACCCCAGTATTTTTTAAAGAAATGATGTATTTCATACTATTTTTAGTATTTATTGCCAAGTAGATAATTCTAAATAAAAATAGAATGGTTCTTTTGTTAATACTACACAATAATATGTGCATCAAATGAACTGTTCTGGTGTCCAGTTTTTGTGATCTCTTCCCCCTGCCAGTCTCTTCTTCTTATTGGCTGGCTGAAGCAAAGACTTCTTGGCTGCCTTGAAAAAAAATTTGCAAAGTAATAATAATAATAGAACCATTCTATTTTCATTTAGAATTATCCACTTGGTAATAAATACTAAAAATAGTATGAAATACATCATTTTAAAAAAAGCTGGGGTGGCCTAATAATTATGGCCGGTATTGTACATCAGTCTGAATCTGAACACGGCTCGAGAATTTTCCGCATTGTTAATCAATATCCCATCCCCTGAACATAGAGATTTGTAATACTTTTTACAACACACAAAGTAATCATATCGCCATAAGCACTTCTGGACCTTAAAACGGGAACTAATCAATGAAAGGACTAATAATCGTTTGACGCAGAAGATTCTTAGTGAAATGAGAAAATGAGAAACACAAACAGAATATTTTTTACTAGAAAATTACCAAATGATAATTCGACTAAAACCGAAGCTAGTTAACAGTAAATGTCAGAATGTAATTGTCCTTTTCTGTACAAGCATTAATTTACGTTATTCTCGGAGAAAATTTGTAAAATCTTTTCCTTGAAATCATTTTCCACTAAATAAGACTCCTCAAATTCACTAAGTCTCTTTCTAGTACAGACGTGTTTCCTTGAAAACCTTTTGTTTTTTGTAGTGTGGAAGCTCTAAATCTTGATTATATCATTATTTTCCCTTACATATAATGCCAATATTTTTAGTACTTTTGAAAGTGTTCAAGTAACATTGTTTTTCTAATTATTTCATGATTTTATAGCGCCAATCTGATGAAGGATTGCCTTGTTTAAAACTTACAGGATTCATTTGCTTGGTGTCATTTTCAATCATTGGTCTACTATTCAAATCGTACTACTATATAATCCGTCTACTATATAAACCGCACTATATAAACCGCACTATATAAACCGTACTATATCTGATAGTTTAGACGATTTTGAGGGAGTTGGGTGCCAGAAATTTTAGACTTGGCAAGGCTATTTAATAGCATATCTCGAGTTTTCAGTTTAATATTTATGTTTGGTAGCATCATACAGTTTTAGACCGAATAATCTTATAGCAAGCTATCCTGTGTTCAATTTACTTATTTCTTATAGAAAATTTGTTATGAGTCAGTAGTCAGGAACTTAAATCAATGAGATAATTCTAAGATCTTCGTCCTTTATCAGCGAAGAAGGCTCCAGAATAGAAATAATTTCAAGAGCATCACAAACAATGGTAGATGCCACGAAACTAAGATGAAACTGGAAAAAATAAGAACATCTGCCAGGAATCAAAGATGAGGCTGTTGCGAGAATTCGCCATTCTGTATTATTCTCTACGCCTGAGTTTACTGACGATTAACAGCAAAATAACAGCAAAAATAAAATAACCTTTCCGATTATCAGTCGGTTAAATGCCATACGTGATACACGCTTGGGCGATCATGTCTCGAAAGAGACATGACTGAATGAGCAAAAGATTATCCCGCAGTAGGTTGCCATTGCTTACTTCGGTAGATTGTTAGCCAGCCAAGGCTATAGAACCCAATCTGTCCTGTTATTTAACCCATAACTGGAAGGAATAGACGGATTAACACCTTTCCCAAGGGTATTTGCGCGTAGGTGAATATAACGAATTCAACTGGAATTCGAACTCGGCTCCCCGAGTTGTATACCAGACATAATAATAGGCTTTATTTTCAGTTCATAACTGATTCATACAGCAATCTCATTGTTTGAAGTGTTTCGAATTTGTTAATTTATCATTCTGAATTTTGATAATTGATTCAGGGTATGTTCCATGATTACTCACCCCAACTGCATGTCAGAGTTTCTGTTTTGGAAAAATTCGTCTCAAGCGTTATAAAAAGAAACGAAATGGTTGTTTTTTATTTAATGCAAAATGAAAGTAGGCACATAAAAGAAGGGAAAAGGTCTCTAAAAACGAAGTAAATTCATTTCGAAATTCAAGAGAATGTCTCACAAATGAAGTTGCGTCGCCATTGATCGAGATCGTGTGAGAAGTCATATCGGTAACAAGCAAGAACAACAGAAAAGCCCTTTCGTGTCTACACGATCAATTACTTTCACGAACAGTACGAGAAAATGTTGAACATTCCTCATCCCGATCATTATTTCTTCTTCTATGTGCCGTGTCCCTTCATGACATAGGCGATTATGGCCCTCCATATCTTCCTATCGTTAGTGGCTCTTAACACGCTTTCTGCTGTTTCCTCTCCCAAACTCCACTCTGTTTTTCATTTACTCAAGCCCATCAAGTATGTTATGGGTTGCGTTCCCCTGTCTCTTTTTCTCTATCTGACCCGTGAGTATCAGATTCTCCAAACTCTTCTTCCCCATTACAATCCCAGGAGGTTCATTCTTCTTCTTCTTCTTCTTCTTCTTCTTCTTCTTCTAAGAAGGCGATCATGGACTTCCACTTGGTTCTCTCTCTTGTCGCTCTCAATAAGTTTTCTCTTCGTATCTCTTCCAAAACCCACTCCACCAACCATTTGCACATATCTAACAAGTATGTCTCGCGCTACTTTCCCCTGTCTCTCCTTCCATTTATCAGACCCGTGAGTATCAAGTTCTCCAGGCCCTCTTTTCTCATTACGTGTCCCAGGAACCTCATTTGTCTTTTTCTGATATTTAGTATTAGTTTTCTTCTCGTTGCATCCTTTCTAACACTCGATTAACTAGGGATGCTAAAAAAATTATGTCTGTCAGACTTGAGCAAGTGAAACTGGTTAATAACCTTTGAGCACATGTTCATAAATCAGTCAGTTAAATGCTATACTGATACGCAGTTGGACTATCATGTCTCTTTCGTGACATAACTGTCTAGGCAGAATGTTTTCTATCAGTAGGTTGCCATTACTTTCTGCCTTAGTTTGTCAGTCAAGGCCATAGAACCTAATTTGTCCTGCGATTCAATCTATAGATGGAGAGAGAAGGGATGGATTAATAGCTTTCCCAAGAGTATTTGTGCGTAAGTGAATGAAACGAATTCGACTGGAATTCGAACTCGGCTCTCCGATTCTTCACTCCGAGCCGATATCCATTGTACCACAATGCACATCCTTCATAAGAACTAAGAGTAACAAGCAACAAGTTCACTGGCAACAAGTACAACTCAGCCACACAAAATAACACTGAGGCTTATAATCTGTAGTCAAACTAAACTTAAATCAATGAGCACATCAGTGGGATGTCACGTCAAAACTTTCGTACACACATTTGGATCATAGGGACACCATATTTACAACAACAGTTATATATCTTTTTCGGCAATTCCCAGGCTCCTTCTGTAGTCACAAGAGCCAAATTAAACTAAAAATGAAACATTGCTGCCATACCTGGGATAGAGCTGACCAATCTTAACGTTCAAGCATCAACATAGTTAAAAAAAATTTCACGTCCTTGTAGGTGATGAATGGTTTTGTAACCTACAACTCCTTCCCTGCAGACAATATTTTGTTTGCTGTTCGTTACCCTATCGCTATTTTCGTGGCATATGTTCTGACTGTCTACATTTCTTAGTTCCGTCAATCCAGATTTTCACAATTAGGCCCGCTTGTCACTTACACAGAGTCGACTCAACCTAATTTACTTCAAATTCTATTGGTATGGAGAAAATTTCACCCGGAAAGCTCCCCCACAATTGTTACATTATAGAGGGTGCTTTCCAGGTCACTACAATCTTAACCTATTCAAGTCAAGGGTCAACCGATATCTATCCTACATATCTTAATAATATGCATCTCTTGTTTCTTGGGGGCCATAACAACCTCTTTTAGTTATGCCCTACCTTTAGTGGCTATTGGCCTTGTACTGGATTAAATAATCTAGTGTAAGAACCCAGTCTATTCGGACTTGTATTCCGTGTTTTCCTTCTAAACTACATGCGTGATAAGCATAGCTCCTTAACCCTAATAAAGAGAAGAGATGAATTTATATTTTTCCCAAGGGTTTTGTGAGAAGGTAACGAACTCAGCCGGAATTAGACCTCAGCTCGCAGATTTCATTTTCTGAGTTGCTGACCGTTGCACGACCCATATTTCCACTGTAATAGTTCCTTAACAAAATAATTTTTACTACTATACCGAAAAGACATTCGCATACTTGAAAGATTTCATCAAATGAAGCTTTTTAAAATCCTGCGAAACACGTTGCAGGAGAGGATCACTAACAAGGAAATTATCCTCCACTAAAAAATGAAGAGCCTAGAAACCACCACGCCACCGTCCTCGTTGGGCCGGATACCTCACCTGAATGCTAGACATCTGCTTACCTCTTCTTGGAGTTCGCATCTCGAAATAGATTAAGTGAAGCCCCACTTCGTCGATTCATGAATCAGCACAAAAATATCTTGCTGAGGAAAGGCTAGAAGCCTGCAGAAATAAACGATCTGAGAAGAGCAGTCCCATCCTTATTTAGAAATTGGTGCGACACAATCTTCTCTAGTTGTCTTTGTTTAATTTAAAGTAAATAAATATCTTGATTCATAAACAGAAAAAGAATCCGGTATTTCAGAACCAAATTGATCAGTGACGTATGATAGAAACAAAGACAGTAGTGTTTCTTTCTTTCTTTCTTTCTTTCTTTCTTTCTTTCTTTCACTCTTGTATCTTTATTTTTTCCGTTTCTTTTTTTATTCCTTTTTGTCTTTACTTTTTGTTTCTTTTGTTTCTTTCTTCCTTTCTTTGTCTGTCTTTCGTTTTATTGCGTTGTTAAGGACAGATAGATAAAGACATCTGATACGATTTAATGCATAAATAAATAAATAAATAAATACAAAATGCCCAACCAAAAATAACCGAGACATAGCCTATCGCAGTGGATATCTTCTTGAAATAAAACCCGTCTCTGTTCTCTTGAGTGAATTCATATTATTTCAACGAGGCACAGCTGAAAAATTCACAGTCTGACCAAGAAGAATGAGTTATGAAACGCACATACACGATACATTGTTTTCGTTTTTAAGTTTATTTTAAAAATATTTAACCGTTCTAATAAAAATGATGTTTGATAATTAAAATCCTATTTTGCTAATTCTATAAGATCATAATCATTGGGAATTGTCTTCCTTTTAATTTTCGAAAACAGGAAATGTATGGCGCAAGGTATGGGGTTAAGTTCGCTAGCATCTACATTTAAATTGTATATTCTTTAAAATATGCTTAGACATTTTAGCTCTACAAAATATGAACAATTTTTCGAGGATCAATTTGATGTATTCCTTTCACTGTCTTCTTTAACAGGCGCCGAAAGTTAGGATAGAATTTTGTTTTAACTGTTTGATTCCTTTGAAGATAAGGAGTCATTAAAATGGCTTCCTCATCAAACTAAAAAAAGAAACATTGATTCCAACTTTTCCCCAACTGACGTTTCTTTCTTGAATTTCTTCGGCCAAGGGGTTCCAATGTGTCGTTACTGTTCAGTCTTAAATTCATACAACAAGGACCAGTCATTCCAAGCGATTGTCGCCAGATCGCTGGGAATACTTCAAAAGCAACTTGTCTGTGTCCACTCGACATCACTTTGATGTCAAACATGTGAATGTCTATTTGAATACTGATGTATTCAAATAGACATTCACATGTTTGACACCATTGATGGCTTACAGGGGTGTGTTCTGTTCTGAGTCCTAAAATCTCCATGCTAAAAGTTGGCACACCATTTCTTCCCATTTGAGAATGATGTCCATGTGCCCGCTAATAATTTGCATCGTAGAGACGCGGATTTTAGTTGGAGATATCTACGGCAAGAATAAGAATTTCATGACGATCCGAAAATACCAAGTCTTAAAAAATGCAAATATAAGTTCAGTCTCTGCAAATTGATACTTGTCAAGAATAGAAATGTACTTTTTACCGGTTGAGATGATAAAAATAACGATCAGAAAACTTTGGTTAGAGTAAGAACTTTTCAGCACCTCCTCGTATAAAATAGTTTTTTTTTCTTTGTTTCTTGTTTGTTTTGTCTTTAACAGTATCTCTTCTTTTGTTTTCGTTTCTCATTTTTCTTTAGTTATCTATTTATTTTAGAGTAGATCTTCTCCGTCTACATTCGTTGTTCTTTTTTTTCTTTCATGGTTGACCTCTTCCGCTTATTTCTGCTATTTTTTATCCTAGTCACACACACACACACACACACACACACACACACACACACACACACACACACACACACACACAAATATATATATATATATATATATATATATATATATATATATATAATTATTATCATTAATCAGTTTTTGATCAGAATTAAATTAGAACAGAAACTTCTTCTTCTATGTGCCCTGTCCTCTCAGGACATCGGTCCTCATAGCTTTCCATGTCTTCCTATCCCTGGTGGCTCTTAGCACGCTTTCTCCTGTAACACTACACAACCCTCGTTCTGTCATCCACTTGATCAGGCCCTTCAAATATGATATCCGCTGCTTTCCCCTGTCTATTTTTTCTTCTATCTGGCCTGTTAGTATCAGGTTCTCTTATCCATCCTTCCTCATTGCATGTCCCAGGAGCTTTAGCTGTCTCTTCCTGATGCTCACTATTAATTTCCTTTTCGTTTCCATCCTTTCCAAAACCTCAACATTGCTCACATGCTCAATCTATGATATCCACAGCATCGATTTGTAGAAACACTTTTCAATTTCTTCAAATTTTTCCTTCATCTTTGCATATATTGTCCAGCATTCAATACAGTTGTATTAAAAAATGCTCAATACATATGTACATATGTAGAGTTTTTAAATATTTTTCATTTGAAAGCCAGTTGATTACACAACCTCGGTTTTGACCTTTCGGTATCTTCAGGCGTTTTATTTCAACTGATTCTCCAGCGTTTTATTTCAAATGTACAACAGGAATTTTCAGAACGCACGATTGGAAGTTTAGAATAGCTAAAATTTTAGATTCAAAAATTTTAAGTAACGAAGGAGTTTTTCAAGAATTGTAAACACTTCTTTAGAATAATATTAATCCGCATTATTTATGTAAATTTATCTATTTGAAAAATATCTAACTTCTTTTAGGTATATGGGAGTCACAGGTTCGAATCCTGCCGGAAGATAGATATTTTCCTGACATAATTTCTAGAATATTCAGGCCGAAAGACAGAGAGACCATAAGTATTTCGGACAGGTTCATTCGAAGCCAAGATATGATTCCTGATCTTGAAATGCATTGTGTAATGCTCATATATAGGCGCTGAGTAGTTCTCCCTATGTAGTTGGCTTCGCAACAACAATTATATTTATAAATCACAGAATTAACTTGATGAGGAGGAAGAACATCCTTGTAACCAGAACAAAAAATAGGCCAGCTCTGAAACCCTACACGAAGCTCAGCCGTGAAACAGCAAGCATGAACACTAGATGAAATATGCCTCGTCAAGCTTTCACAGCCAAGAAAGTCGGAGATGAACAGGGTATTTTTAATTGTAATCGGTTCAACCTTTCTGAACTCATCAATCTTTTCACTTATAACGGAATGAACAGTATTTGGGGAATATCCCACACCACGTATGGTCTTCGCCACAAAATTAATTTCATCCTCCAGAAAGGTCTCCGAACAAATTATTAACGCCTTATGAATCAGGGTTTTAATAAGATTTATCTTTCGCTTTTTCGAACTAAAAAAATTCCAACGCGTATGTAACCCTGCAAATGTAGGCTTCCTATATACTGAGATAAGAAAAGTTGTTGGAGTCCAATGTATCAGGACATCTAAAAAAGCCAGTTGAGGATTAGACTCTTTCTTAACCGTCAGGGCTGGATGAAGACCATTAAAGAAAGAGAGGAACTGATCAACCTTAACTTTGTTATTAAATAAACAGAAAGTATCCTCAACTTATCGACAATACAGTCGAGGACGAAGTGCACTACAACGTATTCTCACTTCATGAAAACCCCAAAAAAATATTAGCCAGTGCTCGACCCAAAGGAGAGCCCATAGCAACGCCGTTAATCTGTCGATACATGATTTATCAACACTAAATTCAGCAGACGACGTGGCAATTTTCATCAATTCAACAAACACAGATTCAGGAATATTAGCGTGAGATAAAGAACAGCAATAAAATAAGTCACAGCAAAGATTAATTGTCTCCAAAAAAGGGACACATATCAAAAGAACACATGAAGTTGACAGAAGAAGACCAATTTTGGATACGGTCAAGAAAAGAAAACGAATCCTTTATACAAAATGCATTTAAGCGCTGTAACACAGGTTTCAAAAGTAAAGGAAGCCGTCTGGCGCCCTTGTGTTAGGCTGATCCTATCATTGAAAGAATGGGTCTTAATACACCATCTTTGTGGATTTTTGGTCGCCTATATAAATGTGCGTTGTGGTGCATTGGATATCGGCTCGGAAAGAGAAATCGGGGAGCCGAGTTCGAATTCCAGCTGAATTCATTGCATTCACTTACGCGCAAATACCCTTGGGAAAGGTATTAATCCGTCTCTTCCTTCCAGTTATGGGTTAAATAACAGGACAGATTGGGTTCTATAGCCTTGGTCGGCAACCAGTCTACCGCAGAAAGCAATGGCAACCTACTGCAGGATAATCTTCTGACTGGGCAGTCAGTCATGTCTCTTTCGAGACATGATCGCCCAAGCGTATATCACGTATGGCACTTAACTGACTGATATAAACGTAGTCGAATTGAACCTGACAGTCGAATTTCATCTGAAATTTTCCGAGAAAGAACCCCACATTTTACCCACCTCAAGAGTTGTTTTTGAAATTTTATTTCACTTGAGGTAGTAGCATCACATGTATCAACAGAACCGAGCTTTAGAAATTTAGATGTGTCTTTCAAAATCAACATCTTACCCACACACTCTGCACCCTCCATAAGAACCACACCAGCACCCTTATCCAGTGAGGAGATCACTAAATCATGATTATTCTTCAGGGCTTTAATAACACGTTAATGTTTAGCTCTATATTTTGATTCAGCTGAAGCCACTGAAGAACTAGCAAAGATATGTGCCTAATTCTTCAACTGGGTTTTTAGATCACCAGCCGCATCAGAAGAAATAAAAGACAGTCTTGTCAGCTGAGAGAACAAAACCTCAAACTCAGAAAAGGTCTTCTCCTGATCAGGCATAGATGGAAGGATACAGAAATCTAAACCATGAGCAAGAACAAAACATTCGAATCTGTCAGTTCATAAGATGATAAATTCACAATATTATTCACAAATTTGTTCAACTGTGCATCCATATATCTTATGCACTAAAAATTTTAATTTGGCTTCAAGCTTAGTTGATAATTTAGCACAATATCGCCGATGAACCAAACCCAAATATCGAGAGAATCTCACCCAATCAAAAAAGGAAATTAAATTCCTACATTAGAATCACAATGTATAATATTCCTTTTTCAACCCAAGGATTCTCACTGAAAGTTGTTGGAGAAGGTCTTCAATAAAAACACTTTTAATCTTCCAACCAAGATCTAATTTTGCCCTCTTTATTCTGAATTGAATAAAGGAGGGGCAACCCTGGTGCTGAACACATTTCCGTAAAAACGCAGTTTTAAACTAGTTCTTAATTTTACCCTAATCTCTATAATTTTATTTAATTTACCAATTAAATTAGGGCTGTACCTTAATTTCAGATATTTAAATTTATTTTTGTAGGTACAGAACCTGATTATATAAAAGTGTGTAGCGGAATATTACTAGACATTTTAAAAACGAAGAAACCGGTTTCACTCCCGGTCTTCAGGCCTCATCAGGAGATATAGGAAAAAATATGGAATGAGTGATGGAGAAAAAATATGAGAGGGAAAGAAGAACTACAAGCTAATGATATCAAGTTCCAACAAACATTCATGCTGTTTACACAGGGAAGGTTTGCAAGACACGATATAAAGAGCCTCCAGCACTTTTAGGTGAAATATAGATTGTGACCGGGACACAATCATGAACCAGTCAGCACTGATATCAGCAGCACATTTTCTATTATTTAAAAGGTGCTCACAAATAGAGGAACCATAAGTATTCGGGACAGGTTTATTCTAACACAACGTAGGATTCCTGATCTTATTTGGAATTCATATAGATATTTAAAAAAAAAATTTAAATAATATATATATATATATATATATATATATATATATATATATATATATATAAGTGTGGGTGTGTGCATGTCTGTGTGTGTATGCGTGTATGTTTGTGTAACTTGAAATCAATATAATCACTTGATAAAACACAGTGTCGAAATAAAATGGCTATTTTTGTAGTGATATTATAACATATTTATTTTATAAGTTCTAAATAAATATTCGCTCTACTTTGTATTAAGCACTTTTTAAGAATAGTGTTTTTTGGAGGGTGGATACGGAATTTTATTCTATCCATATCTACCATCCACTTGTATATATATATATATATATATATATATATATATATATATATATATATAATGGATCTTTATTAATCGGACAGAATTTTATCAATTCAAGCTTAATTTAATCCATATTTGTTTCAGAGAAAACTATCCGTTTTAGTTATTAAAGAGTATATTTATTTATTTATTTTCAGTTACCGACTTGAATATTAAAGAAATCTTATTAAAAAAAAATGTACGCTCTCCAGTAGGAATTGAACCTACTTTCCTGAGGTCAGAGCCTTTACCGTTTAGCCTAGCACAACTTAAATAACTCGGCACGAAAAGAAATCTCTTTCTTTACGTTTGGATACGAAAGAGAGCAGATATGAAAAACTTCAAATTCAAATATATATATATATATATATCTCCTGTTTGAACCCTGTTGAAGAGCACGTTTTCAATATCAAGTCTCTCAACTACATCGCAATGTTTAATAGAACAGGGTGTCTACTCAAACATGGATATTCACAAAATGACGTTTGGAGTAGAAGGATATATATTTATAAACTTTTGTTAGAATTTTGACAAAATAAAATGCAGAAATTCTAGAAAAGAACGTTCCTGCCTTTTTTATGTGGTTTTAATAAGCTTCAAGAAAACTGAAACATGGTATCTTATCATCATATCGTATTCCAGATCCGCATTGAATCAACAGTCGATCTTTAACTCATATAATATTAATATTAATATACTTTTGACATGACAACACTACAAGCGGTCCCTGAACAGCGTCGTTGAAAAAGAAGAAAGAAAATGATGGGCATTCTCGTCGTTAATCAAAAAAAAAAATAAAAATAAAAATAGAACGACACCTGCGGAGTTGATACTTAGCAGGCGGGTGTTATGGTAATTTACCCATGCACAAATGAACTCTTCCAAACTATAAATAAACAATAGTTCCTGCTTTGAGAGAGAGTTGATTTTTAAGTGCTGCTTAAATGAGGAACAAGACCGAAAATATGGGGTACCAAGTGACGATCAGACTCACTACACAGTTGTAATGTTTCTAGAGAGACAAGCTTTTTAACCATTACTATACGTTGAGGTGCTCTTCTGCTTTGAGAGAGAGAATCTACAATGTAATCAATCTCGATTTGGCAGCTCGACTTCATTCACTTTCTCACCGACGGTATGTGGCTTCCTTCTGTCTTTTCTACAAGTATTTTCAGTGTGTCTGTTCTAACAAACTTCATTCTCTGGTGTCCCGACCAAATGAATTTACTCGTGCTACTAGATTGGCATCTTGGTCCCACACTTTTTACAGTCAAATAGGCAAATATAACCGCCACTTCAACTCAAAAGTTTCTTTTCTCGCACTTCCCGCCTGTGAAAGTCCCTTCCGTATATTTGCTTCACTGATAGCTACAATCCCCAAAAGTTTAACCCTCTAGGGCCATTCGTATCATATTTGATACAGTATTTCCCTATAAGGAAACATTTGGTATTTCCCTATAGAAAGAAAAGTGCTCGATACAAAACTAAAAAGGATTAACCAAGAGGCAGTGACGTAGAGCAAAAACACACGAGAAAAAATCGCAAGATCGCCAAGACCTACCGCGGTTTCGCACAACGGCTCGTCAGGGCAAAGGCAGACCAAGGACTAATCAAATAAATAGACACCTATCAAAGACTAACCCATCTGGGGAAGGGGGTGTTCGAAGAACAAAAAAAAAAAAAAAAAAATTCTGTATCGAAAAAAAAAAGTTTTGTATCGAGCACTTTTCTTTCTTTGTGGTTCGTTCCGTTTGAGGGTTTTTTTTCTTTGCTGTGAAGTACTGTATGTATTGTCGGTGCTCCGCAGTTTTCTTTTTTTTTCCCCTCATTGTCCAAAGCTTTATAGCGGCGGACAATAACGGAGTTAGATTCTGCCGGTTATTCGTGGTCCTAAAAAATTACTTGTGTAAGATTTTAAGATTTGGATACGTACAGAGTCGATTTTATTATTATTTTATGCTCTGGATTTACCCATCGAGCACTCTTTACCAGTTAGTAATGGAGCAAATAGCTTTAGACTGTTCCCTTAAAGACATCCCAATCCCTACAAAACAATTTTACGAAAACCAACTACTCCATAAAATCGAGCATTTTATTAGCAGATTAAGATGGAGGGCCTTCTTCTTTTTAAATAACTTAAACAATAAAGAAGAAGAGAAAACTTACGGATTTAAAACATATAGGCACCCACCATATTCTAAAGAGTTGGAAGCTTTCGAAAAAGATTTGATTAGCATTATCCGAAAAATTAAATATAGAAAGTTAGGACAAAACTCTTTTCAAAAACAGCTAAAGAATACGTTAAAGGCATGTAAAAATACCAGTAATATTTATGTTAAAAGCGATAAATCTACGAATTTATATTCTATACCTAAGGAGCAATTCAACAAAGAATTAAAAAATTCGGTAATTAGGCATTATAGAAAAATAGCTCCAAACGTTATGTCTAGCATAAATAATGAAGCAACCTCATTGGTAGCTAAATTTAACTTACATAACAGAGTGGAAAAAATAGCATTAAAGAGTTGTTTCCTTACGGTTAAGGACCACAAAAGTTCATTTCCAAACCATCCCGAATTTAGACTTATAAATCCAACTAAAACAGAGCTTGGTAGGATAAGTAAAATTATCATTCAAAATATCTGTAACAACCTGCGCATGTACCTTAACATTAACCAGTGGAAATCAACTGGTGACTGCATCAAATGGTTTAATTCTATAAATTACAATAAAAAATCTACATTCATAAAATACGACATTAAAGATTTCTATCCATCCATAACAGCTAATTTACTTTCAGAAGCGTTAGAGTTAGCGAAGGAATATAATGAGATCAAAGAAGAGGAACTAGAAATAATTTGGCACTGCCGCAAAACGCTATTATGGTTTAATGACGAGATATGGATAAAAAAAACTGATGCCCAAGGGTTTGATAACCCAATAGGGGCGTATGATGGAGCAGAAGTGGCGGAACTGATAGGGTGCCTATTACTCCATAGACTTAACGAAATAATAGACTTCCATAACCACGGTTTATACCGGGACGATGGATTGATAGTAATAGAAAATTGTACACCTAGATTAGAAGATAAAATGAGAAAAGAAGTGCAAAAATTTTTTAAATCTCATAAACTAGAAATAGAAATAGAACATAACATTAAAATTGTCAATTACTTGGACATAACATTAAATCTGAATAACGGAATTATAACACCATACGTTAAAAGGAATTACACTCCGAATTATGTTAATAAAAAGTCTAATCACCCTATACATATCCTTAAAGGTATCCCTAAAGGTATAGCTGTTAGATTGTCCACCAATTCGTCTAATAGTGAAGTTTTCGATAAATACAAAAAAAATTATCAAATTGCACTAAAAAAAAAGTGGACATCAACAAATGCTAGAATTTTCGGACCAAAATGCCACTAAAAAAAACAATAATAATAGATCAAGAAATATTATATGGTTTAACCCCCACTACAATAATGAAGTCAAATCTAAAATAGGAAAAATGTTTTTTAAGTTAATAGATAAACATTTCAATTCAAATAACAAACTTAAAAAAATATTTAATAGGAACACTATTAAACTGAGCTATTCTTGTTTACCTAATATCGGTAAAATAATTAATAATACCAACAAAAGTAAATTGAAAGATAATATTAATGCCCCTAGTAATACTAACGTTAATAAACATAAGTGTAATTGTAGAATTAAAAAGTACTGCCCTATTAGAGGTAATTGCAATCAGGCAAACGTAGTTTATAAAGTTAAAGTTTACGTTAACGAAAATGACAAAAGCCCTAAAACATACATAGGATCCACACACGATAATTTTAAAATTAGGTTTTACAACCATAAAACCTCTTTTAAAAACGAGAAGTATAAGCATAGCACAGCGTTATCTACCTATGTATGGGAAATAAAAACCAAAACTAAAAAGGACCCCATTCTGAAATGGGAAATAATAAAAAAAAGTGCCCTAACTATAACAAAAACAATAAATTTTGTAGGGTATGTGACGAGGAGAAGCTAGCAATAGCTAAATTTGAACCTGCCAACAAACTTATTAACGCTAAAACAGAAATACTAAATAAGTGTAGAATCCACAAAGCAAAATTTCTTGCTTAGTGTATCGGACCTTAATGTGACTCCAGAAATTTTTTTTTTTTCTTCGAACACCCCCTTCCCCAGATGGGTTAGTCTTTGATAGGTGTCTATTTATTTGATTAGTCCTTGGTCTGCCTTTGCCCTGACGAGCCATTGTGCGAAACCGCGGTAGGTCTTGGCGATCTTGCGATTTTTTCTCGTATATATGTATATATATATATATATATATATATATATATAACGATTGCAGATAAATTAATGTGAAAAATTGCTTGTTAGATATGAAAATGAAATTCAACTAAAAATTAGTTATTAGAAAAAAAGCAGTCTTAGAAACATTAATTCTAACAAACACTAATCTTTTCGTAAAGACAAAATTATTAGTTTGGATTTCAAAAAGTCATTAAAACCATAGTAAATAAATTAGTCATTAGTTATAAAGCAAGATCTGCTGGATAGACTCAGATGAAATTTTCAGATAACTGGCCTCATGACTGGTAATAACTGGTTAAATTGTTTGGGTTCGATCCGGTACGGAATTAATTTTATGGTCTATTTCTGTGTCTATTTTTTTCGTTGTTCATTTTAAGTGTGCATTTTAATTTTAAGGGCGGTCGAGTTCATTTTTTTGTGCATTGCAATTATTTTCATTTTAATGATCATCTCTCGCTAATTGCTGAGATGAAGTCGGTATTGTCTTGATGGAGGTATATGGTCTTTGAGTGTTCTTGCTATAAATCTATTTGTAGATTAATACAAGTTAATACATAGTAAATATTAATAATTAGACCCTCAAGAGTCTCAGGTTCTAGGGGCCGCTAACACTGGACTCCAACCAAGGGAGTCGCGGACTTCCTTGGAAGATTGAGGTGCTCTAAATTTCCTGGAGGAAAGCATGTGCTTGTTTCTATTCTGTCTCAGCTACTGAAAGGTTTGCTAAGGTGCAAGTGTGCAACAAGTTTAAATAGTTTAATCTGCTTATAACTGGGACCACATAGTGAGAATCAAATTTATTATAAGAGAACCTAGTTAAGATCAACCTTATTATTGGAGCCATTATCAAACTCATTACAGAGACAGTTGTGTGGGTCAACTACATTGCAGGAGCTCTTAGCGAGAATGAAGCTCATTATAGGAGCACTTAGTGAGAAACAAATTCATTATAGGATCGGTTAGTGAGGATCAAACTCTTTATAGAACCACTTAGTGAGGATCAAACTCGTTATAGATGCACTTACTGAGGATTATAGTAGCCCTAGTGATAGATTACTGCAAGACGAGCAAAAGTCATTTTTTTATTTCGTTTCCAAGGATAAAAACATTCTCTTGAAAAAGAAAAACAGCTTTGAAAAATATTTCCTAATTCCGTTTACTGTTGTTCAATGCTAAATATACGTGTCCACAATCCTATTGTGGTATAAGGTATGTGTAAAAGTGCTGCAAAACCTGATTTTCAACTATGTACTGCATCTGTAATTTTCATAAAAGATCGTTGGAAAAATTGCAATTAATATCCACAAGATAATGCCTTCAAATACATAATATATGTCTATATTATGTATGTCTCACTTATGTATTGAGGACTTCTCTGGGAAAAATCAAGGAAAATGGACTTCACGAGCTAAAAGCAGAAGATATCCAGCAGAAAGCATCGCAGATGCAGATTATAGAGACGACTTTGCCATCTTTGTAGATAAAATCACACTAACTGAACCACTATTGCGCAGTCTCGAGAAACAAGTAATTGGAATAGGTCTTTATCCAAATGCAGGTAAAACAGAGTCCATGTTCTTTAATCAACAAGGCTCCATCAATTTCCGGCCCGTAAAGCAATTTTAAATTAGTTGATCAGTTCCCCTGTCTTGAAAGTGACATTGTTACAGAAAGTAATGTGAACATTGCCGCTAGAAAAGATTAGGTTGCAATCGGCAATCTGTCATCTGTCTGGAATTCTGCTTTACTGGAGAAAATGAAATGAGGCTTCCCCAAGCCATAGCTACATTAGTCTTGTTTGATAATAGCACAGCATTGACAAGTCGATTGGAAAAGAAGCTAGATGACACGTATACAGTGTTGCCTTGGGTTAATCCTGGAAATGGCAGCCTACGAAATAATCAGTCTATGGGTAATCAAGTAACTATTTCACAAATAATTTGGGAAAGAAATAGACTTGTGAGACAGTCCTGAAGAGGTAAGGATGAGTTTATCAGTGACTTTCTGTTGTGGACACAAAAACATGAACCCACTAGCATTGGTCGTTCAGTCCAAAAAATACATTAAATAAACATATGTAAAAACACAGATTGACAAACTAAAAACCTAACAGGTGTGATGAATAATTACAAAGGCTGGAGAAATGAACTGTCAGGATTCATGCAATCAATATGCTACGATGATGATGATTCTGATAATGGTGATGATTATGATGATGATGATGATAGTAAAGGTAGTTATGTTAATGATGATGATGACTATGATTATGATGCTGCTGCTGATGTTGATGATGTTGAAGAAGATTGTTATGATTATGATGGTGATTATGATTACGATCATTACTATGATGATGATCATCATAAATATGATTATAGTAGTTATGATGATGATTATGATTATGATGATTATGATCATGATGATGATTATGATGATTATGATGATGATTATGATGATTATGATTATGAGGATGATGATGGTGAAAATGATTATGCTGATGATTATGATGATTATGATGATGATAATGGTGAAGACGATTATGTTGATATTTATGTTCATGATTATGATTATGATCATCTTCATAATCATAATTATTATAATCATATTGATTATAAAAATTATGATTATGAAGATGATCATTATGATTATATGATAATGTGAAGATGATTATGTTTACGATTATGATGATGATTTTGATTATGATTATTATTATGAAGGTGATGATTATAAATATGATCATGATAATTATGATTATGACGATGATGGTGACGATTATGATGATGATTGAAATTATGATGATGATCATATTTATTATTATTATTGTTATTATGGTTTCTAAGTTTGAGTTACTTTAATATATTTTTACTGTTTTTCATTGCAATGCGGACATTTTAAATGATTCTGTTTATTTTTTCAAAATTGTTTCAAATGTGAAATGTTTTTTATCCTTTCATAAAATTAATGACTAAAAACCATGCAGAAAAGAAAGTCTGACAAAGCAGGATCCTAGCGGAATCACTGTTCATTTTGCAACCTGCCAAGCATAGAGAATGGAAATGCCTTCTTCCACTGAAGAAGAGTTAACATCTTTTCAACTTGATGAATCACTGATTGAAAGTCATTTGTGGTTTCTCCATCATGAAACCAAACATCTTATTTACTATCTAACAAAACACTGAAGTGATTTTCACCCACTTCAAACATTACATGTTGGTAGCTTTTCACTAATAATAAATTTTATTAAGCCAAAAAAAATGTAAGAGGTCATCATAAAAGTTTTCCTTTTGTCATTGAGTGGACAATACAATTTTTTTAAAAAATAAATAAAGAAAAGAAAATGAAAGCAAAAAGCCAACACTATATAGACAAATATTTTGATTTATTTATTGGAGATATTTATGTTCAGCATCTTACCTTGCCTCTAAAAAATGGTTGACAAGCCTCAATAAAATCTTTGTATATTATTACAGTTCCAGAAGTAATAATTATTCACTATAAAATGATAAAGAATTATATTTTTAAATCATTTTTCAGTACTTTTCTCATAACAGAATTATTTACAATGATAAGAAAATTTATGAGTAGTTATATGGAAACAATACAAAACTATAAAGTAATTTATAAGTGGTTAAAAGGAAATTATCAAAAATTATGAAGAAATCTATTAGTTATAAGGAAATTATGCAGTTATCAGGAGAGTCATAAGTATAATAATATGCTTATAAGTACTTATAAGGATATTCAAAACCATCAAGTGACTTATTCAATTATCAGGAGATTCATAAGTATAATAATATGCTTATAAGTACTTATAAGGATATTCAAAATTATCAAGTGACTTATTCAATTATCAGGAGATTCATAAGTATAATAATATGCTTATAAGTACTTATAAGGATATTCAAAACTATCAAGTGACTTATTCAATTATCAGGAGATTCATAAGTATAATAATATGCTTATAAGTACTTATAAGGATATTCAAAACTATCAAGTGACTTATTCAATTATCAGGAGATTCATAAGTATAATAATATGCTTATAAGTACATATAAGGATATCTAAAAAACCATCAAGTGACTTATTCAATTATCAGGAGATTCATAAGTATAATAATATGCTTATAAGTACATATAAGGATATTCAAAACTATCAAGTGACTTATTCACAATTATCAGGAGATTCATAAGTATAATAATATGCTTATAAGTACATATAAGGATATTCAAAACTATCAAGTGACTTATTCAATTATCAGGAGATTCATAAGTATAATAATATGCTTATAAGTACATATAAGGGTATTCAAAATTATCAAGTGACTTATTCAATTATCAGGGAGATTCATAAGTATAATAATATGCTTATAAGTACATATAAGGATATTCAAAACTATCAAGTGACTTATTCAATTATCAGGAGATTCATAAGTATAATAATATGCTTATAAGTACATATAAGGATATTCAAAACTATCAAGTGACTTATTCAATTATCAGGAGATTCATAAGTATAATAATATGCTTATAAGTACATATAAGGATATTCAAAACTATCAAGTGACTTATTCAATTATCAGGAGATTCATAAGTATAATAATATGCTTATAAGTACATATAAGGGTATTCAAAATTATCAAGTGACTTATTCAATTATCAGGAGATTCATAAGTATAATAATATGCTTATAAGTACATATAAGGGTATTCAAAATTATCAAGTGACTTATTCAATTATCAGGAGAGTCATAAGTATAATAATATGTCTTATAAGTACATATAAGGGTATTCAAAATTATCAAGTGACTTATTCAATTATCAGGAGATTCATAAGTATAATAATATGCTTATAAATACTTATAAGGATATTCAAAACTATCAAGTGACTTATTCAATTATCAGGAGATTCATAAGTATAATAATATGCTTATAAGTACATATAAGGATATTCAAAACCATCAAGTGACTTATTCAATTATCAGGAGATTCATAAGTATAATAATATGTTTATAAGTACATATAAGGATATTCAAAACTATCAAGTGACTTATTCAATTATCAGGAGATTCATATATTAATATGCTTATAAGTACATATAAGGATATTCAAACTATCAAGTGACTTATTCAATTATCAGGAGATTCATAAGTATAATAATATGCTTATAAGTACATATAAGGGTATTCAAAATTATCAAGTGACTTATTCAATTATCAGGAGATTCATAAGTATAATAATATGCTTATAAGTACATATAAGGATATTCAAAACTATCAAGTGACTTATTCAATTATCAGGAGATTCATAAGTATAATAATATGCTTATAAGTACATATAAGGATATTCAAAACTATCAAGTGACTTATTCAATTATCAGGAGATTCATATAATAATATGCTTATAAGTACATATAAGGATATTCAAAACTATCAAGTGACTTATTCAATTATCAGGAGATTCATAAGTATAATAATATGCTTATAAGTACATATAAGGGTATTCAAAATTATCATGACTTCATTCAATTATCAGACATCTATAAGTATAATAATATGCTTATAAGTACATATAAGGGTATTCAAAATTATCAAGTGACTTATTCAATTATCAGGAGATTCATAAGTATAATAATATGCTTATAAGTACATATAAGGATATTCAAAACTATCAAGTGACTTATTCAATTATCAGGAGATTCATAAGTATAATAATATGCTTGTAAGTACTTATAAGGATATTCAAAACTATCAAGTGACTTATTCAATTATCAGGAGATTCATATATAATAATATACTTATAAGTACATATAAGGATATTCAAAACTATCAAGTGACTTATTCAATTATCAGAAGATTCATAAGTATAATAATATGCTTATAAGTACTTATAAGGATATTCAAAATTATGAAGTGACTTATTCAATTATCAGGAGATTCATAAGTATAATAATATGCTTATAAGTACATATAAGGATATTCAAAACTATCAAGTGACTTATTCAATTATCAGGAGATTCATAAGTATAATAATATGCTTATAAGTACATATAAGGATATTCAAAACTATCAAGTGACTTATTCAATTATCAGGAGATTCATAAGTATAATAATATGCTTGTAAGTACTTATAAGGATATTCAAAACTATCAAGTGACTTATTCAATTATCAGGAGATTCATAAGTATAATAATATGCTTATAAGTACATATAAGGATATTCAAAACTATCAAGTGACTTATTCAATTATCAGGAGATTCATAAGTATAATAATATGCTTATAAGTACATATAAGGATATTCAAAACTATCAAGTGACTTATTCAATTATCAGGAGATTCATAAGTATAATAATATGCTTATAAGTACTTATAAGGATATTCAAAACTATCTAGTGACTTATTCAATTATCAGGAGATTCATAAGTATAATAATATGCTTATAAGTACATATAAGGATATTCAAAACTATCAAGTGACTTATTCAATTATCAGGAGATTCATAAGTATAATAATATGCTTATAAGTACATATAAGGATATTCAAAACTATCAAGTGACTTATTCAATTATCAGGAGATTCATAAGTATAATAATATGCTTATAAGTACTTATAAGGATATTCAAAACTATCAAGTGACTTATTCAATTATCAGGAGATTCATAAGTATAATAATATGCTTATAAGTACATATAAGGATATTCAAAACTATCAAGTGACTTATTCAATTATCAGGAGATTCATAAGTATAATAATATGCTTGTAAGTACTTATAAGGATATTCAAAACTATCAAGTGACTTATTCAATTATCAGGAGATTCATAAGTATAATAATATGCTTATAAGGTACAAAATATTAATTGGATTATTCAAAACTATCAAGTGGACTTATTCAATTATCAGGAGATTCATTAAGTTATAATAATATGCTTAGTTAAGTACTTATAAGGATATTCAAAATTATGAAGTAGCTCCTCAGCTCTATCCAATTATTGGCCTTTATTTCTCCCCACCTCTTAAAATTGCCACTTTTTCTCGCATGTCTAGCAGGCTAGATTTCATTCAGGCTTGAATCCTTTAAATGTTAGTCATTTATGTTTGCTTTTCTCTATAACTAAATTTATTTTGCTCTGCTCAGTTGAACGTTTTTTTTCATTGGATTCCCTTTTTTAACTCGTTAGAAATTTTTATTGCAGGTAGTTTGGAATTTGATTCATTTATTCCTTTCTTTCATCACCCGGAGGAAAAACCCCTAACCCTCGTTACTAGTGAGTCACTGATCTGGTTCCCCAGCCCTGTCCGATTATTATCAGGAAATTTATAAGTAGTTATGAGAAATTATTCAATATCATCAGGAAATTTATTAGTACCTTGACTGAAAGCATAATACCATTATTATTCAGTATTTCTCATATTTCTATATTTTCTTATTAAAAATCTTAAATTTTATCTTTAATTTTGAGGAGCATCATTCTTCTTTCATATGCAATGCCCTTTCCATAAATCTCTTTCTCTTTCTATCTTGTAAATCTTTGTAAATAGTTATGAGAAATTATTCAATATTATAAGGAAATTTATTAGTACCTTGACTGAAAGCATAATACCATTATTATTATTTTTTTTGTTTTTTTTTTAATCATGTCACCCCAAGCAAGGCATTCCACTGCCACTATAGTGCAGGGGGTTACACAGGGCGATAGATGAGTTAGAATGTACATAGGGGGAGAGTTGGAGAGAATGGGAGGGTTAGTGTGTTAGGAGGTGTCTATTGACCTTACCTTTAAACTCCTGGCGTTTATAGCCGTCAGGGAAGCAAGCATGCGGAAGGGAATTCCATAGGTGGGAAGTGTGAGAAAAGAAGCTGTTGGAGTAGACATTGCAGTTACATTCAGAATTTCTTATATTTCTATATTTTCTTATTAAAAATCTTAAATTTTATCTTTAATTTTGAGGAGCATCATTCTTCTTTCATATGCAATGCCCTTTCCATAAATCTCCATCTCTTTCTATCTTGTAAATCTTTGTAAATAGTTATGAGAAATTATTCAATATTATAAGGAAATTTATTAGTACCTTGACCGAAAGCACAATACCATTATTATTCAATATTTCTCATATTTCTATATTTTCTTATTAAAAATCTTTGTAAATCTAAGCAAATGTTTGTTCTCTCATTATCCTACCACTTCATGTTCTATAATCAATTCATACAAGCTTATTTTTACTCAATGTTTACCAATGTCCCCTCATGTTGTCAATGTGCCCAGTATGTTTCTCGAATATTCCATATCATTTGATCAGTCCATTTTGTATATTTGACACTATTATTCCAAATATTTCTGATATATATAATTTATTCTTCCATATACACCAACTAACAAAAATTATGTTCGGGTAATTGTAATAGGAATATTAGCTGTATCTTATCAGAAGATTTTTGACATTCATTGACCGAGCAGCCAGTAATATTGACGGTTGATATATATAAAAAAGCTCTCTTAAAATATATCTCTTTTCAGGAAAATATGCTTCTCAAGTCCAGTAGCTATCATTGCTCTTTTCCTGTACTGGTGAGTGGGCTTCTTTTTTTACATTTATTTGAAATAAATATAAAAGATATTTGTCTTAAAAAACTTTTCAGAAAAATAGGTTCCTCAAGTCTAGTAGCTGTTATTGCTCTTTCCAGTACTTGTTACTAACATTTATTTGTCATAAATATATAAAATATTTGTTTTAAAACAACTTTTCAGGAAAATGGTCTTCTCAAGTCCTGTATCTGTTATTACACTTCCCAGTAGGGGTGGATGGGCTTTCTTTCTACATTAATTTGAAATACGTATATAAAATCCTTTCTCTTAAAACAACTATATAGCAAATGAGGTTTGTCAAGTCCAATACCTGTTATTGCTCCTTCCAGTATTGATGGGTGGGCTTCTTTTCTAATACTTATTGGAAATAAATATGTAAAATATTTGTTATAAAAATCTTTTTATGAAAATAGTTTTCTTGAATGGAGTAGCTGCTTTTGCTCTTTCTAGTACTGCTGGGTGGTCATCCTTTCCAATATTTATTTTAAATAAATACATAAATATTTGTCTTTTTTTTTTTTTATATTTTTTATTAGAAAAATAGTTTTCTCAAGACCAGTAGCTGTTTGAGTTCTTTTCATTACTGGTAGGTGGTCTTCTTTTCTAACATTTATTTGAAACAAATATAAAAATTATTTCTCTTAAAAACAACATTTTAGGAAAATAATTTTGTCAAATCCAGTAGCTGTTATTGTTCTTCCCAGTACTGTCGGTTTGGAATCTTTCTCAAATTTATTTGAAATAAATATAAAAAATATTTCTCATAAAACAACTTTACAGGAAAATAGGTTTCTCAAAACAAGTAGCTGATTTTGCACTTTCCAGTACTGGTTGTTTGTCTTCTTTTCTAACATTTATTTGAAATAAATATATAAAATATTTTTTCAAAAAACTTTTCAGAAAAATAGTTTGTCTAGTCCAGTAGCTGTTATTGATCTTTTAAATACTGGTGGGTGGCCTTCTTTTCTAATATTTATTTGAAATAAATATATAAAATATTTGTTCAAAAACAACTTTTAAGGAAAATGGTCTTCTCAAGTCCAGCAGCAGTTATTGTGAATTCCAGTACAGGTGGGCAGGCTTCATTTCTAACATTTATTTGAAATAAATATATATTTTTTGTAAAACAACACTTTGGCAAATTAGGTTACTCAAGTACATTGCTTGATATTGCTCTTTCCAGTACTTGTCTCTAACATTTATTTGAAATAAATATATAAAATATTTGTTTTAAAATAACTTTTCAGGAAAAAAAATGATTCTCAATTCCAGTAGCTGTTATTGTTCTTTCTAGCAATGATGGGTTGGCTTCTTTTCTAACATTTACTTGAATTTTTTATATAAAATATTTTATTTAAACTAACTTCTCAGGAAAATGGTCTTGTCAAGTCCAGTAGATATTATTGTACTTTCCAGTACTGGTAGGAGACATTTTTCTAACATTTATTTGAAATAAATATATAAAATATTTTTTAAAATAACTTTTCTGGAAAAAAAGATTCTAAAGTCCAGTAGCTCTTATTGCTCTTTCCAGTAATGATGGTTTGGCTTCTTTTCTAAGATTTTTTAAAAATAAATAAATGGAATATTTCTCTTAAAAACTTTTCAGGAAAATAGGTTTCTCAAGTTCACTAGCTGTTATTGCTCTTTCTAATACTGGTGGGTTGGCTTCCTCTCTACCATTTATTTAAAATAAATTTTTAGAACAGATCCCTTAAAACAACTTTTCTGGAAAATATAACTTTTTTGCTCTTTCCAGTACTGGTGGGTGTATTTATTTCCTAATATTTATTTGAAATAAATATATAAAATATTTAATTTGAAACAATCTTTTAGGAAAATCGATTCCTCAAGTCCAGTAGCTGTCATTGCAATTTCCTGTATTGGTGGTTTAGCTTCTTTCCTAACATTTATTTGTATTAAGTATAAAAAATATTTTGTTTAAAACAACTTCTCAGAAAAATGATCTTCTTAAATCCAGTAGCTGTTGTCGCACTTTCCACTACTGGTAGGAAACCTTTTTCTAATATTTATTTGAAACAAATTTATAAAATGTATGTCTTAAAAAAACTTTTCAAGAAAATAGTTTTCTCAAGAGCAGTTGTTATTGCTCTCTGCATTACTGGTAGGTTGGCTTCTTGTCTAGCATTTATTTGAAACAAATTTATAAAATGTATGTCTTAAAAAAACTTTTCAAGAAAATAGTTTTCTCAAGAGCAGTTGTTATTGCTCTCTGCATTACTGCTAGGTTGGCTTCTTGTCTAGCATTTATTTGAAACAAATATATAAAAAATTTCTCTTAAAACACCTTTTCAAGAAAATAGACTTTTCAAGTCCAGTAGCTGTCATTGCTCTTTCTAGTACTCGTGGGTTTTCTTATTTTCTAATGACTATTTGAAACAAATATATAAAATATTTGTTTTAAAGCAACTTTTTATAAAAATAGTTTCTCAAGTTCAATAGCTGTTAATGTTCTTGCCAGTACTAATGGGTTAGCTTCATTTTTAACATTTATTAGAAATAAATATATAAAACCTTTCTCTAAAGACAACATTTTAGGAAATGAAGTTTCACAAAACTAGTAGCTGTTATTGTGCTTTCCAGTACTGGTGGGTTGACTTCTTTTCTAACATTTATTTGAAATAAATATATCAAATCTTCCTCTAAAAACAATTTTTTAGCAAATGAGGTTACTCACTTCCACTATATGTTATTGCTCTTTCTATTACTTGTTTCTAATATTTATTTAAAATAAATATATAAAATATTTGTTTCAAAACATCTTTTTAGGAAAACGGTCTTTTCAAGTCTAGTAGCAGTTATTGTGAATTCAAGTACAGGTGGGCAGGCTTCATTTTTGACATTTATTTGAAATAAATATATCAAATCTTCCTCGTAAAACAATTTTTTAGCAAATGAGGTTACTTTAATACATTGCTTGATATTGCTCTTTCCAGTACTTGTTTCTAACATTTATTTGAAATAAATATATAAAATATTTGTTTTAAAAAATGTTTCAGGAAAAAAAAAGATTCTCAATTCCAGTAGCTGTTATTGTTCTTTCTAGCAATGATGGGTTGGCTTCATTTCTAACATTTACTTGAATTAATAATATAAAGTATTTTATTTAAACTAACTTCTCAGGAAAATGGTCTTGTCAAGTCCACTAGATGTTATTGTGCTTTTCCAGTACTGGTAGGAGACTTTTATAACATTTATTTGAAATAAATATATAAAATATTTGTTTTAAAATAACTATTCTGGAAAAAAAGTAATCTCAGTTCCAGTAGCTGTTACTGTTCTTTCCAGTAATGATGAGTTGGCTTCTTTTCTAACATTTCTTCTTCTATGTGCCCTGTCCCTTCAGGACGTAGGCGATCATGGATCTCCACGTCTCCCTATCCCTTGTGGCTCTTAGTATGTTTGCTCCTGTTGCTCCTGGCAACCCCTGTTCCATCATCCACCTGATCAGACTCTGCAGATATGTTATCCGCTGCCTTCCTCTGTCTCTCCTTCCTTCTATCTGGCCAGTCAGTATCAGGTTCTCCAGGCTCTCCTTCCTCATTGCATGTCCCAGGAACTTCAGTTGTCTCTTCCTGATGCTCAGCATCAATTTCCTTTTTGTTGCCATTCTTTCTAACACTTCGTCGTTGCTTGTATGCTCAGTCTGTTCAGTTTTTTCCTCATTTTCGATGATATTGTCCAGCATTCACAGCCGTACTGAAGAACTGACATCATGTAGCAGTCTAGCGCTCTTTTCTTCGTTTCTATTGAGATCTTCCTGATTTGAAATAAATATGTAAAAAGATTTCTCTTAAAATATTTTTTAAGAGAATAACTGTCTCAAGTTCACTAGCTGTTATTGCGCTTTCCAATACTGTGGCTTTGGATTCTTTACTACCATTTATTTAATATATATATATATATTTATAAAAGAGTTTTCTTAAAACAGCTTTTGGTAGGTGGGCTTCTTTTCTAAACTCTTTAAAAACAAATATATAAAATATTTCTCTTAAACTTTTCAGGAAAATACTTTTCTTATCTCCTGTACCTGTTATTGTTGCTATTGTTCTTTCCTGTACTGGTGGTTAGGCTTCTTTTCTAATATTTATTTTCTAATATTTATTTTCTAATATTTTCTAATAATTATTTGAAATTAATATATAAAAAATTGCTTTACAAGAGAATAGTTTTCTCAAGTCCAGTACCTGTTATTGCTCTTTCCAGTACTTGTTTCTAATATTGATTTGAAATAAATATATAAATTCTTTCTCTTAAAACAACTTTTTAGCAAATGAGGTTTGTCAAGTCCAGTACCTGTTATTGCTCTTTCCAGTACTTGTTTCTAACATTGATTTGAAATAAATATATAAAATATTTGTTTTAAAACAACTCTTCAGCAAAATAGGATTTTCAATTCTAGTAGCTGTTATTGACCTTTCCGGTAATGATGGGTGGGCTTCTTTTTCTAACATATATTAGAAATAACTATATAAAATATTTCTCTTAAAAACCTTTTCTGGAAAATAAGTTTCTCAAGTCCGGTATCTTTTATTGCTCTTTTTAATACTGGTGGGTGGGCTTCTATTCTAACCATTTTTTTTGAGAAAATATTTAAAATATTTCTCTGAAAACAACTTTTCATGAAAATAAGTCCAGCACCAGTTATTGCTGTTATTGCTCTTTCCAGTACTGGTGATTAGACTTCTTTTCTAAAACTTTTTTAAAATAAATATATAAAATATTTGTTTTAAATTAATTTTTCAAGAAAATAGTTTTCTCAAGTCCAGTAGCTGTGGATGGGCTGTTTTTCAAACATTTCTTTGAAATAAATATATAAAATATGTATCTTAAAACAACTTATAAGGAAAATAACTTTTCCTTATAAGTTGTTTTAAGATACATATTTTTTGTTTTAACATACATACTTTTCTTAAGTCTGGTTGTTGTTATTGCTCTTTCCAGTATTGCTAGGTGGTTATCTTTTCTAACATTGATTTTAAATAAATATATAAAATATATTTCTTGAAAAACTTTTCAAGAATATAGGTTTCTGAAGTTTAGTAGCTGATACAGCTCTTTCTAGTACTGTTGGGTGGGCTACTGTTGTGACACTTTTAGGGGCTAGAAATAAAAACACAAAGATGGGATAGAGCTAAAACAAATATATTAACAAAGAACAGTCATACAATTAGATAAAGCATGAGAAGATCACCAGAATGACTCTATTGGCCTGGCTGTCAGAACTGTCTAATAGAATAAATCTCTCTCTCTCTCTCAACTTCTACTTATTTATACTTTGGAAGAGTTCATTTGTGCATGGGTAAACTACCATAACACCCACTTCCTAAGTATCAACGAGAAAATCAGACATTTTCCATTTTCTTCGTAAATTGCTCTGTTCCGGGGCCGCTAGTTGTGTTGGCAAGTATCGTAAATGACATCCATTACTTCTTTCTCTTCAGCATCGCCCAACAGGCCTGATTTTACGCGCAAACATTACCCAGACCGGGGGTAATGATGATGGTGGGGCTGTCGTTTGGCGTGATTTTATATGCCTGAAGTTACTGTTGTAAGGTTTTTTCTGTGGGTGTGCCCCTTACATTCTTCAAAGATTTTTTAGTGTGTCAACGAAGTGCTCGGTCTCTCTGTTGGACCTTGCGTGATATGGAGTGATCGTAATATGATTGATCTGGAAGGTCTCACGAAAATCCTTAAAATCGCCGGACGTAAATTGTGTCCAATTTTCTGACACTAAACTACCCCAAATCTGGCGAACATTTTGTGTAAGAAACTGATTGTCACTTCTGTAGTTTGATTTCCACATCTAAGAACTTCGGGCCACTTAGAAAAACTCTCTACTACTATAAGATAGTTGAATCTGTCTAGTAGGCCTGCAAAATCTATATGAATCCGAGACCATGGTCGGTCCGTTTTGGGCCAAGAATTATATTTAATGGGAGGTGTCTTAGCTGACAAGGCACAGCTTGTATAGGATTTTACAATGTTTTCGATATCCTTATCCATGTTCGGCCTGTATATATAACTGCACATAAGGCTCTTCATCTTTGTGATCCCTGGGTGACCGGCATAGAAATCTTTCAGAATTCTTCTTTGTAGCGTTGTGGGAATGACGACTCGCTCACTATATAGAAGTACTTTGTCACATAAAGAAAAATATCTGAAGTCTGTTGGTCCTTTTCACAAACTTTGGTTTTGGTTTGCCTGATAAACTCATCGTTTAGAGCTTCTCGTTTGATTTGGTTGAGAGTTAAGTGAATTAAAAAAACTTTAATTTCTTAATCAGAGAACCACGAGTGAATTTTTCTGTCTCTAACAAAACATGAATTCTGGTTGTTTAGCGGGTTGCGTTCAAGTTGAGTGTAAGTTACATTTTTTTTTCGTTCGGTTTCCTTTTCTGGATTACCAAATATTGTTGAATAGAACAAAATTTGACTAAAAATAGAATTCCGTGCGCCCAATATTGAACCAATATTGACAATTTCCATGCAGTATTTTCCAGCATGCCAGACTCTGTCAAACGCTTTGGAGATGTCTAGAGCAACAGTCCGAGGTTTTCCGTTCTTACCTGGTGTATATACTCTGTGATGGTCGTGAGCATATCAGCAGTAGACCCGGTGAAGCGGAAACCATACTGTTTGTCAGAGAAGAGACTGTGGGGTGTGAAATGTTGAACCACCTCGGCGTTGATGATGGCTTCGAAGACTTTGCCAAAAATTGGTAGTAGGCTGATAGGGCGATAATTAACGGGGTCAGAGGGTTCTGCAGTGTTTTTATATATAGGAACCACGGAGGAGGATTTCCAGCAGGCAAGAAAGCAAGAAACAGAAAGGCAGTAGTTATAGAGCTTAGAGAGAACAAGGGAGAGTTCAGGAGCATATTTCTTTAGAACAATGATTGGTATTCCGTCACCACCGCTCGCTTTATGGGGTGGGGTCAAGTTTTGAAATTATTTTAGAGACCACCGAGGGAGCACTGTGTATGTCAGTCAGTTGGTCCTAGGTTCGGGGTGGCAAGTCAGGTACAGATACTCCAGACGAGTCCAGTGTCGAGTTGGTGGAGAATCTGCGAGCGAAGCACTCAGCCTTGTCTGTTGAAGAGGTGAGGACCTCAAATTCGTTGATTAGAGTGGACTTGGCGCTGTTTAGCACAATTTTACAGAGCCTCCGGTAGTCTTTGGAGCCGAACTTACGGGATGTTATGCGCTGCTTCATTCGGGCTGCAAACAGCAGCTTAGCTCTACGTATCTTCTTTTCGAGCCGAGGCAAAAAGGCGCCTGTTATTGTCCGTCGCGTGACTCCGGTAAAGCCTGAGAAAGTCATGTCGGTGGACGATGGCAGCCAAGCATGCAGTGGAGAACCAGGGGTATAAGTGGAATTTTAAGTCTCAACTTCCTGGCAGGGATGAAAGCATCGATGCCAGCCTTAACCCAAGAGGAGATCTCAGCCGCAGTCTTCAACGGGAAGGCTAAATACTTTGTTTAAAGGGACGTCACACAGGAAATCGCGGAATGAGTTCCAATCAGCTCTTTGGTAGCAGTAAGATATTCTGCTGGTCTGATGTTCTTGGGTGAAGTGGGAATGGAAGAAGATGCTAACGGAAACTACTGCATGGTCAGAGTTTCCGAGAGGGCAGAGTTGCTTGATATTGCAAGACATTTATTTTAAATTAAGATATAAAATATTTTTCTTAAAACAAATTTTTAGGAAAATAGGTTTCTTAAGTTCAGTTGCTGTTATTGCTCTTTCAAATTCTGGTGAATTTCTTACATTTATTTTAAATAAACATTTGTTTTAAAGCAACTTTTTAGGAAAGTAGTTTGTTACTGCTTTTTGTTGTAATGTTGGGTGTTTTTTTTTTCTAACATCTGTTTCAAATAAATATACGAAATTTTTTCCTTCAAGCAATTTTTCAAGAAAATTGGTTTCTCCGGTCCAGTAGCTGTGATTGTGCTTTCCAGTGATGGTGAGTGGGTTTCTTTTCTAACCTTTATTCGAAATAAATATATAAAATATTTCTCTTAAAACGACTTTTCAGGAAAATAGGTTTTTCAAGTCCAATAGCACTTATTGCACTTTTGGAGGATGGGATTCTTTTTTAACATTTATTTAAATTAAGTATATAAAATAATTTTTAAAAAAAAACATTTCAAGAAAGTGCTTTTCTCAAGTCCAGTAACTGTTATTGTTTTTTCCAGTATTGTTAAGTGTGGATCTGTTCTAACATTAATTTAAAATAAATATATAAATATTTCTTTAAAACAACTTTTCAGGAACAATTTTTTTCAGGTCCAATAGCTATTACTGCTCTTTCCACTACTGGTGGGTGGGATTCTTTCCACTACTGGTGGGTGGGATTCTTTCCACTACTGGTGGGTGGGATTCTTTACTGAAAGTTATCCGGTATAATGTAAAGCATTAACATCTGATATCATTCTTTTTTTTTCGATTTTCATGAGCTATCCATTTTAGTTGTTCCTGTTGTTGAAAGTCTTGTTTGATGATGTTCTTTTTTATTTGGTAGATTTCTTTGTCATTCTATAGTTCCAGAGATATAAGACCTTGTGGACTGATAATGTTTTTTTTTATCAGATCGATGCATACAGCAGATTCAAAAATTAGAAGGCGGTTTCTAATGGACGAGAAAAGAAAAATTCTATCAATGTTTACATAAGCTGCTCTGAGATCGACAAAGCATGTATAGAATTTCATATTAGAAATTTATGCAAGAGGTATGCAACTTGAAGACTGTCATGATTGCCCACGTTATGATGAGACAACGTCATCTAAATCATTAAGTCTTCCTTATTTATTTTTTTTCTTATTCAATATAAGAATAAAACATTATACAATTGCACGTTCCAATTTATCTTGGTTACCACTTGGAATTGAGTGAGACGTCTATCCAAATTCTTACCACTTTTTCTGGTGTCAAGGCAGACCACAGAACCGTTCTGGTCTAGATTATGAGTTGCATTGTTGTCGATCTCAAGAAGGGTACTGTGTACCTTACTATTAATACTTCGATTGATTAGTTTTGTTTATAATATTTTATTCTGACAAAATCCAACGAAGAATCTGTAATGTGATCAATCCTTGGCAGCTCGGATACAGTCACTTTCTCACCGGCGCAATGTGGCTTCCCTGTGTCGCTTATACAAATACTTTCGTGGCTCCTGCTCAGATGAACTTAGTTCACTGGTACACTCCATACATGAATTGGCTCGAGCCACAAGATTAGCAACTAGGGCCCACCCTTTTGCTGTGAAACCAATAAATTGTAAACGCAAATTCTACTCCATCAGCTTCGTCTCTTGCACTTCCCTGTGAAATTCACTTCCGTTTACTTGCTTTCCCGACAGCTACAATCTTCAAGAATTCAAATGTAAAGTCAATAGTCATTTCCTATCTCACCAACTTGTATCCTCTCTCTCTCTCTCATGCTCCCCTCTTCGTCCACTCCACTCTCATCAGTATTCTCATCCTTCTCCCACCCTCTTCCTGACACCCCTTGTAACTTGTCACTCTTTCTCATAACTTACCTCCGATGTAACCCCCTGCTCAATAATGCCTTGCTTGGGGCGACACGATTATAAAAATAAATATTCTCATGAAATATCAAGATTAAGAAGCCCAACATGGGAATTAATAAGAAGAAAATTACAGAAAATTGTTTTTAAATTGTTTTTACACGGAAAGCAATGTGTCACACCAAAATCTGAAGTGGTATTGGAAGATCAAATGTTGCATTTTGAAAAACTAAGCAATGGACTCATAAATTAGAGAATTTCATTAGAAACAAATAAAAAACCTGTTAAACTATTATCTAATAACAACCCTGCTAGTTATGGTAATGAATGCTGGACAATTTCATCGCAGATGAAGATACATTTGGAGGCAACAGAAATAAGGTTCTGTTGAAAGATGCTCAGAATACTATGGATGGAAAGTGTTAGCAACGAAGAAACATTAAAGAAAATAGAAACAAAAGTATATTTATAGTTAGAATCAGAAACAAACAATAGAAATTTCTGGAATAAATAATAAGAAATGATTCAGAATATTTTGCACTCATAGGACATATCGAATGAAAAAAAAATAACAGCCAAGCAGGCCGCCTACCTGACAAGATGTCGTAACTAGGGAAAAAGACAAACTTTACTAAGAGCTACAAGGGATAGGAAGATGTAGGGAGATATTATCGCCCACGCGCTGAAAAAGAAGAAAAATACACCTTTTCAATAGATTTTCTTTAAGTTATTCCTTTGAATCGCAGTCGATTACATGATTATTATATTCATTACTTCCTGAAGGTTCACCTGATGTCTGATAGTTGGATGCTACAATTTAAGTAAAGGCAAGTTTTTTTTTTCAAAATCTCCATCACTTCACTCAGGATTCTAACAATACTGTAGTCGAGCCACTCTTAATTCTCCCATTCATTTTCAATTTATCAAGTATTGATTCTAGATTGCTTTTACTAATGTTCACCCAATCAGTCAATTAATTGTCAGACGTGATACACGCTTGAACGATCATGTCTCGAAAAAGACATGACTGATTGGGCAGAAGATTTTCTTGCAGTAGACTGCCATTACTTTCTGCGTTAGACTGGTTGCCAACCAAGGCTATAAAATACAATCTGTCCTGTTATTCAATTTTTTAATGGAGGATCTGCAATATAATCTATCCTGACTTGGCAGCCCGCCTTGAGTCACTTTCTCACCAACGTGGTGTGTCATTCTCTCTGTCTTTTCTACATGTATTTTCATAGTAGCTGCTCTGACGTGCTTTTTTCCCTAGTTCCTCGACTACATGTATTTATGTGTGCTACTAGATTGGAATCAAGGTCCCACTCTTTTACCGTCGAAATAGTTAAATGTACCACATCTACTCCCACAGTTTCTTTTCTCGCATTGCTCATTAATGGAACTACCTTCCGTTTGCTTACTTCCCTGATAGATGCAATCTCTAAAAGTTTAAATGCAACGTCAATTGCCATCCTCTTTTGTTAATTCCCATTAATCTCTTATTCTTTCTTCGACATCCCCTGTGCCTTGCTTTTCTCTCATTGTAACCTGGCTTACGACCATATCACGTTGAACACACCGGTTCTCGCTCAATCACCGAAGTTAAGCAACGTTGAGACTGGTCAGTACTTAGATGGGTGATCGCTTGGTAATATCAGGTGCTGTAAGCGTTTAGTGACGGATGCACGGATGTGGTGCAGTGGATATCACCTCGGAAAGAGAAATCGGGGAGCCGAGTTCGAATTCCAGTTGAATACCCTGCATTCACTTAAGCACTGGCACTCTTGGTAAGGGTATTAATCCGTCTCTTCCCTCCAGCCATGGGTTAAATAACAGGGTAGGACTTGGGGACGCTGCCCTTAAAAACAAATCCCAATGAATCTTGGTACTCGAAAAGAAAAAAGGTATTACTAGACACAAAACTTATATAAAAACAACAATAAATTGTTGAAAAGAAAAAGGTATTACCAGCAATAAATAAATAAAATTTAGTTGGCAATAAATGACCCGCCGAGGTTGATATGCCATAAAAACAAAACAACCAACTAATCATTGTAACCTCCTGCACATCAGTGGCGGTCCTGCCTTGCTTGGAGTGAAATGATTTTAAAAAGATTGCCATAACAACCAAGATGAGCAGCATGATATTTTATAAAATAATGCATATAATAATTATATATTATCATATAAAATATTCCAGTGTGTTTTTGTTCATCATTATTATTACAAGTCTACTCCTGCCGTAAAAAAGACGACAAAATATATACAAATAATTACACAACGGTCTTTATTATAATACAGAGGATATATATATATATATATATATATATATATATATATTAATCATATCACCCCGAGCAAGGCGGTAACGCCACTGATGTGCAGGGGGCTACATAAAAGTGAAAAGATTGGAAAAAAGAAAGCCGGAAACCACATCCTAAACAGGGAACAAGAGATGAGCCTCTACACCTGTTCAATAGACATGGGTGGAATGTGATATATATATATATGTGTGTGTGTGTGTGTGAGAGAGAGAGAGAGAGAAAGAGAGAGAGGAGAGAAGTCGTGAGCAAGTCGGAAAATTCATATGTGTGCACACGCATATGAACTTTCTGACCTGCTCACCACTTATCTATTTATATACACGATATCTTGGCCATCAGAAAAACAAACGGATCTTGATGCGTAAAGCCACAAGTTTTTCGCCTGAAGAGAGCCAAATTTAGACACGAAACACATGTAGTGACACAAATACCATTATGAACACTTAATATATCATACATAAAGCAAGTAATATTCACAATAATAGCAACAATAAATCTACACTTTAAGCAAAACGTTCACGGCTTCTCGCACTTTTTTCTTCTATACCAATGTCTCTCGTTCGAACAATCGCTATTTCTGTTATATATATACATATATATATATATGTGTGTGTGTGTGTGTGTGTGTGTGTATTCTTCATTACTCGACTATATAATTATTGCAAAAATAAAATAAAATAATAAGCCACTGCTCAGGAGCTTTCATAACTGGTAGTAAATTTTTATAAATGGTACTAAAGAGAATGAATTGAGCCAACGCTGCCTTGCTATTCTCTCTCTCCCTCTCTCTCTCTCTCCCCCTCTCTCTCTCTCTAAGCGTGACAGAAGGGAAATATATGTTTTTATTATAATCGGGATTATTACTATTATTTTTATTATTATTATCGAATGAGAAGGTAACATGTCAACAAAGTGATTCTGTCTTTTCAGTTTCTTTGTAAACCATTTTGTATCATACGACAAAGGCAATATTTTATTTATTTATTTATTTATTATTATTATTATTATTATTATTATTATTATTATTATTCACTCCAATGTTATCCGTTGCTCATTACAGGGGAACAAGTGACAGTATATTTATCATTGCTATTATTGTTAATTCTGTGTCTTTTATTTATTTATTCGTACATTTTTTGTGACATACTCCAGATTCCTTTAATGTTTTCGTGCCATAGATGCATAGCCACAAGCCCAAAAAAAGACACATATAAACAAGAATTAAAACTGGCGGGCAACCATAGACACATTTATTGACCTTTGCACTTTCTGAGAGAAAGGATTTTCTTAGCAGATGTAGGTAATGACCGGATCTGGCTCGATAGTAAATGATGTGATAAAATGAGCCAAATATTTTGTCATTTGAAGGTCACTGGGTCACAAGAGGAAAGTAAAGCCTGTCAAAACTATTTTTCCTGATATTTTTTCCAAACATTATCACTGCTATAGAGCATTTCCCGGTTAGTGAATTTTATAACAGTTTTCTGACTGTCTTTTTTTTATTATTCAAATATGTTTATTTGATATTTGAGTGAAAATATATGTTTTGGTGTAATGGATAGTGGCACATAATGAGAAATCGGAGAGCTGAGTTTGAATTCCAGTTGGGTTCATTACATTATGAGTAAATATCTTTGGGAAAGGTATAAATACACCTCTTCACTTCGCTCCCCGGCTGTGGGTTGAATAGCAGAACAGATTATGTTCTATAGCCCTGGTTGGCAACCTGTCTACAAAAAAAAAAAAAAAAAGAAAAAGAAAATGGTAGCCAAATGCAGGAAAATTTTCATCCTCGTCAGACACGAATCGAAAGCAACATAATCCCGCAAGTGGAAAGTGTGTATCATGCCTGACTCTTAATTGGCTGTGTGTGGACAGCTAGTTGAAGGAGAGTTCGTCAACGGACAATTAATCGACAGACGATTCGCAAACCGATAGGACAATCGGATGAGAAGACAATTTACCGAGACTTGATTAAGAGAACTTCATTCAAATATATAATTTATTCCATAAAGGATTGTTAATTGAAATCAAGTGACAAAGAAAATTATTTGTTTATGAAGACAAATTATTGATAAAGAACGAGTAAAAACATTCAAGGAGACAAAACATTTCTAAAAACGAAAACAGTTTATTTACTAAAAAAAGAAGCAGTTATTAAAAACTCTTATGTGCGTTGTGGTGCAGTGGATATCGGCTCGGAACGATATTCATTGTATTCACTTACGCACAAATACCTTGGAAAAGGTATTAATCCGTCTCTTCCCTCCAGTTATTGGTTAAATAACAGGAGAGTTTGGGTTCTATAGCCTTGGCTGTCAACCAGTCTACCGCAGAAATCAATGGCAACCTACTGCGGGATAATCTTTTGCTCAGTCAGTCATGTCTCTTTCGAGACATGATCGCCCAAGCGTGTTTCACGTATGGAACTTAACTGACTGACAAAAAGTGATGTTCACAAGCTTTTAAAAACTGCTGATCACTTTCTTGTCATAGTTGACGACAATCTTTTGAGTCTATCCTCTGTCTGTGAATTATCTTTCAACGAATTCTTTGTCGGCGAAACAGTCTTTCGAATTGCCCGGCTACCTAACTGACTGCATGTTAAACATTATTAATTTCTGACATCGATTTCTCTCATTTTCAGTTTTTCCTAATTAACCTTAATTACTTATTGATTGTTATTTCTTTCGTGCTAATTTCATTTGCCTTTTTAATTAAATTAATATTAATAAAGTAATAATATTTTGAATTTACATAAAACATTATCAAATATTAACTGCTAACTTATATTTCTTTCATCTTTATTTTCGTTTCCTTTTAATGATATTAATAATATAAAGACTAATAATTTCTTTAATTACTATAAAAGGGATTGTTGTTAGGGATTGTTGATAGTCATCAATAATTTTCAATATATATTTTTTACTTTCTTTTTATTACATTAGAAGTAATATTTTCTGGCATTTCTTTCGAATGAAATGTCAGCTTTTATAAATTTTTACCCGTTTTTTTTAACTTCATTTGACTTCAATATTTCTAGAAATTTATCAGAAGAAGCATTGCCATCCATTATTGATTTTTGTCTATAATTTAAGTTGATTTTCATCACTATAATTCAAACTTTTACTGCATAGTAAAGATTAGTAAAATAGTGAAAACAAAGTAAAAGTAGTAAAAATCAGAAATAAAAAATAAGATCACATACGTTTTTTCTTGTAAAGCCTGTTTTACAGAACAGATTATTGGAATGTTTCCCTGTTGTTGCTCCAAATATTAATTCGTTAGAAAAACTCATCGTCCTTTATTCCAAAAAATGTATATAAAAATGGTGACACCAAAATCAAGCAAGTACAAAAATGCTTATATCTAGAAAGTGTTTTAACAGAGGACAGGAAATAAGACACTAAACTCCAAGGGTACATTGGGATAAAAAAAAGTTGCTTTCGAAAAGCTAAGCATTAATAAACAGGAAATTCTTAATAGAAACAAAAGAAAATACTGAATTGTTATACAACATCAGTCTTCCTTTATGGCAGGAAATGCCAAACCATCTCATGATAGATGAAGAAAAGACTTGATACAAAATAAATGTGGTTCTACAGAAAGATGCTGAGAATACCATGGACCGAACATGGGGACAACGTGGAAGTTGTAGAGAAATTGAAAACAAAAAAGGTCATAACATCAGAAAGAGGCAGTTGAAATTTCTCAGGCACGTAATGAGGAAAGAGGGCTTTGAAAATTTGACACTGGCAAGATATATGGAAGGTAAGAGGGGCAAAAGGAAAAAGTGAATTGACTACATAATGTGTTTGTGCAAATGGTTGGCAGAACAGGGACCAGAAGATATAGTAAAAAGACGAACTTTAATAAGAAATACAATGGGCAGTAATTTGTGGAGAACCATGATCGCCAACGTTCTGAAGGCATACAGCACACAAAAGAAGAAGGGATTAGTAGATAGAGTGAAACATTCAATACCAGGCTACAGCAGTGGTTGTGAGTTCAATACCAGGCTACAGTGAACAAGTAACATAGAGAGTACGGTTAGAGAGTGATAACTCATGACTACTAAAAGAGGCTTCACGCAAGGAATAGGAATTATATACACCAGTGATCGTAATAAAAGGTGCAGTTCAAAATTCCTAGCACCTGAAGAAGTCAGGTGGGTACAACGTCCGAAACGTCGTAAAAATGGCAACAAATATGAGGACAAGAGTCCGAATAATGTAAATAGTGTAAAAAGACGAAGTTTAATAAGGACTACAAAGGATAGTAAGCTATGGCGAGCCATGATCGTCCACCTTCTGAAGAGACAAGAATATATTAGAAGAAAAAGCAGTTTTCAAAGAACTCTGGGAAGCAATAAAGATTTGAGCAAATTATGTTAAACCCAAAGGAGAAGAAAAGCTAAACACAATATTTGAAAAAACTGACAAAAATCATAGAATATCAAGAAGTCCATATTAACATGTAAAATAATAAAGTATTAATATATTCATTGATTTTATAATAACTATCTGGCCTATAACTTTTCTATCTAAATATAAATAAAAATTAATGTTGCATTTTGAAAAATATTGTTTATGAATAAATAAAATATGAACACTTCCAAACAATTTTTAAATATTTTTAATAATCTAAACTTATTTATAAATGGAACTGTGTGTGTGTGTGTGTGTGTGTGTGTGTGTGTGTGTGTGTGTGTGTGTGTGTGTGTTTGTCCGTTACCTATAGACTCCGAAACGGCAGAACGAATTTTTTTGAAAATTTAAACAGTTGTACTAGAAGCATCTGCGAGTGTTCTTAGCTGGGTTTTGCGTCGAGGTACCCCCGATAAATATCGAAAATCAATAATCGAAAAAAATCGGGTTATAGAAGGAGTGGTCCGATTTTAATCAAATTTGATGCACTCATAGACAAAGACATAAGAAACGATATTCAGAAGTTTCAAGGTTGCAGTTCTTACAATAGTGCAGAAAATTGATTATATATATATATATAAGGCAAGATGTTTGTGTGTGTGTGTGTGTGTGTGTGTGTGTGTGTGTGTGTGTGTGTGTGTGTGTGTGTCTGTTTATCTGCCTGTATGTCTGTATTTTTTCATCGCTTTTATTTTAGTTTTTGCTTCGGGTTTGGCTCTAAGTAGATATAATTGTAGTTCTTAGTCTCAGCCATGATACCATTTACTCAGAGGACTTATTTAGCCTTCAAAATTTAGTTTACGACGAAAAAAACTTATTTGATATCGATACCAGGAAATCAAAATTTGACTTACATTCATTCATTTTTCTTTCAGTCTACGGTTTCGCTTTAACTGGTAACGACTATTGCTTTTTAATCTTTCGTGCCAATGTCCAGAAGTCTGAGTTCCAGGACCATGGATTAGTTTTTAAGCTTTCATTACACCCGAGCAACGCCGGGCTATACTGCTAGTCGTTTATATTCTTAGCTAACTAAATAACAGGGCTACGATCTTTTTTGAAGAATACAGACAATGAGAATGTAACGTTACTGCTTAACCCATATCTGTGAGAGAAGAGGTCGATTCATAATTTTCCCGAAACTATTTACACGTAAGTTAATATGACATAGTCAACTGGAATTGGAACTTGTTTCTATGATTTTAATTTCCGAGCTCTTATTCGTCACACCGCCCACACATCTAAGCTTACAGCACATGGTATTTACAAGCTGCCACCCATCCGAGTACTGACTAGGCTCGACGTTGCTTAACTTCGTTGATCGGGTGACAACCGGTCAGTCAGTTAAGTGCCATACGTGATACACGATTGGGCGATCATGTCTCGAAAGAGACATGACTGACTGGGCAGAACATTATCCCGCAGTAGGTTGCCATTGCTTTCTGCGGCAGACTAGTTACCGACCAAGGCTATAGAATCCAATCTGTCCTGCTATTTAACCCATAACTGGAAGGAAGAGACGGATTAATACCTTTCCCAAGGGTATTTGCGCGTAAGTGAATACAATGGATTCAACTGGAATTCGAACTCGGCTTCCTGGTTTCTCGTTCCGAGCCGATATCCGCTGTACCACAACGCACATCCATTTGAATAATAAAACAGTCAGAACATTTGTGTACTTGTAAAATATCCGTGTCTTAGACGCTTTGGATTTTTTAAAGGGCTATTCGTCTTAACGTTTTCTTTTGCTTTGTTTTTTTTTTCTTTGTGTGTGTGTGTGTGTGTGTGTGTGGTTAGCGATCACTCTCCACTCGGAGACATAGTTGACTTTCTGAAAACTGAGTAAGCACCAGTCTTCAACAAAACGCAACTGACAGCCCATTTGTAATTCAAAGGAGGTTAAAATAAAAAATAGAAAAAATAAGAACGCAAAGAGTCTGTCTTCAAGTCTCCTCTTATCACCCAATCAAGTTGTCCGACTTGTCCATGTTATCCGCCTTATCAGTTGCTTAAACGGGCGGGAAGCAGATTTCTGGTAAAACAAAACAAAAACAATCAAAAAGCACACACACACACACACACACACACACACACACACACACACACACACACACACACACAAAACAACAACAAAAAAAACAAGGGTTAGTCAGGGGTAACACATCAGCGTTTGTCATTCTGGGCAAACAAACATTGTTTACCCAAATGAGTAGCCCAATGATCGTTTGAATAAAAATCCTGTCAGTTTTAAGTTCATGTTTAGGGCAAGCACTTAAAATTCGTTTATATGCTGCAATCATCACTTATTTCACAGAGACAAGACTGTCGATTGAAGACAGTCAGTCAAGTGCCATACGTGATATACGCTTGGGCGATCATGTTTCAAAAGAGACATGACTGACTGGGCAGAAGATTTTCCTGCAGTAAGTTGCCATTACTTTCTGCGGTAGTCTGGTTGCCAACCAATGCTGTAAAACAAAATCTTTTATTGAACCTATAACACGGATTAATTCCTTTCCCAAATGTATTTTGGTGTAAGTGAATGCAAGAAATTCAACTGGATTTCGAACTCGGTTGTCCGATTTCTAGTTCCGAGTCGATATCCACTGCACCACAATGCACTTCCGTTGACTGATTTAAAAGTTTCTTCTCACATGAGACCGTCATTCATATCTTGAAGGAATTTGGTCCTATCACCAGTCATCTTAACTATTGATATGCTCGTTGAAAATCTGTTACATTAAACTAAGAGAAAATCAAGTGGAGGAGTAAGCGGAGAATTCCACGAATAAATTTTATTTAAAAACACATTTTAAACCAACTGTAGAATTTACAAAAATTTAACGAACAAAGAAATGTTTTCGAATTTATAATTAGAAAATTAACTTTGTGGCAATGGGCCTCATTTTTAATAAGTATTTTCTTTGTTATTATTTTAAATCTAGTTTTATTCCATCTTGTTATTCTGTGTTTTATTTTTATTTTATTTTGTTTATTTATTTTATTTTATTTTTTAATTTTTTTTTCTTTTTGCATAACGTATCATAATTATTTTGGTAAGTTTATTATTATTTTGATTCTCGTGATGTTTCAAATGATGCTGAAAGCTCAAGTCGCCCAAAATCGGCAGATGTACCGGAAAACAACAAAAAAATCCACAAATTCGTTTTAGACGATCGTAAATTGAAGTTGAATGACATAGCAAAGGATTTGAATATATAAGAAGGCAGTGTATTCATTTTTTGCAAAAACATTTGCCAATGAGAAAGCGGTGTTCAAAGTTGGTGCCGCGTTTGCTCATAGTCGATCAAATGCGTCGACGATTCAAAGCGTTGTTTGCAACTTTTTCAACGCAACAAAAAGGAGTTTTTTGCGTAAATATATAACAATGGATGAAACATGGATCCACTAATTCACTCCGGAGTCAAATCAGCAGTCAGCTGAGTGGACAGCAGCAGGATAAAACTGCCCAAAGCGACCAAAGACGCAAACATCAGCAGGCAAGGTTTTGGCCACCATATTTTAGGATGAGCAAGGTATTTTGTTCACCGAGTAATTTGAGAAAGAAAGAACCATCAATAACGAATAATATATAGCATTATTGGTGCGTTTGAACAAAAAAATCGCAAAAAAACGGCTACAAATAAAGAAGAAAAAAGTGATCTCTCACCAAGACAACGCACCGTATCATATGTCGATCGCAACGATGACGAAACTACATAAACTGCACTTTGAATTGCTTCCACCCTATTCTCCAGATCTAGCTCCCAGCAACCACTGTTTTTTTTTTGTTTTTTTTGCAGACCATCAAAAGAATGCTTCAGAAAAAGGTTTGGGTCCAATGAAGAAGTGATCTCGGAAACTGAGGCGTATTTTGAGGCCAAAGACAAATCGTTCTACAAAAAAGGCATCGAATTGTTAGAGAAGCGTTGGAATCAGTGAATCATCCTAGAAGAAGACTATGTTGATGAATAAAGTCGAATTTTGCCTAAAATTTGTTTTTATTAGGCCTGGGATTTATTAAGTAATGTGTTACTGTTTTGCTATTGTTGCTTTTTTATCAGAATGTCATTGTTTGATATATTATTTGACTGCTAAACAGGGAAAACATAAAGTGGAAACAAACTCGCTTTCGAGAAGGCTTGAACTTGCATTTCATGTCTCGGTAGTCCACAGTATGAAATTCAAAGTGTTTACTGATATTTAGCAATATAATATTACTGGCGTGCGTTGTAGTGAAGTGGATATTGGACATGGTAGCGACATGATCGTTGAAGCGCGTATCACGGATGGCACTTAGTTGACTGACTTATTAAGTTTAGAGTCACTTCCTTTTTCACTAGGTATCTTGCAAAATTCACTAGAAAAAGAAGAAACATTATGAGAAATACAAAAAATATAATAAAAACTTAATGTTATCGTCAAAACCTTTATGTTATTCTTAAGGATTGTTTTATCTAATTTTTTTTAATCTTTGGAAATTTTGGTTAAAAATCTTGTTTTTCTGGCATCAACGCGGCACCATAAATTTTTACGGGAAATTTTAGCGCTTTTTTGCTATGAAAAGCACATTGATGGTTGTCGGATACAGAGCCGTCTTAGGCTCGATAGACACTTTCGAGGGAGTGGAGGGAAAGAACATAGGAGCCTCATGCTAATCTGCACATGTTAAGTGATTTGTGTTACAGAAGCCTCTTCTTAAGAAATACTAAAAGTAAAAATTACTACGACACGCCTCGCTTATTGCGATTAGTGAAAATATGTCATAATAGAAAGATCCATTTCCGTTGAGTTGGTTTTCAAATAAAAAAAGAAAGTAAGAGAATGTCCCATTTTGACAGAGAAAACACCATAAATTACGAGAATTTTTTCAAAGAAGCCGCCTAACTATATAAATGGGAGTGTTGGTTTATTTCTCCAGTTCAGTTCACTTGCTGACAATTTTACTATTACGGAAAAGTTAAATGAATTGACCCAGACCCCCGGCGATCAGTCGTCACATAGTCCTAACACAGACTCGCCGGTAAAACTCTCATTTCTATTTTTTAATATTTTGACCAAGACTACTGTTGGCTCTCTGTTTTAGTGACAATATTATATTTTATTTTTTCTCTGGTTTGAGTTAAATTTTCCGTTGACTCAATCAATATTGTTTTGAATGTTTAATTGAATTATATTTATAAATTATAATTTATAATTTATAAATATAAATTATTTTTGTTATAAAACTCTAGTGTTGATAGTATTTCTTTTTTTCTTCTTTTCTTTCACCTTCTCTCTGTCTCTCTCTCTCTCTCTCTCTCTCTCTCTCTCTTTCTTTTTGTCAAGATAGGGCTCGTTCTAAATTAAACAAATAATTTTCTCATTCGATGTTCAGTTCACAACAACAAAGAATTCATATTTCTTTTCTAATATTTCTTAATAAAACTGATTTGTGTTTGTTTAAAAAAATTCTTCATACAATTTGGATGAAAAACTTCACTTATGATAAAAATCAGAGTTATTACAACTAGCTAAATATTTAGATTTAAACATTAATGCAAATATGAAAAAAAGCAGAAGTAACATTAGATCAACTGCAGTACTATTATTAGCAATGACATTATTATCGGACATATTTATACAATATACCAGCAGTACAGCCCTGCGTTGCTCGGGTGTAATGAAAGCTTTAAAATTAATCCATGGTCCTGGACGTTGGCACAAAAGACTAAAAAGCAATAGCTATTTCCAGTTAAAGCGAAACCGTAGACTGAAAGAAAAATGAATGGATGTAAGTCAAATTTGGATTTCCTGGTATTGATACCAAATAGGTTTTTTTCGTCGAAAACTGAAATTTGAAGGCTAAATAAGTCCTCTGAGTAAATGGTATCATGGCTGAGACTAAGAACTACAATTATAAATTCTTAGAGCCAAACCCGAAACAAAAACTAAAATAAAAGGGCTGAAAAAATACAGAAATACAGGCAGATAAACAGACACACACACAAACATCTTGCCTTTTATATATATATTATCGATTTTCTGCACTATTGTAAGAACTGTAACCTTGAAACTTCTGAATACAGTTTCTTATGTTTTTGTCTATAAGTGTATGAAATTTGATTAAAATCGGACCACTCCTTCTATAACCCGATTTTTTCAATTATCGATTTTCGATATTTATCGGGGGTACCTCGACACAAAACCTAGCTAAGAACACTCGCAGACGCTTATCGTACAACTGCGTAAATTTTCAAGAAAATCGGTTCAGCCGTTTCGGAGTCTATAGGTAACGGACACACACACAGAGACACACATACACAAAGATACAGACACACACACAGACAAAGTTCCATTTATAAATTAGTTTAGATTTAAATATGAACCCAAAACCTCATCATTTTGAGCAATGATGAGGTTTTGGAAAGGATGTAAACGAAAAGGAAATTAATACTGAACATCAAGAATAGACAGCTAAAGTTCCTGGGGCATCCAGTGAGGAAGTAGGGCTTGGCAAACCTGATACTAACAGGCCACATAGAGGGAAAAAGAGACAGGGGAAAGCAGCGTATAACATATTTGATCAGGTAGACGACAGAACGACGGTTGCGTTGTGTAACAGGAAAAAGCATGTTAACAGCCACCAGGGATAGAGAGACGTGAAAAGCCATGATCGCCTACGTCCTAAAAGGACAAGGCACATAGAAGAACAAGAATATAAACCCAGGTATAGGGCTATGCATAGACTACTAGTGACTGAAACTGAGACTCAATCAAAACATTGAACACTTGTACGGTAAGCAGTGGTTATTTAAAATTATGAATTTATGCTGTAGTACAAATTACCAGGTATTGATATTTTTTTAATATATGAATAAATAAGCTTTTTCAATTGAGAAATTTGAGAAAAGTGTTGAATCTAGTCTTGTAGACCTAAACATAGATGAGGCTAGATGAGTGCCAGACACCGTAGCTATGCCACTAAGCTAGATCTAGGTCTTGTCCTGCAGGTTTGTGAATGAGCAAATACTAGAGAGTTTGTATTAAGAACAAATACTGTTCGTACAATTAAAGGACGGACATGTTCATTATGGAAGCAGAACATTTAAATATTTTTTTTTTTAATCATATCACCCCAAGCAAGGCGGTAACGCCACTGATGCGCAGGGGGCTACGTAAGGGTAAAAAGAATGGAAAAGAGAAAGCCGGAAACCACATCCTAAACAGGAAACAAGGGATGAGCCTCATCACCTGTTCAATAAATGTGGGTGGAGTGTGAACCGGGCGAGAGTTTAGTCTATCTACTCCAATTGAAAAAAAAAAGTAAAAAAGGAAAAGAGTGAAAAGATTGGAAAAGAGAAAACCGGAAACCGCATCCTAAACAGGAAACAAGGGATGAGCCTCTTCACCTGTTCAATAGATGTGGGTGGAGTGTGAACCGGGCGAGAGTTTAGTCTATCTACTCCAATTGAAAAAAAATAATAAAAAAGGAAAAGAGTGAAAAGATTTGAAAAGAGAAAACCGGAAACGGCATCATAAACAGGAAACAAGGGATGAGCCTCTGTTCAATAGATGTGGGTGGAGTGTGAACCGGGCGAGAGTTTAGTCTATCTACTCCAATTGAAAAAAAATAATAAAAAAGGAAAAGAGTGAAAAGATTGGAAAAGAGAAAACCGGAAACCGCATCCTAAACAGGAAACAAGGGATGAGCCTCTTCACCTGTTCAATAGATGTAGGTGGAGTGTTGTTGCAAAGGCATTTATATAATATAACTCTACATAATTGTGTGAGGCTAAATACTGAATATTTAAAATATATTTGTCCAGGTGAAAAACCTTTTCAGCAAAAATAAAACGTTATGATTTGAGTGGAGCACAGAAAAATAAATCGGCAGAGAATGAGAAAATAGGAAAACTTCCCAAATGAAGATTGTGGCTCATCACAGCTGCAACGACAGCCACTCACACCATTCCTTCAGATATAGCATCCATATCTACATCCATTTCTGCTACTAATCATCCAGTTTCAGCAAACACCATAAGTGTTTGTTGCTGTTGTTGTTGCTGCTGCTGTTGCTGCTAGCATTTTACAAAAATAAATACCTAAATATGTAGCAGTAAAGAACTTTGCAATCCAAGTAACATATCCGGGGTTATGGAACATTAATGACACTAAACACAATAGATTACTGGATTTCTAGCAATACTTCATCTTGTAAAAATCATGAAAGCAACCTTTGAAACTGATACAGAGTGTATAAAACAGCTAGAGTATATATATATATATATATATATATATATATATATATATATATATTACAGAAATTAACGAAGATTAACGAAACTGGTTATAAACAACCGACAATTTGAAATGATTTGTTTGAACATTATTTTTGATCGATACTCGTATTTATATTTTGTTTATAATCAAATAGTATTATATATTTATTTCTACCTGCCTGATTATTTAAGATAAATTTTTGTTACGAAAATGTGTGTCATTCGGCAGAATGACATACACACACATACACACACACACACACGCACACACACACACACATTCGGCAGAATGACACACACACACATACACACACAATGTTTTCAAACGTTCACTGTGGACTAGCGATAAAACGTGAATGGCTATAGTATTCATCATCCCAAGGTCGTTTGTACTGCTTTGTATGTTGTCTATTGTCCAAGAATGAATCCCCTTCTGTTACATCAGGGTTCAAGCACAGCAATGTTATTGTAGAACATGAAGATGAAGAAGAATCTTCGAAGGGGCATGACAGCTTATTTTATAAGGCATAAAGAAATTGGAAGTGTATATTCTTTATTACTTGAGCAACATAGCTCAGAGTAGGAAAATTGGTATAGTGTGTTGACACGTGTAGTTTCTGTTATTTGCTTTATTGCCTGCAGAGTTTTGCCATTTCGTGGAGAAAATCAGAATTTGGGGGTCAGCGAAAATTGAAACTATTTCTGTATATTAGATTTGCAAAATGAATTTGACACTTTCTTCGAAGAATATCTAAAAATGTATAGAAATCCTGGAAAAGAGAATCTGATACATTTATCTACGAATATTTGTGAGGAATTTATTGAATTGATGGGGCATGAGGTTATTTTTACTATTCTTGAAGGAGTAAAAGAGTTAAAGTATTATTGAAAAAGTGTAGATTCCACTGCAGACATCTCACACACAAATCAACTGACATTTGCTGCCTGATACATTAATGGCTGTAAGTCTGTGGAACGTTTCTTGATGTTCATCCATATTTTTCCCCATGGAGAAAAAAATCTGACACTGTTGTGGATCTTCTTAATGAGAACAAAATTTCACTATCAAATTGCCTTGGTCAATCATACGATAATGCCTCAAATATGTCTAGACGATATACTCGATTGCATGCACAGATTCATCAACTCAGTGAGTTTATCATCTATGTCTCCTGTGCTAGATACAGCCTGAACTTTTTGTAAGTAAAAGCAAAAGAGCGTTGTCTACAGACTGTAAAATCACTTGACTTTGTTTAGCATCTATATTCATTATTTGCTAATTCTATCATTCATCGCCGGAATGTATTGACATAATCTCTAGGAAAAGATGTTGTGGCCAAGCATCAGTCCGACAATATGTGTCCAGATACAGATTACAGTGATGGAAAAAAAAGAAAAAGAAAAGGAAAACGAATTGTACGTCCTAATAAATATGATGGATCAACAGAAAAGGTGCTTTTCAGTAAAACCAAAAACTTCAAGGTGGAAACTTTCCTCCCTGTTCTGGACACTAATCCCTGAACTGACAAAAACAGAGGCATATTCACAGGTTGGAAATTGGTTTTCTTTCTTCAGTGATTTGAAAACCATTGTTTTTGATGCATTAAAGAAAAAGTATGAACCTCTGGCTAACATGCATCACAAAGATCTAAATTATGATATCCTTTTAAATTAATGTGAACATCTCAAGAACTACATTGACACTTCAGAAAAATTGTGAGAATCTCACTGAACTTTGCTGAAAAATAATTTTGGACAATTTTAAATCTGTATTTCAGAATGCTAAGATTATGCTCAGAGTGTCCATGTACATGATGGTGACGGACTGTACAGGAGAACTTTCTTTTTCAAGACTGAAACTTATTAAAAAATCTACCTCGTAGCAAAATGAGACAACATCTTTTAAAATCACTTTCACTCATGTGCATAGAAAATTACTTCCTATTTCTGAAAACTATTGACTTCAACCCAATTCTCTGAAAAAGAATGCCATAAGTGCTTGTTAGAATCAGAAATCTAATTTATTTTCTTACTGTGCCATCTAATTCGTGTGACTTACTAAGTATTATTGTTTTTCCAGTCTTGTGTATTGTTCAAATATTTATCATGTTGATTAGTTGCTGCTGTACAGCACCAGTTTTTTTAAATGTCAATAAAATAGATATACGTTTAATATTATCAACCATTTACTTTTTATTCTTGTGAGTGGTTATCGTAGATGCGCAACAAACTGTTTTACCCCAGGCCCCATAAGGCTGTTAAAACAGCTGTAGTCAGATTCTAGTGTGATTTTGAGAACTTATTCAGAAATCAATTAAACTATTTTTAAGCGTTTCTTTTCTTGGTGAAAATATTTATTTATTTACGAGTGTCATTAAATAAATAAGGTGAATTTTCGGTATAAGGACTTCTAGTACGGATAGAAGCTTACTTTATTTTTCAACATAGTCTCCCAGCAATGTCACACACTTTTCCCATTTGTGCACAAGCTTCTGTATTCCCTCAGCGTAAAATATTTGGACTGATGTCTCAGTCAATCGGTCACAGCATATTTGACTCCATCGTCACTTTCAAACTTCTTTAAACAATTTAGTCCACTTTTAGACATTTTTTTGGCTGAAACATACACAGTTAACATTCTCCTATGAATTTTAACTGTTTTGCACCCTTCAGCAACCCAATACTTGATAACTGATCTCTGTTCAATTTTGGAGCATGCTTCTTTGTTGGTCATCTTTATTAATCTCCAAAACTCTCAAAGTTTTTTTTTAATCTGAAAAAAAATTAAATCCCTTTGAAAAAGAAGTACAGGAAAAAAGTTAAAAAATGTAAGCTTCTATCTGTATTAGAAGTCCTTATACCAAAACACTCACCTTATTTATTGAATGACCCTCGTAGATGTCCTTATACCAAAAAATTCGCCTTATTTATTGAATGACTCTTGTATTTATTTTTATATCTGTTACCATTTAATTAATTCTGTTAATTTTATGAAATTTCAAGAAATTCTATTTTGTACCGCTAATTGTTTTTATTAATTATAAAGACAAGTCTTCGAAGAATGTTAATAATTAAAGAATTTTAAAAAAATCGAAAAAATAAAAAAAGTAACAAAAATGTGTGATTATTTAATCACGTAAGCTTTCTTTTTTTTTCATAAATAAAATATATTGTGGACCCTATTGTTTCAAGAAAAAAGGTCGATGAATATTCATTTTTTGCAAAAATTGTTTTTTATTTTTATTAGAATAATTTATAAAACTGTAAGTCTTTTAAAACTCTGTATGGACTTGTATCAGTCAAGTGATATTGTTATTATATTAAAACTGTACTAAATTGCAAATTGTAAATGAAAAAGCTCATTACAGTTCAGCAACCCCTAATATTTTAAATATAATTTAGTTAATACGTGTCTACATGCTTCGATTTTTGTAAGTAAGGACGTCCATATACGATATTATTAAAAAATAAAAGCAGTAGCTACATTAAATTTAAAATTTATTGGTAATTATCTAACATCACTTCAACAATCATTTTCGTAATACAATAAAGCAAAAGTATCTAGAATTCAACCCCCACACCCGTGGTAAAAACTGGATTCCTTCGATATCTTAAACTAAAAGTAAGTACTATTTCTTTTAAATCAGATTAGTTAAACTTCAAATCAACTAATCTTTCTCAGATAAAGTTTTAGAAAAGTGTATCTTATTTTTGAAACATTTTTTTAATAAAGGTTGAAAATTTGTTTTCTTTCTTCAGTGTATTGAAAACCATTGTTTCTGATTCATAAAAAAAAGTGTGAGCCCCTGGCTGTTTCGTCAACAGATTTGTCAATATGGACGATTTCATAGAGTTTACTGATCTGTCAGTTAAGTGCAATGTGATACACGCTTGGGCGATCATGTCTCGAAAGGTATATGGCTGACTGGGCAGAAGATCCGCAGTAGGTTGCCATTAATTTCTGCAGTAGACTGATTGACAACCAAAGCTATAGAACCCAATCTGTTATTTAATCCTTAGCTGAAGGAAAGAGGCAGATTAATAACCTTTCCCAATGATATTTGCACGTAAGTGAATGCAAGAAATTCAAAAAGGGATTCGAACTCAGCTCTCTGATTTCTCGTTCTGAGCCGATATCCACTTCACCACGACGCCCTTCACTCACACACACACACACACACACACACACACACTTGAATTTCGTTTTGAAACATATCAAAGTATTTTTCTTATTGGAAATATTAAATAAGTTTGATTTATTAGCTTGGAATTAAGACTAAAATAAAAGTTTCAACTAATATTTTTCATTTTTGAAGATGCATTTTAAAACTTAGTTATCACGAATTAGTGGAAGTACTTACTTTTAACACTTTACTACAGAGTGTGGTAGGTCACCAAAACAAATATTGGAGGTACATCGAACTTTCCGACGTTGAAAATCAGCAATTGAGTTATTGACATTTGATATCTATGAGGCTGAGCACGTTCAGTCATTGTCTCGAGCTTACAAACGCATATAGAAAGGTGTGTATGAACGTCCCAATGAATTGATTAAATCAAATATTTCCAGAGAAAAGCCAGTTCTTGATTGGATATTACATCTCCACTTTATCAAAGAGCGTTGAGTATTTTCGCACACACCTAATAAAATTTAATCAAAGTTTTAATAGACTTGTGCAAAAAATACTCACGCGTTTTCTCTTAATTCTTTTTATCAGAAAGTGTTCAGATTAGAAATTTAATGTTGACGACATGATTTTGGCGCCAAAGCTTTGTGCCCTCTCTTTCTCTCCCGCTTTCTTTTTGTTTGTTTGTCTGTCTATCTGTCTCTCTCCCGCTCTCTCTCTCCTTCTCTCTCTCTCTCTCGCTAGTCTAGCAGAACTAACGGCAGATAATTTCAAATGCTTAGTCTTTGTACAAGGTTTGATTGAAAATAAAGATGCGGAAATGAGAAGGAGAATTTTAACAAAATTAGAAGACGAGCAAAATCTAACTCTACAAAAATTAGCTGAATATTGCCAGTAGTGCATAAGCATAAAAATTGATTCGAGGAACATTGAAGAAGCTGGAGTAGCTAACATAAAAAATACAGAGGAAAACACGTTATATTGATGGACTATACTATTTGGTAGGTGTGGATAGTTACTCAAAGTGGCATGAAGTGTTTCAATGCAAGAGACCAAAGACAAGGAACACAATAAACCATTTTCATGATCTATTCGCTCGTTTTTGGCGTTGTCGACTGTCTAGTGAGCGACAACGGGACTCAATTCATTCCGGAAGAATTTAAAGAATTTTGCTTGACATTTCAGATTGAACATATTAAAAACCCCCAATATCATTCAAGGTCAAATGACCTGGCAGAGCGCTTTGTAGACACCCTAAAGGGGGCTCTAAAAAAGCGTCGGGTACGCCTACGAAAAAAGCTCTCCAACAATTTTGACAGATGTACAGAAAAACACCAAATAAATCAGCACCATCGACATTGTCACCTGCCGAATTGATGTTTGCACGAAAAGTGAGGTCGGTGTTCGACAAATTAATTCCAAATAAAAAAGAACACGAACCAGCAATCATCACACCTAAGTGAATTTTTAGTGAAAACGAAAAAGTTTATTTCAAAAATTACAAAAATAACATGTCATTCTGGGAACCAGGCGTCATCAAAAGACGGATTGGAAGTATGATCTATATGATCAACGGACCTAGGTTCGACCACAAGCGGCATATGAATCAAATAAGAAAAAAGCTAACGGAAGACGAAATCAACATTCCTCAGGAGGAAGAGGCGTTAGACACCATCTATGACTCATTTGATACGCAAATGCCCCAGGTGGAACCTCAACAGAGGAGGTCTAAAAGAAAAACAATCGAGCAGTTAATTATTGATTTAAAAATGAAGAAATATTAAAGGACATTCCAAGTAAAAAAAAAATACTTGGGAGGGGGTTGTTGGGGCACCTTCCCTGTTTTACACGAATATGGACTCTTCCTAAGATTATATATAGTAGTCATTAGTGGACTACTACAGCAGAGTGTAGTAGCACTGTGGTGTAACAGTAGTGTATCCCATCGGTGTAGTCCTGAGGGTAACATTGCCAAGTCTCACGTCTCGTATTATTTCGAATTTCTCTCGTATTCGACTAACCGCATTGTACGACGTTTCTACTAACTTTCTCTGTGCATATTTCTCTTCAATATATTGCGTTTTCTACCGTATTTCTCTGCGTTGTGTATTTATTGGATCTAACCCCAGATCCATAACACTGAGATAGAAAGATAAATAGATATGAACAGACTGAGATAGATAGATAGATAGATTATTAAATTGTTGCCATGTTATATTTTTAATTTCGCGCATGCGCATTGTTTTTTTAGTTAGTAGACGGCACATTACTTTATCGTCAGATGGGCTCCGTCTTTGAGAAAAGCAAACACCATGACTCAATTCACTTCGCCAGAAATTTGGAAACCGCATGCTGTACTGTTTGGCATTCGTGTCGGAAGCTCTTCTGTGTATCAAATTTAATCCAGTCCAGAGTATTCGAAAAAAGTTCGATGATATGATATCATGGTGTTTGGAGTGATCACTAGTGATGTCGACGGTGTGCCTCCATTTTTCCACGGGGCCTCAAACTCAGCACGAAGAGCTTTGAGGCGTTAGTGTTATTCTGTTTCAAGTGAGTGGCTGCCGAAAGATCATATGTCAAGCAACAAGACTCTACACCATGCCACACAAGCAGGATAACCCAGTTGTGGCTGTCAGACAATTTCTACGGCAACATCGTTCCTTAAATCCGGTCATTTAACTCGCTAGATTATTATGTGTGTGGTGCAGTTGTTCGAGAGACCAACAAAACCCCTTGTAACACCAAAGATGAACTGAAGACAAGGATGGGGGCAGCATTCAACAACTTAAACAAGAAGACCGGCCAAAAGAAATGTGGGAGATTCCAAAGTCGACTAGTGGCCGTGATTGAAGCCAATAGTGATTTTATTGAATAAATTTACTCTTTAGTGTTTCAAGAAAATGAGAAGTCAGTGTTATTTTCATGTTTGTGCAATTTAGACGTCAATTTATCTATCACACCCTCTAAGTGTGCGTGTACGTGCATGTCTGTGCGTGCGTGTGCGTGAGTATGCGTTTATAATTTTATAGGTTAATTTTAGTGGATACACATATTTAAAAAGTCAGTATTCAGCCTTGCTTGATCGGCTAAGCCCTTGGTCTCCGAATCGGTTAAATGCACATCGGACCTAACGATGGTTTCTCCTGCTAAGGGGGCGCAGGTTCAAATCCAGCCAGACGGTGCATCTGTTTCAGAAATAAGATTTCTCAAATATTCAGCCTTGTAGACCATTATTAAAAGTTTTATTTTGTCATACACCGTTGATTAAGCGGCGTCCTCATAAAAAGATTTTTATTTTAAGAACAAAATCTACATTAACGTTTTAAACTTTGACTCATGTTAAATACCATATGGCTTGGATTATACTTTAACTTTATTGCCACAGAAATTCGATTTTACGTCATTTCAATTCAATTTTTATTTTTCCATTCTATGTATTTTTTCCCGGTCTACGCTTCGCACAGAATTAAGTTTACGAAATCGAAGCGATGACTTGAAATAGCTCGGTCAGATGGTTTTATTAAACTTCAGGGCTTTTTTCTTCATACTATTCTGTTTTTTCAGTGATTTAGTGGAGGTACTTACCTTTAGTGGAGGTACTTATCTTTAGTGGAGGTACTTACCTTTCAGCAGGCTTTCGAATTTTTATTAGATGAAGCATTGACAGTTTCATAACTCAGGTTTCTTGACAAACTCCAAAGAAGAATCTGTCATGTGATCGGTCCTGACCTGGCAGCTCGACTCCAGCCACTTTCTTACCGGCGGAAAGTGGCTTCCCTATGTCTCTTCTACAAATATTTTCATGGCTTCTTCTCCGACAAGCTTAGCTCACTGGTGCCCCCTCCACAAGAATTTACTCGAGCAACCAGACTGGCAGCATGGTCCCACCCTCTTACAGTTCAATCAACCAAATGCAGCCGCTACTTCTACCCCATCAGCTTCCTTTCTCTCATTTCCCGCCATGAAACTACAATCTCCAAGAATGTAAATGCAATGTCGATTCCCATCTCTTGTCCACTTGATTTCAGTCATTCTCTCGTCCTTTCTCTATCAACTCGTGTATCTTGTTCTTTTTCTTTCTCCCTCTACCTTCACAACTCTCATCACACAGGTAGTCTCATCCTTCTCTTGCCCTTTCTCCGACACTTCCTGTAACCGATTCGTCTTTCTCTTCACTGAATTGTCAGCACAACAAAGTAAGGAAATCCTATTACACTTTCAGGAATGGCTGGTATGAAGAGACTGATACTGTTAATGATGATGGTGGTACTAGGAGCGTGGAAGCTCAGCCAAAATTTGATTTTCAAGGAAACGAGTGAAATGATAATAACGAATTCAAAATAGGTAGTTACTTTACCAATAGATTTGAAACCATACGAGTTACCACTAGATAAATTGGAAGGAACTAATTGAGCTGCGTATAGCCAGTTCAATTCCCTTGAAATAATTTTACACATCTTTCTACTGGGACTCCATTATCAAAATCTCCTGCTCCATGAAGTACAATAATTTGAGGTATCGACACTCTCGAGTGAAATTCTGTGCTACCTATATTATGGCCATCAGTCAGTCAGTCCTTATTCTTGGGAAGGAGTTAAGTGTTCTGTTTAGAACAGTGTCTGAAGAAGATGTTAAAAATATAAGGAGGAATCTGTAGGAAGTGGAAAAAATCAGAGAATTTTAGTCCAAGTGGCACGGGTAAGTCTTCTTCTTCTTCTTCTTCTTCTTCTATGTGCCCTGTTCCTTCAGGACGTAGACGATCATAGTTTTCCACGTCTCCCTATCCCTTGTGGGTCTTAGTATGTTTTCTCCTTTTACATCTCGCAACCCCCGTTCCGTCATCTACCTGATCAGACCCTTCAAATATGTTATCCGCTGCCTTCTTCTGTCTCTTTTTCCTTTTTATCTGACTTGTCAGTATCAGGTTCGCCAAGCCCTCCTTTCTCATTACATGTCCCAGGAACTTCAGTTGTCTCTTCCTGATGCTCACTATTAGTTTCCTTCCCGTTGCCATTCTTTCCAACACCTCATCGGATGCTCAGTCCACGATATCCGCAGCATCCTTGTGAGTCTATCAATACTAAATGTGACGAGATTAGAACTGGCGAAACAAAAGGGAAAGTATAAATTGGTTAATTAGTAATATACGAGAATTGAGACAAGTCGTGACTAATATCTCCGATGCAATATTTTCTCCAGCAATATTTTCAATTAATGACAATTAGTGATAAGCCAGTCCTTGACGATTTTCTTAGATCATTTGTGAGCTCAATTAGATATATTATCATTGAGACATTTGCTTCCGAGTATACTTAGCTCTGATCAATTGAGGGGGTAACTATTAAAAATACAAGCCGAATTGCTTCATTATTTAAGGTTGCCAATAGACTTCACATAAGAGTTATGGAAATACTAAAATGTATTAAGTTTAACATTAGGTTTTATTTTATTAGAAGAAAATAAACTATTGGTTTGGATGTTCATTCCTATTAAACTAGGATAGTATTTTAAAAATATATCAAGTGATAAACTTACCCATTCTCTGCTCTCCCTAGTAGATCAGAAACTAGAAGCATTTGGAAAATATCAAATTGAGACAGAATATATTACTTTGGATTCGGCAAGAATAAATTTATGTTACTGACAACAGGAGAAGCAGGGAAGCCGATGCATTGGGAACGTGTACCTCGTTAAATTCCATTTATGGCAATCACAAGTTGTGTGCTCTTGAATTGTTAGAGGGAGATAACGAGAGAATTAAGGAGAATTGGTAAGTAGACGTATTGAAAAATACAGTATTACCACAAGTTCTCAGTATATCTGATGGAATCTGAATAATTGCCACCCAGAGTCAGATTGATCTAATAGAACCTACATTGTCTTTGATAAAATTACCCGTGAGAAATTTGGAGTATCTATCGCCTCCCAGGGTGAAGGAAAAAGACTCATTTGTGAAGTTGATCGAAACAGGTCAGAGTAATTGGACAGAATTAAAGGAACTACTAGTAGAGTACTACTCTGAAGTTACATTAAAAATGTCAAAGTTATAATATCAGATAGAGAAAATTAGTTTGGACCAATGGAAAGACAAATTGAAATTAGTCTAGACCAATTGAAAGACAAATTGGGTACTATGGGAGAAGAGAGTACAATTTGGGGAGATAACTCAAAGACCATAATTAATTGGTCTGCTTTGTTAGGCACGTTGATAGCTAGTGTCGCTATAATAGCAAGAAAATGGAAGCTGAAAAAATCGAGACAGAAAGACAGAAAATAATTTTAGATTGTAAGATTTTTACGATAACAATGATTGATTGATACTAATTAACATCTTAGTTCTAATAAATAAGTATATTTGCTCCTATTACTCCTGGCAACCCCCGCTCCGTCATCCACCTAATCAGGCCCTGCAAATATGTTATCTGCTGCCTTCCTCTGTCTCCCTTTCCTTCTATCTGGCCAGTCAGTATCAGGTTCTCCAGGCTCTCCTTCCTCATTGCGTGTCCCAGGAACTTCAGTTGTCTCTTCCTGATGCTCAGTATTAATTTTTGTTGCCATTCTTTCCAACACCTCATCGTTGCTCAGTCTACGATATCCGCAGCATCCTTCTGTAGAACCACATTTCTGCTGCTTCCAGTAATTTCGATGTTTTAACGAGATGTGACCGTAAGTATTGGGCATAAAAAGTGGATATAAATGTTGATATGTATGTGAACAAAAGAACTGAGAAAAAAAACATTCAAGAAGACGTCGCTGATTGAAACCCGTTCAGTAATTTCGGCAGCTAATACACTTATTCAGTCAGTTAAGTGCCATACGTGAAACACGCTTGGGTGATCATGTCTTAAAAGAGACATAACTGACTGGGCAGAAGATTATCCCGCAGTAGGTTGCCATTGCTTTCTGCGGTAGACTAGTTGCCAGCCAAGGCTATAGAATCCAATCTGTCCTGTTATTTAACCCATAATTGGAGGGAAGATTAATACGTAAGTGAATGCAATGGATTCAACTGGAATTCGAACTCGGCTCCCCGATTTCTCGTTCGGATCAGATATCCACTGCACCACAACACACATCCAAACTTATTAGCTTTCTTTTATTTATTTTCCTTTTTTATTTTCTGACACTTAATAACGTTGCCCCTCCCCCGCTACTAAAAAAGTACAATCGCTGTCTATCATACATGACGGTGTCATTAACAGGAAGCATTAGTTGCCTCTGGATTCTTTCTGAATATGACATTCATTAAAAGTTGGTTAGCCGCATTAAATATTTCAGATGCTTTTCAATTGTCTCTTTGGCACCAGTCTGGTTTTCTTTATTATCTAAATGGGTAAACTCATTTGACAAGAGTGAGTAAGGTTTGCTGGGATCATTTAAGGTAACCTTGATAAGCAACGTCAAGGGCATTGAATGTCTGAAAGTCCGTAAAATGTAGAGAATAAATTTAAAAAGAAAACCAGTGAATCTTATAAATTTGGATATTTACTATCCACCCCAACATCATGATTTGTTTTTCTTTACAAATTCTATCTTCCTCGTTCTGCCAGCACATGGCTTTTAATCAAGATTAAATGAAAATCTACATGCATCGATATATAATCTAATTCCAGTACTGTTATAAATGTGCAGTCAGCATCAACAGTGTTTTTGAAATTTAACGGATTCCTGCAATTGATATATGCATGTAAGCGCGCACGCGCGCACGCACACACACACACACACACACATAGATAGATAGATAGGACTAATGATAGATAGATAGATAGATAGATAGATAGATAGATAGATAGATAGAAAGAAAGAAAGAAAGAAAGAAAGAAAGAATCTCTTCTGTGGGTAGATTTTTTTTTTATTTCTGTAGCGGTCAGGGCCATAAGTGTATGTGTCTTGGACAAGATCAGTCAGTCAGTTTAGGTGCCATACGTGATACACGCTTGGGCGATCATGTCTCGAAAGCGACATGACTGACTGGGCAGAACATTATCCCGCAGTAGGTTGCCATTGCTTTCTGCGGTAGACTGGTTGCCGACCAAGGCTATAGAACCCAATCTGTCCTGTTATTTAACCCATAACTGGAAGGAATAGACGGATTAATACCTTTCCCAAGGGCATTTGCGCGTAAGTGAATACAATGGATTCAGCTGGAATTTGAACTCGGCTCCCCGGTTTCTCGTTCCGAGCCGATATCCACTGTACCACAATAGCCTGACAAAATCCATTATTTTTCAGGTTGATTTTAATCCACTCTTGTCCTACTCTAGCACTAATCTCCCTTTTTCTTTTTCATGTGCCGTGTTCCTTCAGGACGTAGGTCATCATGGACTTCCACTTGGTTCTGTCTCTTGTCGCTCTTAATATTTTTTTCTCTTGGTATCTCTCCCAAACCCCACTCCGCCATCCATTTGCTCAGGTCTATCAAGTATGTCTCTCGCTGCTTTCCCTTGTCTGTCCTTCCATCAATCCGTTCTGTGAGTATTAAATTCTTCAGGCTCTCCTTTCTCATTACGTGTCCCAGTGAGTTTTCTTCTCGTTTGCATTTCTTCTAACACCTCATCGTTCCTTACGTGCTCAGTCCATGGCATCCTAGGCATCCTTCTGTAAAACCACATTTCTGCTGCCTCAAGCCTCTCCCTCATCCTTGAAGAGATTGTCCAAAATTCACTAGCATACAAAAGCACATATATCACATAGCAGTCCAGCACTCTTTTCTTTGTTTCCAATGAGATTGTTTTGTCTCTCAGTGCTCAGCTTTTGAAATGCTTCTTTGGCTATGCCGATACGCTTTCGAATCTCAACGTCGCACTTTCCATCCTCTGTCAAAACACTTCCCAGGTATTTAAATTTCTTTACTTGTTTTATTTTAGTTTCTCTGACCTGTAGTTGGCATTTTGGGGTTCTTTTTTCGCTGATGACCATACATTCAATTTTCTTGATGCTTACACTTAGTCCTTTCTTCTCGTTTTCTCTTGCTTTCTCTCTGCCAAGGCGAAAAACTTTACTTTATTATTTACAGAGGTTTAAATTTTTTCGTAGAATAACAACTATATAAAAAAGAGATCCCAGTCTAACCTGCTACTTAACCCATTAGTTGGCAGAAGATGTATTCTTGCCTTTTCCAAAGACGTTACTACAAAGTGAACGAAACAGACTGGCACAGAATTTAAACGTGCCTCACTGATGACACTTTCGGCGTCGAACCATGAGTAGACATGCATTTCTCTGATACTATTCTGAATAAAATATTATTATTTAACTAATAAATGTTATTTAATGAGCAATAGTCGTGTAAAATTAGGTGAACTTTTACATTAAACTGATAATGGAGTGTGTTTTTTTTTCTCTTTTCAATGTAATTTCTCACCAGATAACGAACTGACCTTTTATAACTGGCGATATTCAGTCAGATTTAGCGATCAACACATCCTACTTTCCAAGCTTCAACGTTAAATAATCATCGAGTATCCATTCTTCTGTTTACTGCCGCACATGAACTATATTTCTTTTATATTTTCTTCTGAGATGATTCAACTCTAAAGCCAATTTAACCTTGATATCACTTTTTTCATTTGCTTCATTGATTTTTGTTTTATAAATTATAGACTTAAGCCTTGCTATCGTAAATTACTATCACTAACAAATCCAAAACCTTTGACCACTTTTTAAGCTGGGAACCTAAACGTTATTTCTACGTACGTTGAATGCTTATATATATATATATATATATATATATATATATATATTGTCGTGGACACGGTTAAAGGTCCAGCAAGAATAACGCAAAAACAACCAAATAGGAAAATACGAATATATATATATATATATAGTATTTACGCTCTCACACCCTGACTGAGCACTCTGGAAGAGTGCTAGACTTTGTAAACAGTAGCTACTCCGGCATTTACGCACCGCTCATTCGATAATGAATTGGAGCACTCTAGCTATTGGCCGTGTTTATACGCGCTAAAAAGCCTGCCTTCTTCTACTGGATGCTCGTGGCCTAGGGGTAGAATCGCCGACTGACGCCAATTCGGTCGGGCTTCGATCCTGGGTTAGCAAGCGACCGGAGTTTAAGCCGTACTGATGAGCTGTAATACAGCGAAATAGATCTGTCTGCGGATGACTATAGTATATATATATTCCACCCACGTCTATTGAACAGGTGTAGAGGCTCATCCCTTGTTCCCTGTTTAGGATGTGGTTTCCGGCTTTCTCTCTTCTAATCTTTACACTCTTACGTAGCCCCCTGCACATCATTGGCGTTACCGCCTTGCTCGGAGTGATATGATTAAAAAAAAACATTTCACCCCAAACAAGGCATTCCACTGCCACTGTTGCGCAGGGGGTTACATAGGGGAAAGTGAAGAGAAAGAGTGGTTAGATATAGGAAATGTCAGAAGGAGGGTGATAGACGGGTAGGGATACCGAGGCTGAGGGTCGGGCAGATGGGAAGAGTGTTTGAGAGAATGGATGCGAGTTAATGCGTTAGGAGGTGTCTACTGACCTTACATTTAAACTCCTGGAGATTGTAGCAGTCGGGGAAGCAATCGTGTGGAAGGGAATTCCACAGTCGTGAAGTGCGTAGCTGTTGAAGTACAAATTGCGATTACATTATATCGGTTTCACTGTAAAAGGGTGGGACCTAGTTGCTAATTTAGTATCTCGTGCAAATTTGTAGCTAGGGGGCACCAGTGATCTAAGTTCATCGGAGCAGAAGCCGTGAAAGTATTTATAGAAGAGAAATGCGGAAAGAATACAATACTTGGAACTTGGTTAGTACGAACGATAATACGAGTTAGTGTGGAATACTAAGATTTGACCCTCGGCCTTAGAACTGGGACTCGTAATTGTCGTTAAGGTAGCAGTGTTTGTAGACCGACTCTCGGTAGAGGTCAGGCCGCTCTGAGAGCGCTCTATTCAGGTTACTCCCTCTCACTTCTTGTGAGTGAGGTATAAGCAATGGCTGGAAGAGTTCATTTAGCCTGTGGGTGATGCCGTCATGACATATATATATATATACAACAGTAGCTGGACAGTGGGTGGAATAGGTTTGTGTATCAGTTCAAACAAGACAGTCCCCTCTACATTATTCAAAAGCAGTTCGTGAGTCTCTTGATGAAACATTTCCTGAAAAATTGATAGACCAAAGAGGTTTAATTGATTGGCTAGCGCGTTCACCTGACTTGGCCACCTACTTTTGGACCACCTTGTATAATGGCTGTACAACTTTGTAAAAAACATCCACCACTTTCCGAAAAATAATTTGATGTCAAGGCAAATTTTAGAAGAATTAATCTAACCAAATGGAAGAGAAAAATCATTCAGATATTTCTTTTTCGTTCTCGGTGTTTCTTAGCATGAAGATCACCCTAAGCTACGAGTTACAAATTAGAGACGTCATAATCAAGCAAATATGGAAGTTTATAAATATGAGGAGTGCTTTAATAATCGACGGAAAATGTGACGCAGAAATTTGAAGGCGCATTGGAATAGCAAAAGATGATGCCTTCCAAAAAGTAAGCAAAAAAAAAAAACAAAAAAAAACAGAAAGTTGTCTGTCTTAGAAGAGACGATGAAAAACGTGACAAAATAGCAAAAGATGTCTTCCAAAATCTAAGCAAAGTATTGTGAAACAGAAAATTGTCTATCTTAGAAGAGACGAATGAAAATGTCACGGTGATAGCCGAAAGCGAACTGAAATAGCAAAAAATGTCTTTGAAATAGCAAAATATATCTTCCAAAATTTAGTTTAAAAAATGATTGGCTGAGATAATACCTATTCTCCTATTTGGCTAGTGAATGCTGCATAAATTCCTCGCAGACGAAGAGTCGACCTGAGGCAACGTCTACAGAAAGATGTTGAGAATATCATGGACAAAAAATGTGAACAATGATGAAGGTTTTAAGCAAAACGAAAGAAAAAATATTATACATAGAATCAGAAAGAAACAGTTATAATTTCTGGGAAACATAATGAGGAAAGTAGGTTTGTAGAATTTGACACACCCAATACATTGAATATAAAAGGGTCAGAGAAGAACAGTGAAGAAACTAGCGAACGAGTTTATGTAAATGGATACCAGATTAGAGACTGGGAGAAAAAAAACTTGTTCAGAGCGACAATGTATGGGAAGTTGTGGAAAGCCATGATCGTCCATGTCCTGAAGAGAGAAGATGCATAAAAGAAGGTGTATATCAAGTCCCAAGTAGGCATCTACGCAGATGACACTACAATATACTCCCGCTCCAGTAAGAAACCTGTCGTGGTGGACAGACATAATCTCGCTGCTGACCTTGAGCGGGATCTACACTCTGTGGTGAACTGGGGCAAGAAGTGGCTTGTCAACTTCAATTCCTCTAAGACCAAGCTGTTGTCTGTCAACCATTACAGGCAACCTCTTCTGCCTCCCATAAGCATGGACCAGATGATTCTCCCGGAGAGTAATACACTACGCCTCCTCGGACTTACCCTGTCCTCAGACCTCAAATGGGAGCACTATATTGAATCCATAGCAAAATCTACTGCTAAGAAGATTGGGTCACTATGTCGATCCAGGATGTTTTTTCCACCTGAATCCATCCTGCATATATATAAGTCAACCATCCGTCCGTGCATGGAATACTGCTGCCATTTATGGTCAGGTGCCCCTGCCGTTCTCCTCAGTGTTCTTGACAAGCTCCAAAGGAGAGTCTGTAATGTGATAGGTACTGATCTGGCGACTCGTCTGCAGCCACTTTCCCATCGTCGAAATGTGGCCTCCCTCTGTCTCTTCTATAAATACTTTCATAGCTTCTGCTCGGATGAGCTTAAGTCACTGATGCCTCCTCAACAGGTGTTTACCCGTGCAACCAGACTGGCAACTGGGTCCCACCCATTCACAGTCAGGTTAGCCAAACGCAGACGACAATTCTACTCCTGCAGCTTCCTCTCTCGCACTTCCCGCCTGTGGAACTCACTCCCGTATTCTTGCTTTCCTGACGGCTACGACCTCCAGAAATTTAAAAGCAAAGTTAATACTCACCTACTAACCACTGGACTCTAGCTCTCTCCCCTCCCCTGTATAATCTTCACGTTCTCTCCGCCCATGTATCTGTCATTGCACCTGCTTTCTCAGCTTTCTATTGTTCCTTTCTAACTAGCTTGTACTCCTCACTCTTTTCTAATTAATCTTTCTACATTTATGTAACCCCCTGCACATCAGTGGCGTTTCTGCCTTGCCCGGGGTGAAATGATTAAAAAAAAAAATATATATATATATGTACTATTAAGAAGAAACTAAAACACAGACTCTTGTTGCTGTTGTTCTTCTTCTATGTGCCTTGTCCTTTCAGGACGTAGGCGATCATAGCGATCATAGCCTTCCACGTCTCACAATACCTGGTGGCTCTTAGCACGTTTTTCTCCTGTTACGCTATGCAAACCCCGTTCCGTCTTCCACCTGATCACGTCTTTCAAATATGTTATCCGCTGCTTTCCCCTGTCTCTTTTTCTCTCTATCTGGCCTGTTAGTACGCACGCACACACACACACACACACACACACACACACACACACACACATATATATATATATATATATATATATATATATACATGTATAGGATAACTATATATACATTTTCTATAACTTTTATATATCAAGAACAGTATTGAAAAATATATATGAAAAATTGGAAAAAGGTTTTGTGACGCATTTCATGCATTAGGACTTTATCATATATATATATATATATATATATATATATATATATATATATATATATATATACAAATGAATAAGGAACGAAGAAAATATTTGCAACGTTCAAAACATTAAATCATTGCTCAATATAAAAATAGAGCAATGAATATTCATTATAAATTATACTTTAGAACAGGTACAAACTACAATCTACTACAAATTAAGTGTAAGTTTAAGTTTTGTTTAATGGTATATCAACCCCTGTGGGATATTTAATGCCGAAAAGGTGGGGCTATAAAGTATTTTTTTAATGTTCGGTTATAGCAAGAATGTTGATTTAGTTAGATTTTGATGAAAATTCTTTACTTTTTTTATTTTAGAAAACTGAAGATATCTTCTAGCTTTGTGTTAAAAATGTATTGCTGATATTTTTTTTCCTTTAAAAATGTATGACGGCAATATTTTTTCCCTCAAAAATGTGTTATGATAACTTTCCTTCAAAAGTGTATATTTTTCTATAAAAGTCTATTTTATGTTTATATTTTTATAAAAAGTATATCTTTATACTTTCATAGTGTTTTGACCCCAGTTTGGGGGTTAACTATTTGCCCATAGTTGAGAGCCTAGCAGATGCTACCACTCCGGGCCAGTGTGGATCTGAGAACAACAGCAATTAAGAGGTGATTCCATGATATTCACCTCCTCCCAATTTGAAGCCTTGCTGCCGGATGCAGTTTACCGCCATACCTAGAACTGAATTTACTACAAAATTGCACATTCTGTTTCGATATTGAAACAACTGTATTTCAATGTCAAAAAAATATGCAATTTTGTAGTAGATTGTAGTTTGTTCATGTTCTAAAGTAGAAATTATAATATATATATGTTGTGTATTTGGGCAGCAGTAATCTCTCTTTTATGCAGGTTTCATTAAAAATGACAGACAAGGTATTAGGGTTAAGGTTTATATATATATTAACGAAACATGTTTATTTATATATATTGGAAGATTGACGGGGGTAGAGGGACAAAAATATGTTGTTTGTGCCATTGTTTTACCCCGGGCACGTTGGCGGCAAATGATTCGAGCTTTTTGAACTGAAAATGTTTTAATCTCGTTACCATTTGATTTTGCTGATGACTTTTTTTTCTGTGTCGCCTCAATTATGCAAACGCCAATCTTGATTGTCATCTCTGTGAAAGCCAGACATAGGTGTGCAATCGCAACGGCATTCCTTTTAATTAGAATTATTTCAGGGAAAATAAAAAGCATCAAAACCAACGCGAAATGTCTTCAGGGCAATACTCAAAATGGCATGGAGTGATGAAATTGTATTTATCATTATGGGTAGAGTAATGACTAGCAAGTTCGGCTTCTGAACTAATTCGCTAATGTCGTGAAGTCGATCATCACAGACGCCTCATTTGTAGAAACGTGAGTTAATAGGCTGGTTAGCTAATGGTAATAGTAATGCTGGACGTTTCCTTACAAGGAAATATTTGACATTTATTGACCGATCAGACACTACTACTGACAACTGAAATTTATAAAATCTTTTTTTAAAACAATTTTTCAGAAAAACATGTTTCTCAAGTCTAGTAGCAGTTATCACTTTTTCCAGTATTAATGAGGGTTTCCTTCCTAAACATTTGTTTGAAGTAGTGCCAACATTTTTATAATGTCTTTTTTTTCTTCTTCGAGTTTCATGTGCTATCCATTTTAGCCGTTACTACTGCTGAAAGTATTCAAGTCATGTGGCTTTTATTACTTGGTACAGTTTTTTCTTGTGATTTTGTATCGCCAATCCACAAAGTTCGAAGAAGTGTGCACTTCACCAAGAGGCAGAGATTTCCCTCGCTCAAAGTCACTTTTAATAATTGATCTTAGAAAGTGCTTTTATACAGCTAGCAGTTTAGATTTTTCTGGGTGGCTTTGGCTTCATACATGACATCCATATGAAAGTTCAGATATAACGAGGGTACGATTCAAGGTTTTAAGTTAATGTCATGTAGATAATTGCAGTGTTGAATGCAACTACCTCTAGCAAAGCCTATCAGTCAGTTAAGTGTTATATGCTTGGGTGATCATATCTCGAAAGAGACATGACTGGACAAAAGGTTTTCCTGCTCTAGGTTGCCATTGCTGTCTGCGGTAGACTGGTTGTGTTGTGGGATCTCCCCTTTGAATATGATAATGGACTCGACTGAGTATACATCTATTCCTGCCCTAGAGATAACAGCAGTTGAGAGTTGAGAGTAATCGTAGAGATCCGTGCGAGTTTTTGGAGAGTACCGGAACTGAGACCTAAGTTACCTAGAGATACCGAAGTTACCCAGATATTACCGCATCAGAAGTCAGATTAGCTCTAAGCTCCACCCAGCTAGAATAATATACACCGATACACTATTTCCAACGACTTCACTTCAAGACTTGTATATATTCATTTCTTACTAATAGTATTCCTGGATTTACTAACCTGTGTTCAAGTTTGTATATTACGTTCAAGATAACCTACTTTCCTATCTCAATATCTGTTTTTGTTGTTCATTATTTTGTGTGGTTCCTCACCCGGAATCCACAACAGGTTGCTAACCAAGGCTATAAAACACAATCTGTCCAGCTATTTAACCCATATCTGAAGTGGAAACCGTAAATACCTTTCCTAAAGGTATTTACGTGTAGGCGAATAAAACGAGAAATCGGTGCGCCGAGTTTCAATTCCAGTAGAAAAGCTAGAGTTCGAACTTGGCGCACCGCTTTCTCGTTCTGAGCCGATATTCACTGCATCACAACAGAACCTATACTATGTTCAATTTCTTTATCTCCTGTAGTAAATTTATTATAACACCGTTTCATACCCTTAGATTTTTTAAGTGTTTAATATTTACCAATGCCATATCCTGATTTGATAGATTCAGGGTTGGGTGCCATCACTGCCTTCATTCCAATTCCGAATCATAGTTGCTGTTTTGGAATGGTTTATCATGAGTCTTATTTCTTGGAGCACTTGATAGAGGATGGTTGTTTTCTACTGAGGATCATTCTTATCCCAACTATGTATACCTCTGTCATCGGTAGATCCCCAAGTTTCATTCTTCTTTTGTGTACCGTGGCCCTTCAAGACATTTCATTTTCTTATACCTTGTAGCTCGTAACACAATTTCTCCTGTTACCCCATCCCAAAACCTGCTCTTCCATCCATTCGCTTAAGTCGACCAAGTATGCTATATGTTGCTTTCTCTTGTCTCTCTTTCCCTCTGTCATGTGAGTATCAGATTCTCCAAGCCCTCCTTCCTCATTGCATGTCCCAAAAACCTCAGCTGCCTTTTCCTGGTGCTATAAGTTTCCTTTTAGTTTTCATCCTCAAAAAAACCTTGTTTGTTTATGTTGTGGATTCTGGTTGAGAAACCACAAAATAATAAAAAAACAAAAGCAGATATGGAGATAGAAAATGTAAGTTATATTGAACAAAATGTACAAACTGGAACACGGGTTAGTCAGTTCAGGAATACTAGTAATACTATTAGTAGAATCAATATATACAGTCTTGTAGTGGAAACGTATGTCCCGGTAATGAGTCTATATCCAAACAACTCTATCTTGTGCACCAACTTACTGACCAACTAAGCGACTCTACAACTTCTGTTCTCTGTATAGGCAGGATAATATGTACACATCAGGTAAGTCCATTCTTGTATCCAAAAAGGGGTGATGCCCAACAGTTTACATGTTCGCTTCAAGGCATCCGCAGCATCCTTTTAAAGAATCAAATTTCGGTTGCTTTATGACCTTCCTTCATCTTTGATGAGATTGTCCACCATTCACTGTCATATTAAAAGGGAGACAACACATAGCAATCCACTACTCTATTCTTTGTTTCTAGCGAAATTTTTCTGTCTCTCAATACTTTACTTAGCTTCTGGAATACGTCTTTAGCCATGCCAAAATCACAGTGTATCTCTTTCCGTCTTCTCTTAGAACACTTCTCAGCTATTTAAATTTCTGTATCTGCTTTATTTTAATATCCCCGATCTGTCGTTCGCATTCTGGACTCCTCTTTTTACTGATGATCAGTTTTCTTGTAGTTTATATTTAGTTCTTTCTTTCCGCTTTCTATAGCTTCTTTCTGTAAAAGATTTTGTTGTTTCTTTGTAGATTACTTCAGGAGAGAAGTGACGTTGTATTCTATTGTTTGGTTAACTAATGTTATAAACACTGAATGATAACTTCCCGCGCTTCAATTTACGGTTTTATATCAGATTAAGAGCCAAGTTCAAATCCCAGTCGAATTCATTGCATTCACTTATGCCCAAATAACCTTGAAAAAGGTATTAATCTCTCGCTTCTCTCTTCAGTTAAATATCAGGACAAACTTGGTTCTAGAATCTTACTTGTCAACCGGTCTACCGCAGAAAGTAATGACAAAGTATTGCAGAAAAATCTTCTACCAGTCAGTCATGTTTCTTTCGCGACATAATCGCCCGAACGAGTATCACGTATGGCACTTAACTGACTGGCCAGATTAAGCTAAGTTTAGAAAATAACAAGTATGTCTGGCCGCTCCTATTTAAAATATGCCTGACTGCTATGAGTAGGTAGCTAATCACTGATGCACACGCCTTCTTAGGTACACTTGCGTTTCTTCAAAACCACAGAGCCAAACTGTACAATATATTCTGCAGCTAAGCAGAACAATCATTAGTTACAGTTTCTAGGAGAGAGCTTAACAGTTGTAACAAAGCCAGTACGCTCACAGTCACCTTAATTTGTGACATTAGTCTTGCAAAACCATCGATGAACAGTTCCCTCAGCACAATTTTACTCACAAACAATGGCAAACACTCGTTTGACAGAGTAAGCCACAAAAGCTTATTAAAGATTCTCGGCAACCTTGAAATATTCGGGAATGACATTAAGATAATCAAGAACCTATATTAGCAGCAAACCACTTGCATGCATGCAGAAATAGAAAGGGGTGTAAGACAAGGATGCGTTTACTCACGAGATCTATTCAACCTATACAGTGAAACAACTTTGAGAGAAATAATATTTTATATTATTTTAAGATATTTACAGAATTAAGATAGTCATTTAGTAAGAAGTGGCAGTAAGCAGAAATAACCCAATTAACCGTAGATGATGACCTCCAGTCACTTTTAATAAGTAAATTTAAATTGACTTTTTAAAAATTAAAAAAGTGTTTTTAAAGCTTTAATTTTAGCTTTAATTGAAAGCCAAGAAATTCAATTTACTAATTCTAGTAAGCAAAATACTCTGGTATATTTCAAACCGAAATTATATTGATTGGTATCTAAAATTTTTCTGAAAAAAAAATACAATTTTTCGGTCATTTTCTCAATTTGTGGAAGTACCTAAAAAGAATATGAAAAATAGATATCAAAAATAAAATTTAGTAAATGCCATAAGATTTCATAAGTTATTGAGTTACCTCTGTCATGTTATATTTAATTTCAATCTCTGTTTTTAAATTGTAAAATTATTTTAAAAGAAAATTTTATATTATTTTAATTTTTATTTTCCATAAAACATCTTCAAACGTAAGTCTAATAGCTAAACTAATTAAAATTCTATAAAAGATTAGATAAATGATGAAAACATTTAAATTTTTAATTTTACTATAGAGTTAAAAACTAAAAATTAATAAAATTTTACTATATAATTAAAAAAAAAAAAAAGAAAACGAAGCGTACAATTAAGCTACATAAAATTATGTATTCTTTAAAATTTGTCTTCTATAATTAGCATTTTGTTACAGTTTCCATCTGTCATGTCAATCATCGCCTCTAATAACACGATGATAACCCCTGATAACAAGTGTGACGAGGACTCCAGCCACTTGTCGTTAATGGCTTCGACAGAGTAGCTGGTCTTCATGTCGATTATTACAACGGTGTTCTTCCTCGCCCACGTTGTGAATTTTGATCTCAAAGAAGTCAAGCTGAAATCTTACTAGCTGTCTCCTTACCAAGTTGAACCAGACTGGACGCGTGCGCACATTTGGGTTCACCAAAAATAAATTAAATGACGCCTGAGTAAGTTGCGGAAAAAGTTTTTATATACAAACAAAAAGAAGCAAAAAGAAATAGAATATAGCAATCGCCAATCCCTTATCTCTACAACGGAGCGGAAGTTTTGTTTAAGAGTAGTGTTTGTCTTAACATTAATTCGAGCTTTTGGTTGTCAATATCTGTTCACTCCACTCGGAGATTTCAAGTTTGGGACGATTCAAAATGTCTTATTCGAGCTTTTGGTTGGTAATGTCTGTTCACTCCAAGCTGACTGGACTCTGCTGGACTCATTCTTGGCTCTCTCTGTTTGGGGCCCTTCGAAGCCCTGTTTTTATACTTATCCCAAATTCAATGGTGGAAGGCATGACTGACGCAGAGTGTTGATGCAAATCCAATTTCTAGCCAATGGAATCACTTCCGCCTTCGCATTTTGATGCAGAGATACTTTCTTCCTTTGGTTTAACCAATGAAACAACAATATTTCTGGTGACATCACTTCTTTCCGTCTTTTTTCTTTGATTCGACTGATTACATCATTTACTTTTCAGGTTTTAAATCTGTTCAGAGGAAATTTGAAAATTTCAGGATTCAACCTTTTGGCCTCATTAAAGATTTGTAACAATCTCTTTTCAACAATCCAAAACAATGTTTTGGCTACGGCTTACTTCCACTTTTACCAACTGAAAAGCTCAGTGCTCTCAATGGTACTTTTCTTAGTCACATTGTTTCCGCTTTGTCAAATAATGGCCGGCCGATGCGATGACCTCGTCTAACCTGCTCCCTACACCTGCAAATGATTTAATTCACTGTTATACTCAGCTAGTTTTCAATATTTCATTTTGCAATATTTTCTCTCTTCACAATTCATTAGCTGCGTTCATATTGCAACCGAATAAATAATTTTATTATCTATTAGGCGTATTTTTATCTCTGCTCATATTGGAACAATTAATCTGCACAATTAATAATACAACTAATAATAATTTCTTTCGCCCCGTCGTGCTAAAATAGTATTACACAAGGCTATTGTAATTAAGAAACGCTTTTATAGTACATTATCAGGCAGTAAGCATGCAATAATTGTTTAAAATCAGATTAAGGTATGTTTAAATTTGCTAATTTGAATAAAATAATGTGTCAGCGAGGTATAATTTATTTTAGCAAGATTTTTTAAAACTGACAATTGGCTTCTGTTTACAAAATGTGTCGATCTATGAAAAATGCTGAAAATATTTATATAGTGTTTTTTTTTTCCTGTGACGAACGCAGTCTTTGAAACGCGTGACCATTAAGATATATATCACGTACGGACACCCATAAAAAGAAAAATACGGGTTATCATATGCACACAATTAAAATGTTTTAATTATTTTAAAAATCGAATGGCTTGACTATTTGGATTAAGCTTTTCAATTTTCGACTAGTATATTCAAGCAGTTAATTTGTATGTAATCAATTTTTCTTTGGTCAATTTAGATTTTCTTGCGTTGAAATTCCTTTTCTGTTCCTGTTTCCTTTGAAGTTTTTTTCAAATTATCTCATATATTTACCATTTCGAGGAATTCTCATTTTGCTTTATCAAGAAGTCACATACCTGACAAATCCACCATGTTAAGATGTGTTTCATTGTCAGAATACTGACGTTGTAACCACTCGGCCACTAAAATGGCTATCGGTATGACAGAGCACAATGAGAAAAGAAAGCTTAGAAAATTTAAAACTCACAAGACATGTTTAAGGTAAGAAGATTAGAAAAATAGCAAAAAAAAACAAAAACAAACATTGATAAGATGAACAAAGAAAAGAAGATACGGAGAGCAATAATCGACCACGTCCTGAATAGGCACGGCAAATGTAGGAAATTTTAATTATATGTAATTCAATGTTCTTTTGGTGCGAGAATACTGTGCCCTTGTATCAATATAAGTGAAGTTAATTTTATCAGTTGTAGATTGTTTGCCTGAAATCGTTCACAATCAACTTTTCTTTATTTGGTTATGGTTTTTATTTGTTTATTTTTAAGCTTTCCAAGAATGTCTCTTCGTAGAAATGACAAATCGTGTTGACTTTGGACTCTGTTGTTTTTATACGATGTATTTGACATAGAAATATAAATTCTCGTTCTTATTTATAGGCGTATGATCTGACCATCTCATAAAACGTGTTTTACATTTCTTACGCTTGCAAAAAAATAAAATAAAATAACATAATCGATAATTGGAACTTTATTTCGTCCTCACTGTGATAGAATATTTTGAAGCAAGAGCATTTTCAGTTGAATTTCAAGACAAAACGCATAAAATGTAGCAATCGTCTTTAAAATCAAACCGTCTGTAATTTACCCCAAACATCCCCAGTCTATAAATTATTGCAACGGGAAACTCTAAACGTATATTACGAAACACTCTATAAATGCATCTAGTGTTTTATCGTATTCAATTATTTTCTCAAACTAGAGACTGACAAGCCAAAAATCATTGATGCAAATTGCTTCGGCTTTAAACGATACTTAATTGTCCAGCAATACGAGGATCATTCAATAAATAAGGTGAATTTTTTGGTATGATACAGATAGAAGCTTACTTTTTTTTAAAAAAAAAATTCCTTCACTTAAAAAAAAAACGTTGAGAGTTTTGGAGATTAACAAAGATGGCCGACCAAGAAGCATGCTCCAGGATTGAACAGAGGTCAGTTATCAAGATTTTGGTTGCTGAAGAGTGCAAACCAGTTGAAATTCATAGGAGAATGTCAACTGTGTATGGTGCCACATGTTTCTGCCAAAAAATGTCTACAAGTGGGCTAAATTGTTTAAAGAAGAACGGAGCAGTGTTGAGGATGAAAACAGGCCTGGGAGGCCTACAGAAGTGAGGTCTCCTGCGGTGATTGAATCAGTCAATGGCCTCATTCAGTCTGATAGAAGGGTGACAGTGGATGACTGTGCAAGGACTTTGAGCCTATCTGTTGGGACAGCACACAAAATTGTCCATGATGACCTTGCCAAGACAACGCAAAGTGTTCACAGAGCACCCAAACGGTACAGACTATCATCGAGCTGGGCTGGGAACTGGGAACTGCTCCCTCATCTCCTTACAGCCCAGACCTTGCCCCTTCAGACTTTCACCTGTTTAGTCCCTTGAAAGTGTTCATGAGAGGTACGAAGTTTGAAAGTGACGATGAAGTCAAAAGTGCTGTGAGCAATTTGCTGAGACATCAGTTCAAAGATTTTTATGCTGAGGGCATACGGAAGCTTGTGCACAGATGGGAAAAATATGTGATACTGCTGGGAGACTACATTAGAAAATTAAAAAGCAAAGTAAGTTTCTATCTGTATTAGAAGTCCTTATACCGAAAAATTCACCTTATTTATTGAATGACCCACGTATACCTTGGTTAAAAAGGCACTGCACTTCATGGAAGACATGTAATCAATAAAGGTGATAAATGTCTTAAAATAACAAAAAGTTCTTGCTGTGGTACTGAACATTCCAAAACGTTTGACAAGATTTGGCATGCAGGTCTTCTCCACAAACTGAAAAATTACTGTCTCCAGACACATTTTTGAAATGATCCAGTCTTTCCTATCGTGAAATGAAGGTCATCCTGGACGGCCAGTTGACTAGACCATTTCGTACTAACGTGGATGTCCTCCAGGGTTCCTTCTTTGGTCCTACTCTGTTTTTAATTTCCATTAATGATCTTCCTGATGACATAAGCCCACAACTTGGTATGTACGCTGATGATACAGCAATTTACTCCTGGCTCGAGAGTAAGGCTGACCATTTCGATAATGTCAAAGTGGCAACTGATGTCCAAAACAAACTCAAGCTCGTCTTTAACTGGAGCAAAATACGGTTTGTTAATTTTAACGCCTCCGAAACTAAACTTCTCTCCATTAATCATCTGAGAGACCCTACTCTGACTGATACCAAGCTCCAATAATTTGGCTCATTGCGCCTTCTTTGACTAACATTCTCAGCTGACATGAACTGAAAAAATTATATGGAATCTATTGCTAGGTCAGCTGCTAAATTGGTCCAATGTGTCGTGCGAGACATTTTTTTCTCCAGAATCTGTCTTATATATCTATTCGTCCGTACTTCTTGATAAAATCCGAAGAAGATTAAACAAATGTTATTGGTCCTGATCCTGATTTTTGGCTTCAGTCACCGAGCTCTTCTCGCCGTAAGGTTGCCTTTCTTTACCTTTTCTATAAATACTTTTATGGTAATTGTTCGGATCAACTCTTTGCTTCGGTACCTAATTTCTTAAAAATTTAAGTGCAATGCTAGAACTCGTCAAATTACAGTTGAGCTGACGAGATGTGGCCGTAAATTCTATGCTAACAGTTTCTTTTCTCACACTTCTCGCTTGCCGGATTCCCTTCAGACTCTATGCTTTCCAGCCAACTTTAATGTTCAAAAATTTAAATGCAACGTCAATCATTTCTCCTGATTAATCTTTTCTCTTCCTTCCCATTAGTAATGTTTATGTTCCTAATTCCTTCACACCCTGTAACCCTTTGTATCTTAGTGGCTTTACTGCTTTACATAGGGTGATACCCAATTAAGAAATATATGTATAATGGACAATGGCGTCAACACCAAGCGGTGACAATCTATTTCATGTTTGAACGCAATCTTCAGGCCTTCTTGAAGATTGTTTTCAATATATTTATTTTTCTATCTCTCTCTCTCTCTCTCTCTCAATATATATATATGTGTGTGTGTGTGTGAGCGTGTGTGTGTGTTTGAATGTGTGTACACTTGTGTGTATATATATATATATCATGTCAATTTTCGCTTCATCACAGAAACTACAATTAATGTCCGCTCAACATATTTATAGTATACCAGAAATGTCCCTAAGCAGATATCTACAACGGGGATTGACTAGCAAACGTGTGTTCTCGATAAACGTGAGTAGTCGAACGTTATCAAAGAGCACGTTATAATGTAAGGTTTTGTTTATTTATTGCATTAGAGACAGAGTATGTTTGTGTGCATAGTTATATTGAGACTGAAATAAACGAAAATATATAAACATTTTGAGACAAAATGATAGATAGATAGATAGATAGATAGATAGATAGATAGATAGATAGATAGATAGAATAAGAATACGCACAGGTTTGTCTTATTTAGCAATTACATTATATCCAACTTCTATTTTGTTCTATGCGCATGTCTGCACGCGAAAATGCACACCTAAAAAAAAAAAAAGAAGAATCATAGAGAAGGATTGAAAGAAGAATAAAGACAGTATAAAAAGTATAATTCAACCTTGGAAAGAGCGAGAATGTCAATCAAAATTTGCACTTTGACCAGCCAAGTCATGTCCGTCGTCATCGAAATATTTCTGTAAGACTTTTCTTGTTATACTGCCACCTCCAGCATTATCGCCATCCACCATATTTACACATCCGGGATTCTTTTGTTAGAAACGCATTCTTTTGTTAAGACAAGTTTGTGGAGAGAAAAAAATGCTGACGAAGCAGGTACGTTAATTGAAAAAAGAAACGAAAATATTTTGTGGATTTTACTATGTTTTTCATATTTATTTCCTTTCTATGTTTAAATCTTTGGTTTACTGGTATTTTCTAAACTTATCGTTGTGCGACAAAATTAAAACGGGACGAACAGTTCAACATACAAATTACAAATTGGCGATATGAAAATCAAACAGCTATAAGCATTGTGCTTCAATAGATATCGGCTCAGGGAAATCGGAGAGCCGAGTTCGAATCCCAGTTGAATTCGTTGCATTCACTTACGCGCAAAAACCCTTTGGAAAGGTATTAATCCATCTCATACAGAAAGGAGTTTCAAATGCTAGAAAAGAAAATGAAAGAGTAGAAGAGACGATTATATTTGACTGCATTGACTGTAAAAGGGTGGGACCTAGTTGCCAATCTAGTAGCTCGAGTAAATTCCAGATCTAAGCCATCCTGACCCCTCTCCTAATTTAAATGTGTATCTCTATGGTTACATACTGCTGATGGACTGGTTTAGATACACCAAATTCCACCCCTTACAACCACCACTTACATCTCACATTCTCAAAAATAAATCGCTTTCACCATTTATTTTCAGTTCAACATATCTGCCGAAGAGGTGCCGTTCTACTCCGAAACATGAAAAGTCTTGTGTACTATGCTTTTATAAACCATTGTAACAACTATTACAATATTAAGCTCCACTCTGTATCGAGCACCCTTTATAAAAGTAAATGTTTGAACAGTGGGTTTAAATCTACGTGTTCTTTCACTTTCTTACAATATATATATATATATATATATATTGGGTTGTCCGGAAAATTCAAATTGAAACATATATAGCAAGAATTTTGGTTGTTTCTCGGCAAAGAACACATTAATGTGGCTTTTTATGTCGGCGGAAAACGAGCGAACAGAGAAGTATACATCAACTTTGGAGTAAAAGATTTGTTGGAATTGCTAGGAAAACGCTAGCCCCATTAAAAATTACTTATGAAGAACACGCTATCTAGAAATCAAGTGCTTTCGAGTAAAACAGGTGATTTAAACAAGGAGGGATGATGTACACTATGGCGCAAGAAGTAAGCCGCCAAAATTTAACGAACAAACGCGGGCAGATTATGAAGTTTGGTCTGCCCAGATCGCAGATTATGTGCGCTACTGCTAGCATAAAAACTAAATCTAAAGGCGGCATATTCTATGTGCCTAGAATCTTGATAGATGAACAGTGTTTGATTCAGATTTCTTTTGATCTTTTATATAATGCAGAAATGTTTGACAGGGCCATTACCCGTGATGAAAGTGAATAGTTTCATAATGGGAGTGTTGTGAAAATGACAGCTGTCATTTTTTCCTTGGTCAAAAATTACATTCAATTGCCCATTCCGAGAATTTTCTCATTATATATATATAATATATATATATATATATATATATATATAATTCCAGATGAAGAGGACTCATGTTTTATTATTTTCACTGCCCCAGCATTTATTTTATTATGAACAGTGCTCAATATAATAAGTATTATAGAGCATAATATCTTAATTTATAAATAACTTTGTCTGTGTGTGTGTCTGTGTGTGTGTGTTCGCTACCTATAGACTCCGAAACGGCTGAACCGATTTTCTTGAAAATTTACACAGTTGTAATATAAGCGTTTGCGAGCGTTCTTAGCTAGGTTTTGTGTCGAGGTACCCCCGATAAAAATCGAAAATCGACAATCGAAAACATCGGGTTATAAAAGAAGTGGTCCGATTTTAAGTAAATTTGATACACTCATAGACAAAGATATAAGAAACGATATTCAGAAGTTTCAAGGCTGCAGTTCTTACAATAGTGCTGAAAATCGATAATATATATATAAAAGGCAAGATGTTTGTGTGTGTGTCTGTTTATCTGCCTGTATGTCTGTATTTTTTCAGCCCTTTTATTTTAGTTTTTGCTTCGGGTTTGGCTCTAACTAGGTATAATTGTAGTTCTTAGTCTCATCCATGATACCATTTACTCAGAGAACTTATTTGGCCTTCAAAATTCAGTTTACGACGAAAAAAACATATTTGATATCGATACCAGGAAATCCAAATTTGACTTACATCCATTCATTTTTCTTTCAGTCTACGGTTTCGCTTTAATTGGAAACGTCCAAAGAGTGTGAGCTCCAGGACCATGGATTAGTTTTAAAGCTTTCATTACACCCGAGCAACGCCGGGCTGTACTGCTAGTAATCATATAGTTATAAATTAATTGTACATTTTATTTAAATGTAAATCATCTTCACAACCAACTTCAAACATTGACTGAGGATGAGTATCTATCTCGAAACATAGAAATTTCCGTGCCGCAATGTACAATTAATTCATGATTATATATATATATATATATATATATATATATATATATATATATATTAGAGAGATCAGCCAATTATGCTCCTATGGTTTGAACTTTTCGATATCGACATGTGTTATCGATTAACTGATTTTCTAACGCTTTATTTTGAATGCACAACAGGAAGATTAAAATGCATAACAGAAATTTTACTATAAGAGGAGTGGGTCAAGACTAGCGAAATATTATTGTACATACTTTTATCCGGGTTTGTACGAACTAAAAACTTTCAGTTCTTTCATTTAGTAACCTTTCTCGTTCTAGGAATGATAATATAGCCGACTTTTCTTCTTGGCACAAACTGTAAATCTCACTATTGCTGTAAGTAAACAGATGTATTAAAAATACATTTTCAGCTGTAAGTGTTGGCTTTGCTCAATATACTCCATCTTATATTGCGATGCTTTGTTATTTTTTCTTTTAATTTCCACAGTTGGATAGTTTGGTGCAATACCTAAAGCTTTCTTTACTTTTTTCTTTAAATGTGTATTTATAACTTTTTAATACATCTGTTTACTCGTATAATTTCATTCTAACCAGTAATTGCTTATATGTGTGATTTGATGGATGTATTTGTGGTATTTTCGGCTAAAATAATACAATGTTCATTTCACCTAACCTATTAACCCTCTGATAAAAAACGTTTTTAGAATATTCTGAGTGAAGTTAACATTTATTTATTTAATTATTTTTGCACGGTGTGAAAGAAGCAGATTGTAATTTTACAACTGCCGAAATAAATTCCGGATTTATAACCGATTAATTATGTGTTGAGTTTTCCTCTCAGTATCTCATATTGCTTTGAATAATATTCATTAAGCTCTCTATTTTTATCTATTTAATCTTTTATGCTAATTATATAAAACTTTTTGGATTATCCTCTCCGTTTTTATGGGTTTGCCATTCTTTGTCGTGTGTATTAGCGCAGAGGTAGAATCGCCGACTGGCGCCAATTCGGTCGGGTTTCAATCCTGGGTTAAAAAGCAATCAGAGTCTAACCATACTGATGAGTTGTGATACAGCGAAACAGATCTGTCTGTGGATCACAATAGATATATATATATATATATATATATATATATATATATATATATGTCTAACCGTACTGATGAGCTGTGATACAGCGAAACAGATCTGTCTGCAGATGACTACTTACACTCTCACACCCTGATTGAGCACTCTCGAAGAATGGTAGACTTAAAAAAAACAGTAGCTACTCTAGCATCTACGCATCGTTCATTCAGTAATGAATTAGAACACTCTCACTACTGGCGTATGAATGCATGATATATCACACGCTAAAAGTCAGCCTCCTTCCACCGTGCGCCCAGAGCTCAGAGGTAGAATCACCGACTGACGCCAATTCGGTCGGGTTTCAGTCCTGGCTAAAAAGTAATCGGCTGTTTAACCGTACTGATGAGTTGTGATACAGTGAAACAGATCTGTCTGTGGATGACTATATATATATATATACGAGAGAAAATGGCAAACCCATAAAAACGGAGGGCACAATCCAAAAGGTTTTATTTAATTAATATAAAATATTAAGTAGATAAAAATAGAGGATATCATTCAAGGCAATATGAAATATCGTGAGGAAAGCTCAACACATAATTAAACGGTTATAAATCCAGAATATATATATATAGTCATCCGCAGACAGATCTGTTTCGCTGTATTACAGCTCATCAGTACGGCTTAGACTCCGGTCGCTTCCTAACCGAATTGGCGTCAGTCTGCGATTCTACCCCTAGGCCACGAGCGTCCAGTAGAAGAAAGCAGGCTTTTTAGCGCGTATAAACACGCCCAAGAGAGCCAACGAACCTACCAAGGTTTCACCAAATTTGATCTTCAGGGAAAGTTGGCTAAAGAGGCTAAACGAAGGCGATAAGATATAAGAAACTCGGAAACCCACGTGATCGAAACAAAAGACACCAAACACCAAAAGTTTGGTGGGGTAACAACATTTTATTAAAAAACAAAACAAAACAGTAAACACAACTTACAACTCACAAAGATAATAATAAAACTTATGTTCTAATTTAACAGCCAATGCTTTCTGTGCTTACATTTATTTAAAATCACAACCCAAAAGAGATTCTTTAGATATTTGTAGCAAACTTATTCAACTACATATGTTCCATTTTGTTACACTACCATTTGCCATCATTGAAGCAGCTTCCATCCTCCTAGAAGTGGCTTATGAACTGGTTTAAATGATTTTTATAGAAATCCATAGAATTGAAGTTCTTCCTATAAAGAGAATTCTGCAGAAATCGAAATGAGAAATTTATTGTTGACAACAAGGTCAAGGGAAATATTTTAGCAGAAATTTCTACAAATTGCTACACTCACCGCCATACTCACCTGACCTTGCATCACTTATTTTGATTTCTGCCTACAAGTAAAAAACAATCAATGTCTACCTTAGGACTCATGTATAAACTTTTTGTAGAGTCTACGGCTATCTTTCAGAGTGGGATCAACACGGCTCCGTAGCTATGGATGCCTCCACTGTGATGATTACATTGGCTCGTTGGGTGGGGGACTTCCTAAACTAAAGTAAATAGCGTGAAGATTTCTCCCATGTTGGAATCAACGAATACGTATCCGTGACTATGGCGTGTCTTTAAAATGGAGAGGGACTCCGTTTGCTTACCAAAGACAAGTTATGATTCTTAAACCAGATATCTGAAAGGAACTGATCATGTACTGAGACCCTATGATCACATCTGGTCATAACACTGATGACGGTGATGATGATGGCGTACCTGTCTTTTAATTCATTACGATTTTTATCCTATGAAACTTGTATTGAAAAAAGGAGTGATATTTGATCGTCTTTATTTCCAGTAGACTTTTAGACTTTTTTTTGTTAAGTTATCAAATTTGCTTGAACTTGTTTTGAACTTTTTATTCTTTTAAATTGTTTCGGTTTCACCGTTTCAATTCTTTTCATTTTTTCTTGACGTAACCATTTTTGTTACATCAAACGTGTTTTGAATTCCTTTTTGCCATGTCATTGTTTTTGTTGAGCCATTTTCTTCATATCGCTATACTTTTTAATCGGCGTAGCCTTTTGGTCCGAGGGACTTGTTTTTCTAGCTTTTTCGTTAACTGCTTATGTTTTATTTGGGCGTGACGCCGAAATTTGTTCATTATTTAATTCTTTTATTCGGTGTAATTTATTGTTACGCAAGACTTGGTTGTCGCAATTTTTTTTTGTTTGTTTGTTGTTACGGTTTATGTAAACAGATAAAAAATCGCTAATGGCCAACAACGATCACGCTATAAAAACATAACTTTTCGGGTCTTTTTCTAAAGCAGACTCTACCCAAAACAAAGAGTAAATTTATGAGCTCTGTTGAAATGATATTAATTGATTCCCTAAATAACAGAAAGAACCAAGACCAAAGATGAGGATACAAATGAGAAAAAAATTAAAATACTAAACTAAAGAGAAAAGACAGTCATTTGTCGAAGAATCTCCTATGTTGAATCTCTAACCAAATGATTCATGAATATGACGGAATTGGTCGAGTGTGTCAAAAGTTTCGCCTATCTTTTAAAGAATGGTAAAACATTCTAGATTAAAAAGCATTCAGGCATGAACCGGATCCGACTTCTTGGTGAACAAGAAAACAATCAATATGTATAAAAGACAAAATAATTAAATCCCTGGCATCTTTAAGAGCTAAGTGACATGTGATGAGAAAACACAATAGTTCCATTAGATGGAACAGTGTTACCTCCAATTCAAGTCTATTAAAATCAGCCAGCAGAACATTTGATTGCAAAAGGACAAATCTCCAAGACGGAATATTATTTGATTGATTAATTTTCTACAAATTCTCAACCTTTTCAAAGCTATTTAGAACTAGAGAAGATTTTTAGATTGTACATTTAATTTACGATAATATTGAATTAATGATACAAATCTTACCAATTAACCCATAATCGAGGGGAGAAGATATGAAATCATACCTTTCCCAAATGTTAGTTAAGTGCCATACATGATACACGCTTGGGCGATCATGTCTCTTTCGACAAAACCTGGCATCGTAATTTTACCAATTACCTGCCGAAAACTGATCTAAAGGCATGATTGACTTGGCAGTAGACTTTCCCGCAGTAGGTTGCCATTAACTTCTGCGGTAGATTAGTTTCCAACCAAGGCTATAGAACCCACTCTGTCTTGTTATTTAATCCAAATATTGAGAAAAAAAGAGACGGAATAATACCTTTCCTAAGAGTATTTGTGCGTTAGTGAATGCAAAGAATTCGATTGAAATTTGAATTCGGTTTTCCGATTTCTGTTTCCAAATTGATATCCCCAACGCAAGTAAATATAACGGCCCCAATCGGAATTTGGTTATCTGATTAAGACTTCCGAATCATTATCCATTACACCAGATTACATCTAAGCACACAGCACCTGGTATTCCTAAACGGTCAGCCATCTAGGTACTGAACATATTCGACGTTGCTTAACTTTGGTGAACGTATTGAAACCAATGTTTCAACGTTATACGGCCTCAATCTAGAACGGAATATTAGGGCAATGACTGGAGCAGTGTTTTCGACATAGGTCACGACCTATGTCTTGCGGGGCACATTGCCTTATTTATGAAGAGTTTTCCTCGGACCAAACGTGCAGGATTTTTGGACTTCGATATTGTTAATGTGAAACACACCTATTCCTCAGATAATGGACTCCCCCTCCTATATTAATAAGAGTTAACAGGAAGTTAACTCGAGATGTTCTCGAGAAGTTCTTGGGAAGTTCATAGGAGTTCTAGAAAGTTCTTAGAGTTCTATTAGAGTTCAGTAGTACTACTAGGCAGTTGATATTAATCGGCAGTTAGCCGAATACTACGGAGTCAGCTTTCAGTGGAAGATTGCCAAGTTCCTAACATTTTGGTTGCGTTAAGTCGATTAGCAACCGACATAGAATGATTATAACATTCAGTGCGAAAACTACTCCACACTAGATATGATGTTAGATCAACAACACTTTTATTCCCAACTTTTCTTAAGAAGGACGGAATTTGCCGATCGTCTTTACCACCCAAAAACTAACGCCTAGCAACCTTGCCATCTCTTGCCTGTTGATTTGTATGAATTGTCATCAGAACGGTGGTGTAGAGCATGGACTAGGTTTTCAATATTTTTCTTTTTTTAATCGTTTTATTTCAAACAAGACAGTAACACTCCTGGGGGCTACAGTAAACGAAAAAGAAAGAAAAAGAATGATGGAAAAAATTACCGGGAATCTCGAAGAAAGGATAAAAGAAAGATGACAATCAAGAAAATAGCATGTATATGGAAGGGAGTTCCACAGTGCGATAGAGAAACGGCTAGAGGAAAAAAGGCGGTTATATTTGATTATTTTGATGGTATAAGGGTGAAACCTAATTGCCAATCTAGTAGCACACTTAAATTCACGCGGTCAAAGCACCAGAAAAGAAGCTCGTCAGAGCAGAAGCTGAATAAATACTTTTAGAAAAGCCACATCTCGTCGGTGAGAAAGTGACTGAACTCGATCTACTATATCGAGATCGATTACATTGATACAACTGAAATTAACTTTAAAACGTAGGTGTCGAAAATGAATGGAAGTACCTAGTCTATTTTAGGTGGGGTAAGCCCAAAAATCATCAAAGACGTGAAACACAGAAATAAGTCATTCGTTATACAAGATGCGGCATTGATGGAACAACAGCTACTATGTTGCGAGATCAGCGCAAGAAAAGGCAAGACACCAGTAATACTAAGATACCACATCAACGCCAAACTTTTCTGAGGATACATAAAGCGATGGTAATGCTGAAAATCAAGTCATATCTATCTATCTATCTATCTATCTATCTATCTATCTATCTATCTATCTATCTATCTATGATTCATACTTCTAATACCTCTAATTATATATACAGTCTTGCAGATAAATTGAAACAATTTTTAGATTCATAAAATAGTTTATAAATACTAAAATAATGGTAGTACAAAGATATAATTTGAATGCAATGTTTATTCGCACAAAAACATTTATAAGTCAATATAGCCACCCTTTTGGGCAGTTACTACCTTCACACGATTATGAAATATTTTCGTGAAGCTACCACAACCTATGGGATGTTGATTATGCGTATCTCAGGCGCGATGTAGATCTTCAAAGTGTTGACATTCGAGTGTGGTGAAGCATTGTTGTTGATAATTTGCCTTACACGTTCCAAAACTGTAATAACAGAGCGATTCTGCAATTCCATGATTTTTGCTATTGAATTTGTTCACGATTTGTCTTGGAAGAATCAGAAAGATTAGATATTTAGAAAAGCAAGGTTTTATCAGAAAATAAATAGTTAAACCTACAAATTCTCTGCTTAAAACAAGTTTCAATTTGTCTGCAAGACCCTGTATATATCATTTGCTCTGACGAGCTAATCACCCTGGTTCCCCGTCTACATGAATTTACTCGAAATACTAGATTGGAAACTACGTCCCACCCTTTTACAGTCAAAATAGTCAAATGTATCTGACACTTCTATTCTATCAGGTTTTTTATTCGCACTTCCCGCCTGTGAAACTCCCTTCCGTATACTTGCTTCCCTGATAGCTACAATCTCCAAGAGTTTAAGTGCAACTTCAACTGCCATCATTTATTCCTTAATTCTCATTTTTCTCTTTTCCTACATATCTTATTCCTTGTTCTTTTTTTTCTCACTCTCCTCTCATGTAAACCCCTGTGCACCAGTTGCAGTACTGCCTTGCTTGGGGTGAAACAATTATAATATATATATATATATATATATATATATATATATATATATATATAAAGCTAGCCTTTGAGATTTGAAAAAGAAATCACTCGACCAGCGGTCGAGAGCGAGGAAAATTTACTCGCCCCAAAATCATTTTACTTAAACGACTCCATTTCCTTAATAGTCGACTTACGTAAACATAGAGTTAATCGCTGACAGAAAACAAAAAATGAAATTTAATTAAAATTTCGAACGTGTTAGAAAGGATTTTTAAAAAAATTTAAAAGTAATAACAACAAAATTTGACCTGGCGACAAAGACATTTTGCTCCACTCTGGAAGCGTTAATTAAACAAATGTTTACACTGACCAGAACTATAAAAGCCAAGAGTTCAATAATGTCATTGTAGGTCATTCTAAGAAACTTGTGAATCTTCAATGGCATACTTTTGTGTTGTAATAGAAATCAGATTTTCCTTTTCTATATTTGAAGGGACACGCTTCATTGTAAGAATTTTAATCGACCGCGGGCGAGTAAAGCAACAACGTTTAATCGCCCAATTAAGTTTTTAATCGACTGAGTCGATCGGGCGAGTGAAATCTCAAAGGTTATATATATATAAATTAAAACGTTAATTACCATCATTAGTAACTAGTAACTACATATATAATGATAAAATGAATAATAAATTTTAAACCAATAGTTATCAATCTAACATGTTCCACTTTTATTAAAGCTTCGGTCAAATATAGAGAGTGACATGAAAAAAGGAAGAGACACAGAATTCTGGCATATTATAATTTTGGGTTTGTTCTTATTGCGCAGATACGTGTCGCGTGAATTAACGCAACAGATCATTTTTAAATATGTATGAGAAATATTTTGAACGGTAAAGCGTATAATAGTGTATGTGTGGTCAGTTGTTAATTTCAAAGGCTTTTATTTGTACCCGCTTACTTCTTTAAATCTTGACCTGAAAAAATCAGAAAACTAATTGATAAAAACTGTTAAGTTTTCATGGCTATTGCTAGTTATTATTTGTTTTCCATACCAACGGGTCAGTTATAAGAAATTTAGTGTAAGAAAAAAAAGAAATTGAACATTTCATATGTTTCGCTAGAGGGAGTTAGTTTTACTCCAAACCGCAAGTTTGTGCAAAACCAAAACATTGACGTGAAAACTCGAGTCATGTTCTTAAAACGCTTAATCAGATAAAGATTTTCATCCTGATATAATGCATGGAGCTAATTGATGTTCGAAAACATATAAACTCTCAGATATATACAAATAGCTTCTTAGATTAAAGGTTAAAAAGGATTTTCAGCGAGTGAAGTCTATAGATCTTGGCAAAGGCCATCGTTTTCGACTATTGTGGACTGACGCTACATATTCGCAAGCAAACAATTATATCAAATAACAGAAGCTGTTATTGAAAAAACTGAGAACTTTTAACAGCAACAACGAGAATGGATAAAACATGTAACTCTAAAAGAAAATAATGACATAATGAAAATGTTGACATTCCACACAACTTCAAATAAAAGATTAGAAAGGAAAATAACACCAATACTAGAAAGATCGATAACAGCTACTGAACTTGAGAAACTAATTTTTCAGAAAAAATTATCATAAGAGAAAAATCGCATAAATTTCAACAGCCAGTAATACTGGTTTCTCGGTCAGTGAATGGCAATAATCCCTGATAGTGAATTGGTTAATATTACGCATAAAAATATACATTTCTTACAGAAATTGTGACTTTATGGTAAATGCAGTATGAATGCAAAATGTACCATATATACTCGTGTATTAGTCGAATTCTTATACAGTACAACCTCTGATTTTTTTTTTACATGAAAAAAATTATATGTTCAGAGTGCAACCGGTCACCAATAATAAGTAATTTTTAATCTTTTCAAGAAAATTATCTGTGTGCGTTGTGGTACAGTGGATATCGGCTCGGAACGAGAAATCGGGTAGCCAAGTTCGAATTCATTGCATTCACTTACGCGCAAATACCCTTGGGAAAGGTATTAATCCGTCTCTTCCCTCCAGTTATGGGTTAAATAACAGGACAGATTGGGTTCTATAGACTTGGTCGGCAACCAGTCTACCGCAGAAAGCAATGGCAACCTACTGCGGGATAATCTTCTGCCCAGTCAGTCATGTCTCTGCCGAGACATGATCGCCCAAGCGTGTATCACGTATGGCACTTAACTGACTGACTGATCTATGTTTTGTGCAAACTCCCGCTTTTGCGTAAAAGAAAGCAAAATATTTCCTATCTCTGAAAAAATGGGTGTGGAAATACTCTGCTATGTGTGTCCTTCCCCATGGCACGGAGATGAATCCTGAGAATGTCATCAACTTAACATGTGAGCAACATAAGAAAATGGGAACTAGCACACATATTTCAAATCAGAAAGATTAGATATTTAGGCAAGCAAGGTATTGTTCGAAAATAAATTGTTAAACCTACAAATCGTCTGCTTGAAGCAAGTCGAAAATTATTTGCAAGACCCTGTATATATCATCTGCTCTGACGAGCTAATCTCCCTGGTTCCCCGTCAACTGGAGATACTAGATTAGCAACTATGTCCTGCCCTTTTACAGTTAAAACAGTCAAATGTATCTGCCACTTCTATTCTATCAGTTTTTTCTCGCACTTCCCGCCTGTGGAACTCCCTTCCGTATACTTACTTCCCTGATAGCTACAATCTCCAAGAGTTTAAATGCAACTTCATCTGCCATCATTTATTCTTTAATTCTCATTTTTCTCTTTTCCTACATATCTTGTACCTTGTTCTTTTTTTCTCACTCTCCTCTCTTGTAAAGCCCTGTGCACCAGTTGCAGTACTGCCTTGCTTGGGATGGAACCTTTTGGCACATATTATAAAGCATCCGCCCGTGTATTGAATACGGCTGCCACATCTGGTCGGGTGCCCCTGTTATTCACCTCGGGGTTATTGACAAAATCCAAAGTAGAATCAGTCATGTGATCGATCCCGATTTAGCAGCTTGGCTGGTGTCGCTCTCACGCCGGCGTGATGTGGCTCCCCTATGTCTCTTCTACAAATACTTTCACGACTTCTGCTACAATGAACTTAGCTCACTAGTGCCCCTTATGCATGATTTTACTCGAGCCAGTAGACTAGCAACTAAGTCCCACCCTTTTACAGTGAAACCGATAAAATGTAACCGCAATTTCTACTCGAACAGCTTCTGTGGAATTCCCTTCTGTATACTTGCTTCCCCGACAGCTACAATCTCCAAGAATTTAATTGTAATGTCAATAGTCATCTCCTATGTCACTAACTCCCATCCTTTCTCTCGAGCTCTTTTTCTTATCCATTCCACCCCATCTCACTAGTATTCTCATCATTCTATTACCCTTTTCCTGACACACCCTTCTTTGTCATCACCTTCCCCCTATGTAACCCCCTGCGCAACAGTGGCAGTAAAACTGTCTTGCTTGCGGCAAAATGATTAAAAAATATAGGGCTTGGAAAATATATCACTCACAGGACCTATTAATGAATTGGTTGCAGAGTGAAACAGCGAGTAAGCCACCTAAGGAGTTTGTGGAAGCTGTGGAGTGCCTTGAATAACAGTATATATGTATGTTGTATTCATTTACTTTATTAGGGCTTAGTCTTCGATGTAAAGCTTTTGCGTTGAAGTGTGAAAGAAGGATCATGACAGGTATAGAAAGAACGAGAAAAAACAGAAGAAGAGAAAGAAAGAACAAAGAAAGAGATGCAGAAATAAGGGGAAAGGATAGCAGGAGATAAGTCCGAGGAAAGAAAGAGAAAGAGAGACAAAAAGAAGGGGAAAGATATACAAAAAAGGAGGGGGGAAGTGATGCAAAATGAAGGGCGAGAGTGATACCGAAAAAGAGGGATAAAAAGAAAGGACGAAGAGAGAGAGAAAGAGAGAGAGAGAGAGAGAAAAGGAAGAAGACAGACAGATATGAAGAGAAAATGAAGTACAAGAAAAGAGGGAAAAAGAAATGGAGAAAATCAGAAAGAAAGAGACAGAGGAAGGAGAATTGAGATAGATAAAATGGGGAAGAAAGTGATAGAGAAAAACAAGGGGAAAGAGTTAGTGAAAACGAGGGGAAAGAGGTGGATAAAAGGAATTAGAAAAAGAGAAAAACAAGGAGAGACAAAAAGAGAGATATGAAGACAGAATGAATTAAAGCGTGATGAATATTTTCAGGACACCATCAGTCAGTCAGTTAAGTGCCATACGTGATACACGCTTGGGCCATCATGTCTCGAAAGAGACATGACTGACCGGGCAGAAGATTATCCCGCAGTAGTTTGCCATTGCTTTCTGCGGTAGACTGGTTACCAGCCAAGGCTATAGAACCCAATCTGTCGTATTATTTAACCTATAACTGAGGGGAAGAGACGGATAAATACCTTTCCCAGTGATTGCAAGGAATTCAACTGGAATTCGAAATCGGCATCCCAATTTGTCGTTCCGAGTCGATATCCACTACACAATAACGCACATCCAGTACTGATATTGGATGAAATTTATAAAATCTTTCTCTTAAAATAAGTTTTCAAGAAAAACAGGTTTCTCAAGTCCAGTAGGTGTTATCGCTCTTTCAAGTATTGATGGCTGATATCCTTCCTAAGATTTTATTGTTGTGTGGAATGTCAACATTTTGATTATGTCATTATTTTCTGCTTGAATTACATGTGCTAGATTTTGCTGTTGTTACTAGTTATTTTTTTAATCATTTCTCCCCAAATAATATACGATACATGTGCGTTGTGGTGCAGTGGATATCGGTTCAGAACGAGAAACCGGAGAGTCGAGTTCGAATTCCAGTTGAATTCGTTGCATTCACTTACGCAAAAATACCCTTAGGAAAGATATTAATCTGTTGCTTCTCCTTTCAGGTATCGATTAGATAGCAAGACATATTGAGTTCTATAGCCTTGGTTGGCAACCAGACTACCGCAAACAGTAATGGCAACCTACCGCGAAAAAATCTTCTGTCAAGTCAGTCATGTCTCTTTCGAGACATGATCACCCAAGAGTGTGGCACTTAACTGACTGACTGACCCCAAGGACGGTGGGACCACCACTAGTGTACAGGGGGTTACAATTAGAGTAAAAACTGGGTCCAGGGAGTATTGAAGAAAAGATAAAAGATGAATGGGATTCAAACATATAGCTGACAATTGACGTTGCCTTTAAATTTTTGAAGATTGTAGCTATCAGGGGAAAAAAAAGAAGTTCCAAAGGCAAGAACTGCGAGGAAAGAAACTATTGGAGAAGAAGTGCCGGTTACGTTGAACTATTTCAATATAATATGATGGGACTAGTAGAAAAATCTAGTAGTTCTCAAGAGATTTGGTTTATTTTGTACACTTCTTTGTGGTTCTGTAGCGCCACTCCAAAAAAGATGCCATTCGCCATAACCCACAGGCGTCACTCACTCAAAACCAATTTTTATTTAAGCGTTGTATATCACTGACAGATATTTCTAATCGTTGTTTGTCACCATGACATCCATTCTCGATCTAAAAATTCATGTCATATTCTGTTTAAGAATATGACATCAACTTTTAGGTCATTGTTTTTGTTTTGTATTAATTTGCAATGAAAGTCGAAACTACGTCTGGTGCAATTTATTCCATGTTTCATTTTCTTATCCCCGATACTAAATTTGTTATAACTGATCGACACACCGGAGTCTTTTGTATTCAATAATTCCAAATCCTTAATTTTATGATGGATTAATGGTATGTGCCATCAATGGTGTTAGGGTAGTTGTCATTTAGGATCAAATGACGCCAAATTTCTAGTACTTTTACTCGTCATTTTAACGACAGTCTTTCGAATGATTACCAATGTGACAGATTTCTAGAAGCGGTTTTACAGGATTTATCTAAAGTCTAGACAAATAGGAAATCTCATTAACTACATTTAGCTTCACAGATTAAACATGATTTAATCCAATAAAGAAAAAATTGACTTCTCTTTTCTGGGGTTTGCTTAAGAAGAAGGTGTACTCAATGAAAATCACAGATGCAACACACTTGACTGAGGGCATAAAGATATTTGGCGGACCTGAAGGAGACGACCACCATCTTTAAATTTGTTGTTTTTCATGTTTTTTTAACTTTTTTCAGTGCAGTATTATCGGTTATTACATAAAGTTTCCGATTATCAAAAAAGATTTGAAAAAAATTCAATATTTAAACAATTTTAAGGAGGGACCAGTTTCGCATACAACGTTATAGTAAATCGATCTTTTATTTTGGAACCACTCGCGTTGGGGTCGCTTTATTTTTGTTTTTGTTTTGGGGGGGACGAATTGTTGCTCTTGTTTTCGTCTTTTTCAAGTTTTCTTTAGTTCTTACAATGGCATCTTTCTTCGTAAACTCCAAGAATGGCTTTATTCAAACATTTTTCTAAGGATTCAGTTGTTGAATATGCGCAAGCAAAAAGTTAATTGCGCAGGATCCATTTACTATAACGTTGTATGAAAAACTGAGCCCCCCACTCAAATTGTTTAAATGTTGAAATTTAAAAAAACTTTTGTCAATCGGAAAGTTTAGGGTTTAATCGATAAAAAATTTTTTTTTTAAATGATGATCGACCAATTTACAGGTGGTGGTAATGTCGTACCGGTGAGTGGTTCCAGAGTGGAGGATCGATGTCCTATAACGTTGTATGAAAAACTGAGCCCCCTCTAAAATTGTTTAAATATTTAAATTTTTCCAATTTTTTTTTTTTTTTTGTAAATCGATAAGACTGCACTGAAAATAGTAAAAAAAAAAATGAAAAACAACAAATTTTAAAGGTGGTGGTAGTTTCCTTCAGGTCCGCCAGATTTTTCTGCTAAACTAGCTAAACCTCTGCTAAACAATGTAGAGTTATTGGATCAAGTTCATGTGAATGATACAAAGTACATCAACTTTTGACTAAGAAATTATGGAAATCATATTAAAGAGTTTTTGGTTAATATTTCAATTCAATAAAATTATTGTTGAAAATTTAATTTCCTGAAAGTATATGTTTGCCCGTGCTTAGCCTTTAGGGACACACCCTGTATAAGCGCCATTAAACAACAGACCTTATTACTTCTTGTTTTCTGCTTTATCCACTTTCATCTAAACAGTCACAGCCACGGATCTTGTAAAATATATTTTTAACTAAGTTTTCTTTTCTTCTTCTTCATGAGCCGTGCCCCCTCAGGATGTACGCGATCATGGCCTTCAACTTGGCTCTGTCTCTTGTCGCTCTCAATATTTTTCTCTAGTTATCGCTTCTAAGCCCCGCTCTGCCATCCAGTTGCTAATACCTAACATGTACGTCTCGCGATTCTTTCCCCTACCTCTCCTTCCCTTTTATTCGACTTGTGAGTATTAAGTTCTCTAGGCCCTCTTTCCTCATTACGTGTCCCAAGAACTTCATTTGTCTCTTCCTGATATTTAGTATCAGTTTTCTACTCGTTTGCATCCTTTTCAACACCTCATCGTTGCACACATGCTCCGTCCATGGAATCCTCAGCACCCTTCTGTAAAACCACATTTCTGCTGCCTCAAACCTCTCCTTTATTCTTGATGAGATCATCTTGCATTGACCTTTTTTTTTAATCATTTCACCCCGAGCAAGGCAGAAATGCCACTGATGACTGTAAAAAGATTAATTAGAAAAGAGTGAGGAGTACAAACTAGTTAGAAAGGAGCAATAGAAAGCTGAGAATGCAGGTGCGATGACAGATACATAGGTGGAGAGAAAGGGAAGGATATACGGGGGTGGGGAGAGAGCTAGAGTCCAGTGGTTAATAGATGAGTATTGACATTGCATTTAAATTTCTGGAGGTTGTAGCCGTCGGGAGCGAGTTCCACAGGCGGGAAGTGCGAGAGAAGAAGTTGCAGGAGTAGAATTGTCGTCTGCATTTGGCTAACCTGACTGTGAATGGGTGGGACCCAGTTGCCAGACTGGTTGCACGAGTAAACACTTGTTCAGGAGGCACCAGTGACTTAAGTTCGTCCGAGCAGAAGCCATAAAAGTATTTATAGAACAGCCATACAGAAAAACAGATATCACATTGCAATCCAGCACTCTTTTCTTTGTTTCTAATGAGATTTTCCTGTCTTTCAGTACTCTACTTAGCTTCTGAAATGCGGCGTTTACATGCCAGTGCGTCTTTGGATCTCCGTGTCGCATTTTCCATCCTCTGTCAAAATATTTCCCAGGTATTTGAACTTTTTTTACTTGTTTTTTTTTTTTTTTAGTTTCTCCGGTTTGTAGTTAGCATTTTGGGCTCCTCTTTTTTCTGATGACCATACATTCAGTTTTCTTTAAATTTATACCCACTCCTTCCTTCTCACTTTCTTTTGCTACCTTCTTTAGAAGGTCCTGCATTTTTTCTTTCCGTGTCTGCTATCAGCACCGTTTCATCCGCGTATATGATATTGTTGAGATTGTGGCCGCCAATGTTAAATAGCGTTTCCTTCAGCCGAATATTCAATGCCTTTCATTGCAACTCTTCTAACCGTCATTATGCGGCCACGAGTAAAGGACAATTGTCGAGATCGGAATTAAAGAATAATGTTTTAGAGATTCCCTCACACGCACACACACATGGACGCTCTGACGTGGTGCAATGGTTAGCAAGCTACTGAATAGTGAATTCAGTTCTTACTGGGATTCCTAAAGTTTTGGCCTTGTGCCACATCTAAGCTACGCTTAAAAATCATTTGAGCGCATAGGTATGGTGTAATAGTTAGCCAGATTGTCTTGCTAGATTAATTACGACTGAGTAGTGGGTTCGATCCTCACTTGGTGCTCTATACATTTGACCTTGTGCCACTTCTAAGCTACGCTTAGAAAATCGTTATTGGGCACCTCGACGTGGCCAACAGCCAACAATATCACGGCCCCAATGTGCTCACTGTGTTTGGAATATAAAATATTCCTATGACTCGACATACATACACAAACCATTTATATATTCAGTTAAAAGTAAATTAAAATTCGTCTTTGGTCATGGCTAATTTTGAGATCAGCGCACTTTCAATACGTTTTCTTTTAAGCGAATTCTTTCTCGACGTTGTGGTCAGATGTGTTACGGTGAACTAATAAAAAAGCAAAAACAATTTTTTATTTTTAGATTTGTTAAGGCAAATTTATTGCCCCCTTTTCCTCAAATATCCCATCACAGTTTCCTTGCAGTTTTATCTTTAATTCTGATATGAAAATCTCAGCTCGTGATGACACGTCGGCGAAACGCGTTGTTTGTAAATGTTTTTCACTTCGTCTTATTATCTCTAAATTGTTCGGACATCATTCTACATCTTAATAACATGCACACACACACACACACACACACACACACACACACACATATATATATATATATATATATATATATATATATATATGTGTGTGTGTGTGTGTGTGTGTGTGTGTATGTGTGTGTGTGTGATAAAAAAGTAAGGGAGAAGGGCAAGTACCAAAACAAAACCTACCAATTAAAACCCTGCAAAAAAAAAGAAAAAAAATGATACCTACCTCAACAAAAATCAACAGTGTTCAATATCTATAGTACATGTGGATGGGCTGAAAAGTTCATAAGCTGACTGCGAAGGAGTGTTGCCAGAGTTGGGAAATCTTCCCTGAATAAATTCCATTTCTTCTTATTAATAACTGCATTGTTTTTGTACAGGTGAACTGAGATCTTTTTTTTTTTTAATCATATAACCCCGAGCAAAGCGGTAACGTCACTGATGTGCAGGGGGCTACGGAATAGTGAAAGGACTGGAAAAGAGAAAGCCGGAAACCACATGCTAAACAGGGAACAAGGGATGAGCCTCTTAACCTGTTCAATAGACGTGGGTGGAGTGTGAACCGGGCGATAGATAGATCTATCTACTCCAATTAAAAAAAAAAAAGTAAAAAGATTGGAAAAGAGAAAGCCGGAAACCACATCCTAAACAGGGAACAAGGGATGAGCCTCTTAACCTGTTCAATAGACGTGGGTGGAGTGTGAACCGGGCGATAGATAGATCTATCTACTCCAATTAAAAAAAAAAAAAGTAAAAAGATTGGAAAAGAGAAAGCCGGAAACCACATCCTAAACAGGGAACAAGGGATGAGCCTCTTAACCTGTTCAATAGACGTGGGTGGAGTGTGAACCGGGCGATAGATAGATCTATCTACTCCAATTAAAAAAAAAAAAGTAAAAAGATTGGAAAAGAGAAAGCCGGAAACCACATCCTAAACAGGGAACAAGGGATGAGCCTCTTAACCTGTTCAATAGACGTGGGTGGAGTGTGAACCGGGCGATAGATAGATCTTTCTACTCCAATTAAAAAAAAAAAGTAAAAAGATTGGAAAAGAGAAAGCCGGAAACCACATCCTAAACAGGGAACAAGGGATGAGCCTCTTAACCTGTTCAATAGACGTGGGTGGAGTGTCTGATTTTTCCAAAAAGACTGTTCATCCTGTTAGTAATAAAAAATCAAAAACAGCAGCAAATATGACATCATCCATGCGATACTGTTCCGCAGCCAAGTGTCTTTTTTCATACTGGAGAATAAATGATAGTCAACTCATGGGAATAGGAAGTTGTGATCAACCAAAGTCAGAAATCACGCACACCATTTATTGAAAACAAAGACTTATGTACTGGAACATTGTCCTGAGGAAACAAGAATCATTTCGTTAATTTTCCAGGGCGTTTGGTCTCGATAGCTTTTAGTAACTGCCTCTGCAAGTCCGTATAGTATTCTCCTTGGATGGTGTGGAGCTTGTGAAGAAGTTAATAAACACGATGCTCCTTGCATACCAAAAAACTAATGCCATCACCATAGCCTTCTTTGGATCAGCTAAGAATGTGTTTTTCCTTCATGGATTGCCTCTTTGTCTCTGGTTCAAATTCGTGAAGCCAACACTCATTCTGAGTTAGAAAAGGTTAAAGGTTAAAGGATCTGGCTCAAACAATGTCAGATTTTCCGTGATCTTATCATCTTGGTCAGTTGTCAGAAAACCTGACACCCACCGAGCAGAAACCCTAGTCATGCTAAGTTCATTGTGCAGAATATTCTCTACTCTCTCACGGGACGTGCTAATCGTATTGGCTATTTGGTTTGTTGCCAATCGCCTGTCATGCATCAACCTGTAGTGAATACAATCAATGTTTTCCTCTATGGTGGTAGTTGCAGGACGTGAAAACCTTGGCTCATCTTCAAGGCTTCCCACCTAAATTCAGTTGTCCACTTTTGCACTTTTGATAAAGGTATAACATTATTCCCTACTGTAGCAACCATGTCGGCATGAATTTCCTTGGGGGCTAGATCCGTTTTCTGCAGGTACTTGATAAAATTACGATGCCAGATTTTGTCGAATGAGACATGATCGACCAGGCGTGTATCGCGTATGATAATTAACTGATTGACTTCTGAAGACTTTTTTCCCACTTTTGTTTTATAAACAGCGACATATATTTAAAAATTCCATTTGTCACCTAAAGTTAATTCAAAATTTTTATGATACAGTTATTCAAAACAACGTATATATTGATGACAAAATTTAATTTTTCTAAGTAATTATTTTTTCTAAAAGATATTTTAAAAACTGTTTGATGTTAGTTTACTATTAAAACATAAAATAACAGCAAATATAATATTTTATACGACAAATTTAATTAAAGTCATTTATTTAGACAGTTTAACTTTTTTCCCAAAATTTCTGAAATTCAAATATTTTCAAGCGGTCTTCTAGTTTTTTTTTTGTTTTGTTTTTTTAATCATATCACCCCAAGCAAGGCGGTAATGCCACTGATGTGCAGGGGACTACGTAAGAGTGAAAAGAACGGAAAAGAAAACCGGAAACCACATCCTAAACAGGGAACAAGGGATGAGCCTCTTCACCTGTTCAATAGACGTGGGTGGAGTGTGAACCGGGCGATAGTTATAGCTTTTTGTGGTACTCTGTGTTGGCGTGAAGTATAGAACGCCTTGGACCATATTACTTACTTAGCGCTAGAAAAGATGGTAAGCTGTATAAAGTCATGTTCAGAGTCATATCTAAACTTACTTATAAATGGAACTTTGTCAGTGTGTGTGTGTGTGTCCGTTACCTATAGACTCCGAAACGGCTGAACCGATTTCTTGAAATTTTACACAGTTGTACTATAAGCGTATGCGAGTGTTTTTAGCTAAGTTTTGTTTCGAGGTACCTCCGATAAATATCAAAAATCGATAATCGCAAAAAATCGGGTTATAGAAGGAGTGGTCCGATTTTAATCAAATTTTGATACACTCATAGACAAAGACATAAGAAACGTTATTCAGAAGTTTCAAGGTTGCAGTTCTTACAATAGTGCAGAAAATCGATAATATATATATATATATATATATATATATATATATATATATATATATATAAAAGGCAAGATGTATGTGTGTGTGTCTGTATCTGCTTCGGGTTTGGCTCTAAGTAGGTATAATTGTAGTTCTTAGTCTCAGCCATGATACCATTTACTCAGAGGACTTATTTAGCCTTCAAAATTCAGTTTACGACGAAAAAAACTTATTTGATATCGATACCAGGAAATCAAAATTCGACTCAATCCATTCAGTTTTCTTTCAGTTTCGCTTTAACTGGAAACAACTATTGCTTTTTAGTCTTTCGTGCCAACGTCCAAAAAGTCTGAGCTCCAGGACCATGGATTAGTTTTAAAGCTTTCATTAAACCCGAGCAACGCCGGGCCATACTGCTAGTCAATCTTAAGGGAATATTACATACAAGAAGAAAAAGTTGGATACTTCAACATTGTTTCAAGCACGCCAGTACAGGTTCGATTTTCCCCTACATATTCTAATTTTTCTTTTCTTTTTTCAGTTTTCCAGAAAAATGTAGATATTTTCTCAAATTCTGACTTTTATAAAAATCACTTTCTATGTTTTGTTATTGTTGAGAAATCAATGGTTTTGACGTTTTTTCTCTTCAGAACTAGAATAAGTGATCCGTTTGAATCACAAAATCTCACACAATTCTGGTTCATGCATATGCTACTGGATTGCAAGATAAAAACATAGCCACTTGCATAGTTTCCAGTGATTCAACTTCCCCACGCAGTCATACTTTATAATAATATTACTTATGTTGTAGGCGGTTAATATTTTAATTTTTATAACCATAAAGATTTGTTTACTTTTGTATACTGGCAAATTAAAAGCAAAGGCCTGATGGACCAGGTGTTTTAGGGGTACAGCTGAATGCTTAATTTAAATACTTTTTCTTTTACATGTTTTTTCAAACTTACGGCAAGTTTCAGTTTCAAATTAGGCTGAAAAGCTACTTTCATTGTAACAGTAAATCTTACTACGCGTGATAGATGCTGCCTTTTATTTGTGCTGTGCGAGTTTTATCGAAATTCATTCATATAATTTTCATTGTTGTATACCGAATTTGTCATTCAAGCCAGGGTAGAGGTGGCAGCTAAACAAGAACGATGACGATGCTGAACGTTTATAAATGTAGAGATAGAAAGTGCACGAAAATGGGGCTTGGTTTATAATAGAAAAAGGAAAGAAAAAAATAATAGGTAGGAAAAAAAAGAAGCGGAAAAGGAATAAAGGCGGGAAATATATTTTTATTACTACCGGTGATGAGTAGAAGATACTTAAAGACTTTGAGAGAGTCAGGAGAAACAGTTACTTTTTTTCCCTCTCCTCCTTCTAATCGACCCATTTCTTTTGTGCCTTTCACTCCAAGCATTTTGATGGACTCTCTGAGGTCGGAACCCTAGGCGTTACTCGGGGCTGACAGAGCAGCTGTGCCAGTGAAAGAATTGTAGGGTTGATCGGGTCAATTAGCTGTCTGGCTGACAGCGCAACCTACCTCCTCACTTCCCACCACCAATCATTCTCCAAGGCAAGGGCTGGTCAACGAAAGTACCAACCCATTCACTATCTCATATCCGCCCGACCTGAATCCGCCTTTTTTTTTTCTAGGCAGTAAACCGCAGGAAATGTTTGAAAATGTAGACCATTGGGTCAACGGAGTCTGAAAGAAAGAAAAGAGAAAAAAAAATATGGCCGACTTTTTTTTTATTCTTTTATTTTCAAGGATCTTTGTCTGTAAAACAAGGACATCTTTAATATAAGCTTTTCATCAGTTGTACATTGGAAGTAGGTTAAAAAATACATCGCCTTGGTCTGCAGCATGACGACTTGTACGGAATACATGCTTCCTTTTCTATGTATTGTGTTACTTGAGGATTTCAGTGATCACGGCCATCCATTACTTCCTTTTCAGCTCTTATTAAGTTATGCCATTTACTATCCTTGTGGAAAATCATCTTCCGAGTCAGTCGTGTCTCGAAAGTCAGTTAAGTGCCATACGTGAAACACGCTTGGGCGATCATGTCTCGAAAGAGACATGACTGACTGGGCAGAAGATTATCCCGCAGTAGGTTGCCATTGCTTTATGCGGTAGACTGGTTGCCAGCCAAGGCTATAGAACCCAATCTGTCCTCTTATTTGACCCATAACTGGAAGGAGGAGACGGATTAATACCTTTCCCAAACGTATTTGCGCGTAAGTGAATGCAATGAATTCAACTGGAATTCGAATTCAGCTCCCCGATTAAAAAAAAAAAAAACTCAATTCGATATTGGAATGACTTTAGCACAAGAAATGATAAAGACGTGATTTATTAGTGATTAGTACTGCAAACGAAACCCATTTCTTTGGTGGAAGTGACTCCTCTAATGGCTCGAAATGTCACCTATACTTACTCAAAGAGGAATCGTTCATGAATTCAGAAAGTGGGGTGTCAATCCCTGAAAACATTTTTATTATCCCTCAAAGTGATCCACCCTATTGTTTTACTTATTAATCTAAGTCCCAAAGGCAGCTCAAGGATAGAGGCTACTGAGTGAGATTGTAAAAGAAGAAAAAGAATTAAGAATCACCGTAAAGTTGACAGTGAAAAAAAAAAAAAAATAAAGACGCCCAGGACATTTACAAAATTCATTCCACTCGTAAGTTTTAATGCTTCCAAAATGAAGCAGCTCTCCTTTACCCACCATAGAGAAGCTTTCCTATTTTCTATTCATATGGATCAAACTAATTTCCCTGAAAGCAATACACTACGCCTCCTCGGCCTCACACTCTCAGCTGATCTCAAGTGGAATAAATACATTGAATTCATAGCTACATCTGTTAAGAAGGTTGGGTTGCTGTGCCGAACCAGGAAGCTATTCTCGTCAAAATCCATCTTGCACATTTATAAGTCTACCATTCGTCCGTCCATTGAATACTGTTGCCATATCTGGTCAGGTGCTCCTGCTGTTCATCTCGGAGTTCTCGACAAAATCCAGTGGAGGATCTGCAATGTAATCGATCCCGATTTCGCTGTTCGCCTTCAGCTACTTTCTCGCCGAGGGAATGTGGCTTCTCTTTATCTTTTCTACAAATACATTCACGGCTTCTGCTCTGACGAGCTTAATTCCTTGGCGCCCCTCCCTGAAGAATTTACCCGTGCGACTAGATTGGCACCTAGGTTCCACCCTTTTACCGTCAAAGTAAATTCAATTCTATTCTACCAGTAACTTTTCTCGCATTTTCCGTTTTCGGAACTCTCTTCCCCATTCTTGCTTCCCTGATAACAAAAACCTTCAAAAATTTGAATGCAACTTCAATTGCAGTCTTCTATCTCCGTGAGTCCCACCTCCCTCTTTCTTTCTACAACATCACCTGTGCCGTTTTCTTTTCTGTCTTCCTTCTTTTATTGTAACCCACTGAGCACCAGTGGCAGTACTGCCTTGCTTGGGGTGAAACGATTATAAAAAATATTTTGTTCACTTATATTTAACGGAATGGTTTTTATATTAACTGTAAAGAAACGAAGTTACTATCACATTGATCATAATATGTATACCGTTCGAAAGACAAAAGATTTTTATATCCATTATGTCTCTATCTTTTTTATTTATATCTTTTTATATAATACATGCAAATATGTTTAGTATTACGCTAAAAAATGCTTCCTACAAAGAGAGGCTTCAAAACTAATTCTACTGTTTTTTCTTCGGGGGAAGGATTTGTAATGTTAAACACACATTTAAAAAAAAGGAGCATTGGAAATGTTAACTTATATTCAATAAAATAAAATTTAAACTTCATAACAATTAGAGATTAGATTATTAAGTCTGAAAAAATGCTTATCTCACTATATAAATTTTTTCTTGTTACGATATAAAATTGTGAACTTCATAACGGAGTTGAATATCATCACCACATTATGAATACTGTTGTAAAGAATAAAGATTCATCAAATTCGTGGTAAATATTTGTCTATATTTTTGAGATTAGGTATTGTAATTATTTTCACTATTTACATTATTCGGACTGTTATCCTCATCTTTGTTACCATATTCATGACGTTTCGGACTGTTGTTCAGGTGATTAAAATTTCGAACTGAACTCTTTATTTTGTTTACCGGTGTAGATTGTTCTAGTTCCACTAGCCATGCCTATTCCAGATGTTTTAGCGTCCATTTTTCCCTTTAACTTAACACTCGAAATTTTTGTTCGTCTCTGCTGTAGTAAGGTATTGAACTCACAAATGTTTGGGTCAAAAGATGAAACCAATGCTTTTATCCACTGGGCCATGTGTTCTTGAGGACATCGGTGTATGAATTTTGGGGAGTTATAAAACTAATGTCTCAGTAAACATTTTTTATTAATTGTTATTTTTTTTTTCTGTAGCGCCCCGTATTATTAGTTCTCATGCTGTATTTATTTTTATGTTTGATCGACTTTGGAAATTTGTGGTCTAGCATATGCGCTGATTCCTTAAGTTTTCGTATTTTCCATTAGTTTTCTCTGTCTATTATTGCAACTTTCCCCTTTCCCTCTGTATGTGTTCAGCTACGCCTGATTTTTATATTTCTTCTGGTGTTACGAATTTACGGTGTTCTTTTAGTCGTATCTTAAGGAGACGGTCCGTTTCTTCCTTATATTTTTCACCACAATTGGAAGTGATGGCGTACACACAGTTCTTAATCATGTTCTCCTCTGTGGGAGATCTTATTCGGAAAAGGAACAAATTTGAAGGTCGTCCTGATGTTATATGGACCACGGATCGTTTGGTAGTCAGGGTAGGTAGACCGAAGCTGTTTCTTAAGCGTTGTTATCCATCCTGTCCCAGTTTGATGGGGCTGTTCTCATGTACCTAAAGTTGTTGCTTATACTGACCATTTCTTGTTCATATATATCTGGGTTACCACTTATGCCTTTGCTCGATGCTGTAAGCGGCGGACGATCCCTTTTTTTACACTGTATGGGTGGTGAGAGTTGAAGTATTGTTCGGTGTATGTTGGCTTACGATATACGGATGTCTTTAACGCATGCTCTGTTCGAGACATTTCTACATCCAGGAATGCTAGTTTGTTGATATTTTCTTTCTCTATTGTGAACTGCATCGATGAAGATGTCATATACATATCACAGCCATAGTTCGCTTCAGTAATGGTGATTCTAATGCCATCTCTTCTATATATTCCATGTATTTGTTAGCCAATTCTGGTGATAATGACGATCCCATTGCTAAGCCTTCATCCTGCAGATTTATGTTTGATCCTATTCAGAAGTGTGTTGTTTGTGTACAGAAAGTTAGCATCTACATTAGGTTTTCTATTACTATACTGGTACGCTCTCCTAGGGATGATTCCGAGCACAGTCCGTCTCTAACTGCCGATAGTACCTCCTCTGTGGTTACCCTGATGACCAAACTCAACACGTTCAGGCTCTCCATCTATATGAATTAGATAGGAGTATTTTTTATTAATTCTATGAAATGAACGGAGTTGCGGACATATGATGGTGCCTATCCTATATACGAGGGTCATTCAATAAATAAGGTAAATCTTTCGGTATAAGGACTTCTAATACAGATAGAAGATTACTTTTTTATTTTTTTCCATTACTTCTTTTTCAAAGGGATTTAATTTTTTTTGCAGACTGAAAAAAATTTTGAGAGTTTTAGAGGTTTTAGAGATTAACAAAGATGGTCGACCAAGAAGCATGCTCCAGGACTGAACAGAGGTCAGTTATCAAGTTTTTGGTTGCTAAAGGGTGCAAACCAGTTGAAATTCACAGGAGAATATCAACTGTGCATGGTGCCACATGTTTCAGCCAAAACTGTCTACAAGTGGGCTAAATTGTTTAAAGAAGGACAGAGCAGTGTTAAGGATGAAGACAGGCCTGGGAGGCCTACAGAAGTGAGATTTTCTGAGGTGATCGAATTAGTCAATGACCTCATTAGTATGACAGTGCCAACTACTGTGAACTGCTGAGACAGGTCAAGAAAGACATAAAGAACAAACGCAGGGGTCATAAGTCACATGGAGTCGTTTTGCATCAAGACAACGCAAGGCCTCACACAGCAGTGCAGACCATCAACGAGCTGGGAAGGGAACTGCTCCCTCATCCCGCGTACAGCCCAGACCTTGCCCCTTCAGACTTTCACCTGTTTGGTCCCTTGAAAGCGTTTACGAGAGGCACGAAGTTTGAAAGTGACGATGAAGTCAAAAGTGCTGTGAGCGATTGACTGAGACATCAGTCCAAAGATTTTTACGCTGAGAGAAAACAGAAGTTTGTGCACAGATGGGAAAAGTGTGTGACACTGTTGGGAGACTAAGCTGAAAAATAAAAAATAAAAAGGCCGAGCGCCCATAGCTCAGAGGTAGAATTGCCGACTGACGCCAATTCGGTCGGGTTTCAATCCTGGGTTAAAAGCAATCGGAGTCTAACCGTACTGATGAGCTGCGAAACAGATCTGTCTGCGGATGACTATATATATATATATATATATATATATATATATATAAGTGAGAGAGAATTCAAATCACGTTAAAACAAGTTTTTGTTTGATCATCGCAGAAGTAGTGTCAGAACTTAGAGAGTAGGCCGCTTGTAAAAACATGACGCTGTATTCTTAGACCGATTCGGCATGGCGCTGTCAATTTCATCTGGTAGAATCTAAATTAGTTGTTAAGAGCTGCGTCCCTATACATGCCCATATATATATATATATATATATTCGTGTAAAATATTCTGTACAATAAAGACGGAAGCTGACGATGGTTCGCCTGAACTAGGCCCTACTTCCGCTTAACCATGGAATAACCTGGCTGTCTTAATTTTTTCATATATAGCATATACATATACATAGCTCAGAGGTAAAATCACCGACTGTCGCCAATTCGGTCGAGTTTTAATCCTGGGTTAAATGAAATCGATTGTCTAAACGTACTGATGAGATGTGATACACTGAAACAGATTTGTCTGCGGATGACTATATATATATATATATATATATATATATATATATATATATATATGTTAGTTATTATTGTTATAATAGTGGCATATTGCAACTCAAAAGCTATTAAGTTTTCGTGCTCAATCCATCATCATCAATTGATCATCATCACTCTAATGTCAACGTTAAACATTATAAACACATGAATTTGTTTGAAACAGGCGTTAAAAAGTATCATTGCTTTCTATATATATATATATATATATATATATAGTCATCGGCAGACAAATCTGTTTCGCTGTATCACAACTCATCAGTACGGTTAGACATCCTATTGCTTCTAGCCAGGATTGAAACCCGACCGAATTGACATCATTTGGTGATTCTACCTCTGAGCTATGCGCTCGGTAAAGGAAGCCGGACTTTAGCGTGGTATATACAATGTAAATACACGCCAGTAGCCCAGAGTGTTCAAATTCATTCAAATACTTTTACTGAAACCTACTTGTTAAGAAATACTTGAATCTTCTTAAAAACTTATTTAGTAAAATCAAAAACTAACATCTACTCGTAAACAATCTTTTACGGGTTTTCCAAATGTTATTTCATTAAAAAAATGTTGTTATTTTATTTTATTTTTACCATTTTAGAATGTTATTTCATTTTCTTTTTTATTGTCATTTTCATTTTTTCTTTTTATATTGATTGATTTGGGTTTTTTATGAGTTATCAATCTTGAGGGGGGGGATATAGCAAACTAGTAAATATTTTTTTTTAATTGTAAGACATTTGTCTATAATTTTACCTCAGATATTTTTTAGCCCGACTCCATAATGATATCTATGCAAACAACATTAGTAGTCAATCAATAATATCGTTATTATAAAAATAATTACGTAATAATACCCCAGCGTCATTTTTCGGTACCGACTGATTCGTCCTTACTAAATATCAGTACGTCCCTCTCATTAAACAACTGGAAACTACAGAAGAATGATACGTAAAGAAAAAACACTAGTAATGGTTGCAGAGGAATATGACTGGTGACGTGATGTGTTTTGCTGTTCATTTAGTAAGCCTGTTTATTGTCAGATGAAACAATACTGACGATTAAGTTTACAGATATTTACCCTGAAGAATATGGCTACAAAAGGTAGGGGGGTAAGTTATACCATTCACTACAAATTACAATCAACTAGAAATATCCGTGAAAATTTCACAGTTTTCCAATTTGAGTTTTCTGATGAATCTGAATTCTTAAGAATAAGCTCATGGCCAGTTCTACGATGATAACATTTCTGTAAAAGTTCTATTGCATCATTAAATATTTGACAACAGCAACAAACTATTGAAATGACCATAATAAATATGAATGAGGGGAGTTATTTTAAGAATTAAAGGGGTAGAAATGGAGAAGGTTTGAAATTGACAATTTTTCCATTTCAATGAAACAGACGTTTAAAACTTCTTTCTTTCTTTTTTTTTAAATTCCTTCATTTTCTCACTGAAAAGAAGTAGCGTCTCTGATATATCTTTCTCGTCATCCCATCCTATCAAAACGGAATAGTCTGTTATTGACCATTGATTTACTAAGCGCCGCTTAGAAGTGGCACAAAGCCAAATGTAAGGGTTACCCAGTGAGGATCGAACTCATTACTCAGTTGTAATAGGTTCTAGCGAAACAAGCTAGCTAACCATTACGCCACTTCGAGGTGCCCCTTTATTAGATATTGACAGGAGACGTTAAACACTTCAATCTTCTCGACGTTCTTTTTTTTCATATTCTCACTGAAACTGAGTATCATCTCTGATATGTCCTTTCTGTCTTTCCACGCGATCAAGACGAAATAATTAATTATTTATTAGGTGCTCACCGTGCTAACAAGCAGAATTATACGAAGATAGACCATGTTAAGGACCAAAGCAGTAGCTAGAGTTTCTTGGGGCCACCACCTACTGAACAAAAAATGCTACGAATCTAGTGCCAACAATGTAGTCACTCAACTAAATACAGCAGAAAAAAGATAAAAATAACCTTCGTTGCCCAGCCCTACATTGGCCTGAATTTGACGATGACATTTGTGGGTGGTAGATCAGAGAAATTCAGGGAGTAGTATTTCTATCAAAATGATCAGTAAATTAGCAGACGAACGAATTTTTCAGAGCTTTGCGGAATCAGTTTTTCTTTTTTCTTTGTTTTTTTTTGTGTCTATTGTTAGTCAGTCAGTTAAGTGCTACACGTGATACATGCTGTGGGTGATCATGTCTCGAAAGAAACATGACTAACTGGGCAGAAGATTATCCCGCAGTAGGTGGCCATTACTTTCTGCGGTAGACTGGTTGCTACCCAAGGATATAGAACTTGATCTGTCCTGTTATTTAACCCATAACTGAAGGAAAGAAAAGGATTAATACCTTTTCTAAAGGTATTTGCGCGTAACTGAATGCAAGGAATTCAACTGGAATTCGAACTCGGACCCCTGATATCTCATTCCGAGCCGATATCCTCTGCACCAAAACGCACATAGACAGCTGAAAAAAAGATAAAAATAACCTTCGTTGCCCAGCCCTACATTGGCCTGAATCCGACGATGATATAAAAAATGGGTGTTAGTTCAGAGAAATTCAGGGAGAAGTGTTACTATGAAAATGTTCATTAATGAGGTCAATAGATAAGCAGACGAACGAATTTTTCAGAGCTTTGCTGAATTAGGGTTTTTTGTTTTTTTTGGTCTATTGAAACAACTTTAATCAAAGCGTACACAATCATACGTTACACAGAAAATAACAACTGATTATGAAGAGAAACTTTTAGAATTCCATAAATTTCTTCCAAATGCACGAAAGTTATGTTTTGAACATGTCCAAATAATATGGACAAGACCAAATTGCAATGACATTTGGTGAACCATTTAACAATACATTGAAGACATTTATCTTGAAAATACCTTGAAAAATGGTGGCGCTTTTAATATGCTACTGTATTTTTCATGCCTTCAGATACGGTAAGTGATTTTGCAATTGCTTTGGTTATATTTTATTGTATGAGTAAGCTAGTTTTTTCTATATGTACAGTTAACACTATTACCGCATTTAAGGAAAATATCTGCTTAAAAATAAAAACCATCTGAAGAAAGAGTGAAACTTTTACATATTACCGTCTCACTGGTTGGGGCCATAAATTTGGCGCGCTGATCATTATTTTATTTTACTCTGTTTTTCTCATCCCCCCTCTTTCATTGTATTCATAAAGTTTTTTTTTCTCTATATTCGCCAAGTCTTTTTCAATTACGCATTAGGCAACAAGGTTTTATCCAGTTATTTGTACCTATCGTTATGACGCTGTATTATACGTACTTCTATATGTAGCACCTTAAAAATATTCTCTTTTTTAAACTACTTTTAATATTAGTAAATTTAAGTTAAGAATATAATGGAATCCTAAAATTCTCGTAGTTTTTGTTTCCTGTAAAATATTTACAGGAATACTAACTTCTATAAAAGCGATTCGTTTCTGGAGTTGATCAACCAATTAAGTTGGGGGGCACCTGAGGTGGTGTAATGGTTAGCAAGCTTGTCTCGCTAGAACTATTGCAATTAAGTAGTGAGTTCGATCCTCACTGGGTGCCCCACTTTCGGCCTTGTGCCACATCTAAGCCGCGCTTAGTAAATTATACCAATTAAGTTGGGCACCTCGAGGTGGTGTAATGGTTAGCAAGTTTGTCGCTAGCACTATTGCAATTAAGTAGTGAGTTCGATCCTCACTGGGTGCCACTAACTCATTTTTGTGCCACATCTAAATAACAGTAAATTATACCAATTAAGTTGGGCACCTCGAGGTGGTGTAATGGTTAGCAAGTTTGTCTCGCTAGCACTATTGCAATTAAGTAGTGAGTTCGATCCTCACCGTTTACTCTTTCGGCCTTGTGCCACATCTAAGCCGCGCTTAGTAAATTATACCAATTAAGTTGGGCACCTCGGGCTGGTGTAATGGACAGCAAGTTTGTCTCGCTAGCACTATTGCAATTAAAGTAGTGAGTTCGATCCTCACTGGGTGCCCCATACTTTCGGCCTTGTGCCACATCTAAGCCGCGCTTAGTAGTGCCACCAATTAAGTTGGGCACCTCGAGGTGGTGTAATGGTTAGCAAGTTTGTCTCGCTAGCACTTATTGCAATTAAGTAGTGAGTTCGATCCTCACTGGGTGCCCCATACTTTCGGCCTTGTGCCACATCTAAGCCGCGCTTAGTAAATTATACCAATTAAGTTGGGCACCTCAGTGCTGTAATGGTTAGCAAGCTTGTCTCGCTAGCACTATTGCAATTGGTAGTGAGTTCGATCCTCACTGGGTGCCCCATGCGGCCTTGTGCCACATCTAAGCCGCGCTTAGTAAATTATACAAATTAAGTTGGGCACCTCGAATTGTTTTGTGGTTAGCAGTTTACTGTAGCACTATTGCAATTAAGTAGTGAGACCTAGTCTGCACTGGGTGCCCCATACTTTCGGCCTTGTACCACATCCTAAACGCGCTAGTAAATTATACCAAGTTAGTTGGGCACCTCGAGGTGGTGTAATGGTTAGCAAGTTTGTCTCCTTGCTCGTGCGACAGGCGTGAGATTCGATCCTCACTGGGTGCCCCATACTTTCGGCCTTGTGTGCCACATCTAAGCCGCGCTTAGTAAATTATACACCAATTAGTTGGGCACCTCGAGGTGGTGTAATGGTTAGCAAGCTTGTCTCGCTAGCACTATTGCAATTAAGTAGTGAGTTCGATCCTCACTGGGTGCCCCATACTTTCGGCCTTGTGCCACATCTAATGTTTATTGCGCTTAAGTAAATTATATAATTATAATTTGGGCACCTCGAGGTGGTGTAATGGTTAGCAAGCTTGTCTCGCTAGCACTATTACCAGTCATTAGTGAGTTCGATCCTCACTGGGTGCCCCATACTTTCGGCTTTGTGCCACTCTAGTAGCAGCAGGCAAATTATACCAATCAAGTTGGGCACCTCGAGGTGGTGTAATGGTTAGCAAGTTTGTCTCGCTAGCACTATTGCAATTAAGTAGTGAGTTCGATCCTCACTGGGTGCCCCATACTTTCGGCCTTGTGCCACATCTAAGCCGCGCTTAGTAAATTATACCAATTAAGTTGGGCACCTCGAGGTGGTGTAATAGTTAGCAAGCTTGTCTCGCTAGAACTATTGCAACTAAGTAGTGAGTTCGATCCTCACTGGGTGCCCCATACTTTCGGCCTTGTGCCACATCTAAGCTGCGCTTAGTAAATTAAAACCAATTAAGTTTGCAGATTTTGAATTGGCATATAACTTAGTGAGTAATATTGTAATTTAATTAGACGTAATTTATATGGTACCTGCCTATCCGGGTTTCGTAGATTTTAAATAAATTTTCATAAGTTTCTACTTAAACCATTTTTGTGCTTATATTTAAGATTTTATTAAATTTATATTAATGAAGGGCCTTAAATACAAAATTGGCAGAATAACCAATTCATGTCATCAATATATCTTTGTAAAAAGAGCGTAGCACATTTTGCCATAAAACTGGGGTACCAAAGTAAATCGGGAGCTCCATATAAATCCTGTATAATATGCATTGAAAAACTGCGACATTGCACGAAGGGTAAGGATTTAAAAATATTTTTCGGTGTTACTATAGTAAGTTTGATTTCATAGAACTACGTAATTACTAGTATACTATACAATTATCTAAATGTAATTATAATCTAGCTACTTATAACAAAAATAACAACAAATTGTTCATAAAGGTTGAAACTCCTAGAAATGTTAAAACTTTGGTTGATTATCTTTTAACAAAATTCGTAAAAACAAGTCTCTCGTCGAGTATTTTTTTTGCTCTTTACAATTTTGCTTCCATATCAGATGTGGCCAGAGTCTGCTAACCATGAAACCGATTGCTATTTTTGCTTTGTCAAGACTTCGGGTCTCATTAGGAAAACTGAACATTGCATCGAGTGCGTCAATTTTGACACCACTATACGACCTGTGCTATATTCAAATGAGATCCCCATTTCAAAATTTAAGGATCTGGGAACTGAATTAGTTGAAGGTGTCCCTGAAAATATTATGCACTCTGAGGAGTCAGATATCCTTACGGATCCCAGCATATTTGAAAGTCAAAACGATCCGCAAAAGTTTCACCAAGCCGAGTTGAAAGACCTTAAAAGGTATCTAAATTCTCCCCCACCCAACACCACGAAAAAACGCCCGCTGGAATCTTGGCTTCAAGACTTGGAGAAAAATCTAATTATTTCAAACGCATACATCTCATTTGACAAGAAGGAACTTAAAGTATTTGAAAATAGAGGATCGTTTAATGCATTGCTAGCACATACGGCGGGGTATTCTTACGATGAAAATGATTGGCACTTATTTTTAGACAGTTCGAAATGTCTTAAATATTTGTTGTTGCATAATGGCAATCTATACGGCTCGATACCGATTGGGCCTTAACAAAAATGTATGAACATAAAAGGTTTTAAATCTAATCGAATATACGGAACACAAGTGGATTAGTTGTGTTGACTTAAAAATGATTAATTCTCTGCTAGGACAACAAAAAGTATACTAAATATTTGTACTTCTTTTGATTATGGGTCTGCAAAGTCAAGGAAAAAACTGATTTTAAAAAAATCAGTCCAGCATGAACATCACTTACTGTCAGAAGAAAAATGTAATTTATCCATCTTTTTATTGACCAGGGATAAAATGATCTGCATATCAAATAAGCCTCTTTAAATAATAGGCAAAAAAAATTGGATACGAACGGTGAGTGTTTTAAATATGTAACTTCCAATTTTACAGGTTTAAATTATGAACAAAAAATCAAAGAGGGAATGTTTGACGGTCTACAAATAAGATTAATTAACGACAGCAATTTTCCTAATGTCACAAATGAACGCGAAAAAAATGTTTGGTTCAAATTCGTGGACTTGATAGAAATCTTTTTTAGTCAATTATAGAGCAGATAATTCCGAAGAAATCGTAAAGCAAAATTATGCGAAAACTATTGTTAGATTGCAATATCAGCGTAAATTTTTTTTTTTTTTTTTTTTTTTTTTGAATAGCAATCTTGACCAATCTCTGATTAAGTTTGGTGATGTAAGTAACAAACAAGGAAAGAGATAATATATTAAAATTATGGAGGAACGCTGTCAAGGCCGCTAGGATTCCCGCAATGGAAAAAATGTCATCGACCCAAGCAAGAAACGATTTTCAAAGAAATTCGGATGTTTGTTTATTCTGTCAGAATTTGGTAAATGAATCTGTCTGTCGGTTAAATGCCATACTTCATATAATCTTGACAGATCATGTCTCTTTCGATTAATGACTGACTTGGCAGAAGATATTCCCGTTCCTTTTTGCAGTAGACTGGTCGCTAACCAAGGTCACAGAACCTATAATCTTCTCTGCTAGTCAACCATTCTTCCCTCACCATCCTGTATATCCTTTCCTTTCTTTCCACCTCTGCAACTGTCATCACACCTGTATTCCCTTCCTTCTCTTGCTCCTTTCTAAATGGTTTGTCCTTCTCTTCTCTCTAGTGCTTTTACTCTTATGTAGCCCCTCGGGGTGATATGATTTTTTTTTTTTTAAAGGTGCATTCGAGGGCATTTTTGAGTGACTGTAACGATCTTGTTCATTACGCCACACCTTACATCCGGCAATATACTATGCTAACAAAAAAGGACTAAAATCAAAATTCAAACCTATTTTATTTATGAGATCTTTACAAAGACAACCGATTTTTTAAAAAGTGTTACATATTAATGGTAAGTTAAGAAACAAATAGAAAAATATGAATTTAACATGTTTCACGTTTATTAAAACTTCATCAGAAAATGAAATATGGAACAAAAAATTCGAGTATTTTATTTTGTGTTACTTTTTCTTTCATTTGTTAAGACATTACATGTTATCATGTTTGATAGCGTCTATAATTCATGTGGGGGATCTGTTGATAATGTGTGTGCGTCTAAGGAGTACTTTTATGTCTGACAAAGTCCGTGTTTTTTTGATTGGGTGAGGTTTTATGTGTGTGAAAACTTTAGATTATATCGGTTATGGTTGTAGGTAGATTAATCCTAAATTCTTTACGTATGAATTTTATAAACGTTGGTGATGTAATAAAATGTGTTTGGCGTGGGAAGATATATTTATTAGGTCACTTTTTAAGTATTTTCTATGTAATGTTAAATAATCTTTTTTTTTTTTTTTTTTTTTTTTTATCAGGGTGACATTTATTAAGTTGAAGTTACGACCTGTCTTATTTCTATGTGTTACAAGCGAATTTGAAAGGTCGTACTACCAATGTGAGTCTCTTACGTTCATAGATGCGGACTTTTCATTATGTAATGTAGTACTCCGTTAAGTGATACATATGTTTTGACTTGCTCACAAAGCTATCAGATTTTTGTCTGATTCTTTTTCCCAAGACGATCACACTTCTATACATGTTCGACACACCTTCTTTTGGGGGCGCGTTTTTACTCAGATGGCGGAAATTCAACGGCAAGTACACTGAGCAAGATGCCAGAAAGATAAGGGTCTCATGTCAATACTTTTAATAATATCTTTGATTATCTTTACTCAAGACTGCAGTGCTGAAAGTTTGGGTTTCTCAGGGACTTTTTACCGAATGTAAGAATTCCACAGAACCATGTCAAAGTCCAGGTCAATTTTTTTTTTTTTTTTTTTTTTTGTACGATTTCTTTGGGCGTGTCCTGGGAACATCGTAATTTGCCAAATGTCGGCCTGCTCTGTTGACTCCTACCATTCAAAGCGTGTATTTATATTCCCCCTCCCCTCACACCCATCCACACACACCGTTTTCTTCTATCTTGCTGGGTGTTCACTTCTTGATTTTCAATAGTGGAAATAATTATATATTATTATTTTTATATTTTTCCCAACATTGACACAGAGCCCGAAATCGTTTATGCAGGCTTGGTGGGGTACGGTTAACTGATTTACGACATTGCAAACCTATTCCCATAGTTGCAACGTTGACAGAATGTTGCTACTCTATCGCAATTTTCAAACATGGAGAGCTGAGTGCCAATTCCAGTTGGGTTCGTTATATTCACAAAACCCACTGGAAACGTATAAATTCACCTTTTCTCCCTAGTTATGGGTTAACTAGTCAGAACTGTATCCCTAAACCATTCTTATAATCTAAAAATATATTCTGGCTTTAAATAACCTGCAAAGCGTTGAAAAGCCGTAGAAAATAAACGAATCAATTAATTTCCAAGCAAAATTCCAGGGTCAAACTTTTACAGCTAGCAAACCTCATGCTACCCTCACATAGTCAAATCACCTTCATTTCAACAGTGTTCAAAAAGAAAATTTCTCAGTTTTCTTCACAAAATATCCGCGTTGGTCTTCCCTTGAACTATTCGGTCTTAACTCCTTCAAGTCGAGGGTCATTTGTCGTTACTTTCTTATTCTCATAATATTCACTTCCTACAACTTCTCTTCAGTATCCCAAACCACATTAATCATAACTATTTTGATCGTAACCCCACTTACTTTAGATGAAAACTTAAAAAAAATTCAGTATGAATATCTCGGATGTGGTGCTATTATTTACACTATTTACTTTCGAACTATTGTACCCTCACCTTTGTTGTTAGTTATAACAATGTTTCGGCTGTTGTGTCTTCCAGCTTTCTTCAGGCTATATGTTTGTCGAGTCGGGTAACCTAAATGGATTTCCGAATCTTATGTAATCTACAGGGGTAGTCTGTTCTAATCCCACTAATCATGTCTAGCGATATCGCATCTAGTTCCTATTTTTGCAACTGCTTAGTTATCGCTCACCGTCGCCACTGAGTCTTAGTACATACTACCCGGCTCAAGGATTGAACTTTAATAACTGTCACCAAAATTCACAAACCAAATATTTTACTCTACGAGATTATCGTCCCCTAGAACAAGTCTTTTGTGCGACGGAGTAATAGCTTAATGCAGATTTTCCTAAACTATGGATCCTGACCTACTGGTGAGTCGTAAAAGTTATACAAGAATTACGCATTAGTTTTGATCAAATGCTGTCTGTTGATTCAGGCTTTCATTGCCAGGCTGTTGTACCAAGCAGTATGTTGTTTTGATTAGTTTAATGAATCGGGGTTGGTCATGGTCTTTTCCTTTTTTTTCTTTTTTTTTCTTTTTTTTTTTTTTACCGTAAAAAGGAAATCAATTTTCATCTATTCAGATATATTTATATACTTTCATGCCCACTAAATTTGAGTAGCTGTGGTCATGAATAGTGGGTCATGATTCTAAAAAGTTTGGATATACCTTGGTCTAGTGAATTAAAGCGACATTATCTCTTTTACGGTCACATTACATGAAGACACATTTAGTCAGTTCCAGGTTAAATGAGTTTCTTTCTCCTTAAGATTTCCTTGTCTTACGGACCATATGTGAGAAATATGAGAGCGTATTTTTATTTTAAATTATAAGCACTTCTAGGGAATTATTGAATACAGTCAGACTTTCGTTCATAGAGAATGAGTCATTCAATGATTACATCCATTTTATTAAACTACGTTATTTGACGACTCATTTTATTCGTCGTAGTGCAGTGGATATCGACTCTGAACGTTCAAATTCCAGCTGAAGTCGTTGTATTCACTTAGACACAAATACCCTTCTGAAAAGTATTAATCCGTTTCTTCCCTCCATCTATGGGTTAAATAGCAGAACAGATTGGATTTTATAGCCTTGGTTGGCAACTAGTCTACCGCAGAAAGTAATGACAACCTGCTGCGAGAAAATCTTCTGCTCAGTCAGTCAAGTCACGACATGATCGCCCAAGCGTGTATCTTGTATGGCGCTTAATTGACTCAAATAAGTAGAGAAATTTAATTATCTGGGAAACATTTTAGCAGAGAATAAAAGTGAAGCATGGTGGAGGCATGTCTTGATTTTGGTTAGCATGGATACTTCTGGAACATTTATTTGTTATGTAACTCATTATGGTAGCAGCCCAATGAATTCAGAAGTTTACAGGAATATTTTGTTTGACAATTTGCAGAGAAATCCATCCAAACTAATCGTGAAAAAGTTTATCATGCAGCAAAACAATAACTTGAACATACTGCCAACCCCAAAAAGGAATTCATTAGTAGAAAGAGTGAACGGTTCTTAGACTGGCCAAGTCAATAAACAGACCATAATCCAATAGATTATGCATTTCAACTGAAGAGAAGACTGAATGAAAAGGTTTGGTGATGTCATTGCATCGCAGGCTTGATGCACTTATTGCAAGCAAGGGCTGTGAAAGCAAATAGGAAACGTAATTTACATTAAAATTAACATTTTATTCGTTTTTCCTACCTAAAAATGGAGTGACTTGATTCAAAAGATGATATGTCTGGAGCTGTTTTTGGCACATCTATCAGGAAATAAAAGCTTAAATTCTGATCTGTTCTCTCATCTACATCTTTTGATCTTAAACCTAAATGTCCTCTGTGAGCCAGAAAAACTAAAGAATTGGTTTCAATATATTTTTTTTTGGGGGGGGGGGGGACTGTATATATTTTCCACAAGAAAAGTAACACTACAACATTCAGAAAAGAGGGATATCTGCCTAATTAAACAATTATATAAAATCGTTCCACCCCATGCAAAGCAGTACTGTCACTGGTGCGCAAGGGGGCTACATGAGAGGGAGAGCAAAAAGAAAGTGACAGGGAGTATCGGAGAATGGATAAGAGGATAGCAGTACTGGTGTGATGAATTACGTGAGAGTAGAACGAAGATGAAGAACAAGATGCAGGCGGTGTCGGGGAAAGGATAAAAGATGGGAGTCAAGGAGATAAGAGATGGCGAGAAGGGCGAGAAAAGAACCTGGTAGAGTACAAGTGGCAGATATATTTGACTGTTTACACTGTAAAAGGGTGGAATATAGTTGTCAATCAAGTAGCTTGAGTAAACTAGTGTAGAAGCTTTTCGGGGCAGAAGCCGTGAAAATGTTTGTAGAAAAACAGATGGAAGTTACATCCCCTCGGTGAGAAAGTGACGAGCTACCAGATCAGGATCGATTACATTGCAGATTCTCCTTTTGAATATTTTTCGAGAACCCTGAGATTAATAGCAGTGGTGCCCAACCAGATATTCAGTGCACGGACGGATTGTAGATCTGTTTATGTCAAAGGTGGATTCTGACGCGAAAACTGTCTCGCCTGACGCAGTTACCTAACCTTCCTAGCAGTAGCTTTAGCTGTTGATTCAATGTACTCGTTTTACTTAAGATCGGTTGAGAGAGAGAGGCCGAGGAGGCGCAATGTATCGTGTTCTGGGAAACTAGCGCAATACATGCTGATGGGAGGTAGGAGAGATCGTCTATGATGGTTAAAGGATAGCAGCTTTGTTTTGGAAGCATTAAAATTTATGAGCCATTTTTTAAAACCCAGTCCACCCCAGGTTGGAGATCCTTTTCAAAATGAGCAGCAAAGTTTGCTTTGTCAGCATTGGCAGATTTCTTATCGAGGCAGGATTAAATAGTTGTCGTCAGCATAGATGCCTACTTGGGATCTGATTAGTTCAGTTGAAGATGAGAAAAAGCGTAGGACCTAGGATAGAATCTTAAGGGACGCCCGCGTCCGTATGATAGGATCTAGAAACATGCCCGTTTATACGGCTTTTATTACGCGATTTGATAAGAACGATTAGATTAAATCGAACATCCAGTTATATGATAGCCCTGCAGCTTGCGCAGAAGGAAGGGCAGTATGTCAAACTCTGTCAAATGCTTTAGAGATATCCAGGGCAAGAGCTCTAGCTTCGTCGTTCTATATATATATATATATATATATATATATATATATATATATTTGTCCTACACAGAGGAATTTTAAACACAAAAAGGCAGGTAGTAAGTTAAGTGGTACAAATAAGTCTTAATTCTAACGTCCCAAGATGAATGCATCTTTTTTAAGATGCATAAGAATTCTATCGTCGTCGTGGTCAGCTTATTCGCGCTTGGCTGTCACATCTGTCTCCATCGTGAACCAAGAAGCAATTAACTATACTCACGAATGGGCTGTCACGGGAACCTCAATGGCTCCTTAAAAATATGTCGATTCTTTTTGTGAAAACATTGCCACGTTTACTTAAAATTTAACGGGGAAAAATAAAGACTGATCGCATTCTGTGTGTGACAGCAATTGAAAAGACTCAGACAATTTTGTTGGTTTCTTCACAATAGCTCTCTAACATTGCTTCATTAAATTGACTGGAAAAATATCTAAGCTGGTAATTTCATAGTTGTCATCGGTTGTCACACCTGGAAAACATAGTCTAAAAATACTAGTGCATCATTTGTAGAGTCGCTGTTCATTTTGCACCTTTCCCGAATATTTAAAATAGAAACGTCTTTTTCAACCGAGGCAGAATTAACCTCTTTTCGTCTTGAGTTGTTTGTGGTTTCTCTATCACGAAACCAAACTTCTGATTCACTCTCTGACATACCGCTGAAGTAATCTTACAATTCATCCATTACAAATCAGCGGCATTTCGGTAAAATTAATTTCATTGAACGAGAAGACCTTGTCATTCAATGCAAATCGTTTTAATGACCTAAAAAGTAAAACAAAGATGCCACAATTGCACTAAATTACCTTTTGTATAGAACAGGATGAGAAAAACTTGCATGACGTGGATTAATATTTTGAGGTCTAATTTTAGGTCAGCATATGCTTATACAAGTGATACTATGTGGCTCAGTATAATATGTCGTATGGTCGAGTCTTCAAAAACTAAACCGGTTCCTCCATAGGGCATATCTGTTGAAAAGGGTAGCTAGACGGACATGATTAAAAACAAAACCTGTCAAGAGGCGGATGAATCGTGTTGTAAGCTCAACAGCCATCTAGCAAAATCGAGTAGACTGGGCTCCCTAGATATAGATGCAGCAGGTGATACGCCATAGCTGGACAGTGGGTTTCCTAGACTTGAGTTAACGGTTACGTGTCAGTGTCCAAGGCGGACATTCAAGATTTAGATCTGATGTAACTGTATCTGAAGAGGGATACAGTCGGCCAAGCTTAGTTAGACAAAAATCACTACGGTTTTTTCCCAATCTCATCATTTTTTTATGAAAACGATACTCAAATAGACTAATATACATAATAAAAAGTCCAAAGAAAACGGTTAAATTCCCCTCATTTTAACATCTCGTGATATTGCATAACACATGAAGGAATTCTGAAACTAAAAAAATTCTGTTAATCTTTTTGAATGATTTGTGAGTTTTCTTTTTATAGTTGCCAACACTGTTTATAGATACGTAATTCGGAACAAAGCTCATTTCAACTTTTTGCTTGAATAAAGTCTATCACAGGACGAAACGTGTAGGTGAATTAAATATAGTTTTCCTTTTGTCTTCTTTGTATATAACCATTCTGTCCTTAATCTCACATCATACATGAGTAATATATATATACTTTGGGCGAACCTCAAATGGAATGACTATATCGAATCCATTGCCAAATCTGCCGCTATGAAAGTCGGCTCTCTGTGCAGGGCCCGGAAGTTTTTCCCACCTGAATCTATCCTGCACATATACAAATCTACCATCCGCCCATGTACTGAATACTGCTGCCATATCTGGTCGGGTGCCCTGCTACTCTCCTTGGGCTTCTTGACAAAATACAAAGGAGAATCTGTAACGTGGTTGATACTGATTTGGCAGACCGGCTGCAACCACTCTCTCACCGGCGTGATGTGGCTTCCCTGTGCCTCTTCTACAAGTACTTTCATGGCTTCTGCTCCGATGAACTTAGATCACTGGTGCCGCCTAAACACGAATTTACACGATATACTAGATTAGCAACTAGGTCCCACCCTTTTACAGTTCAACAGATAAGATGTAACCGTAATTTTTACTCCAACAGCTTCTTTTCTCGCGCTTCCCGCCTGTGGAATTCCCTTCCACAATCTACTTTCCTGACAGCTACAATCTCCAGGTGTTTAAATGTAGGGTCAACAGACACCTCCTATCACACTAACTTCCAATTATTCTCAGAACATTCTCATCTACCCAACACTGATTCTCGGTATCCCGCTTATCACCCACCCTCTGACATTTCCTATATTTAACCATCCTTTCTCCACTCTATGTAGCCCCCTGCGCAGTAATGACAGTGAAATGCCTTGCTCGGGGTGAAACGCTTATATATATATATATATATATATATATATATATATATATATTTAATGTGTGTGTGTGTTCTGTACCGAGCGCTCAGAGGCAGAATCGCCGACTATTATCAATTCGGTCGGGTTTAAATCCTTGTTAGAAGCAATCAGAAGTTTAACCGTACTGATGAGCTGTGATACAGCGAAACAGGACTGTCTGCGGATGACAGACAGACATATATATATATATATATATATATATATATATATATATATATAATTTGATTATTATTCACCTGGGTTATTTAGTTTTTTTTCTTTCTATTATGTTATCCATTTTAATTGTTGATGCTTTTGAAAGTGTTCAAGTCTTATGTATTTTATTTGGTAAAGTTCTTTATTTTCGATTCTGCAGCGTCAGTGTATGAGATCTGATAAGCGTCTTTAAGAATTCCAGCTTTAATACGCTTGAAGCCATTTTTATTTATTGTTGGCAGTGAATGCTGGGAAATCTGCTCAAAGATGAGGAAAAGTAAATGGAAGTTTGTGTGTGTGTGTGTGTGTGTGTGTCCGTTACCTATAGACTCCGAAACGGCTGAACCAATTTTCTTGAAAATTTACACAGTTGTACTATAAGCGTCTGCGAGTGTTCTTAGCTAGGTTTTGTGTCGAGGTACCCCCGATAAATATCGAAAATCGATAATCAAAAAAATCGGGTTATAGAAGGATTGGTCCAATTTTAATCAAATTTGATACACTCATAGGCAAAGACATAAGAAACGATATTCAGAAGTTTCAAGGTTGCAGTTCTTACAATAGTGCAGAAAATCGAAAATCGATAATATATATATAAAGGCAAGATACCGGGTCTGATCAAAATCAGTTTTTCAGCCCTTTTATTTTAGTTTTTGCTTCGCGTTTGGCTCTAAGTAGGTATAATTGTAGTTCTTAGCCTCAGCCATGATACCATTTACTCAGAGGACTTATTTAACCTTCAAAATTCAGTTTACGACGAAAAAACTTATTTGATATCGATACCAGGAAATCAAAATTTGACTTACATCCATTCATTTTTCTTTCAGTCTACGGTTTCGCTTTAACTGGAAACAACTATTGGTTTTTTAGTCTTTCGTGCCAACGGCCAAAGAGTCTGAGCTCCAGGACCATGGATTAGTTTTAAAGTTTTCATTACACCCGAGCAACGGGCTATACTGCTAGTATATATATATATATATATATATATATATATACGAAACGATTTACATCCGACATATTTTTTAAAAATTTAATTAGTTTTAATGAATATTCATATTTGAGTAGATAACCCTGGTTTTATTATTAAGCAGTATATTTATATTTACCTGCCTGAATATTCGTGCCTTGATTGACTGCTCGGCAATGTGAGACTTTCTGTTTTAAAAGCACTATCCGGGTTTAGTTTAAGTAGTCCTACATGACTGAGCGGTCAAGGCTCCTCCGATATATTGATGGTTTTTCCTACTGGATGCAGGTTCGAATCTTGCCGGAGAGTGCATATTTTCCTCACAAGATTTCTCGATTGTTCAGTCGGTAGATGTAAATAAAAAAAAAAGTTACACTGTTTGATAATAAAAGCAGACCATCTACTCAAATATGAGTATCCATTAAAAATAAAATTTAAACAAATAAATTAAAAATTAATAAATACAAAGTCAATCTAAGGGTTTATTTTTGTATTTCGCTTTTAATTGTTTTCGTATTTTTCATATTTCGCTGTAATTTTTTATCAACCATCATAACGCTTGGATTCAATATTTGTAAAATTCCTGAAAGTGTAAGTTCCAAAACAGCATTTATATGTTCAACTCAACTAAACAAAAAAACGTCATCAATTCAAACCGTATATGAAAAGTTGATATTCTACAAATATACTTAATTCAGAACAAAAACATTTTAACCAGAAAAACACATCAATGGTGCAATGTAACTTGGTGATTGTAAATATAAGATCGGGTCTGGTTGATATCACCAAAATGACAAGGCGAATCAAGTTCTTCGTCGTCATAGCCAATGGTAGTGAAAATTTCTTGAATCAGTTATTTCTTTTCAAAACAAAACGCTTGGTTAAAATCTACCAAAGTCGATAGTTGATCCTGTATGGTGTTTCCGTTGTTAGGAATATTGCATGAGACAATATCTGAAGCTCGATGTTTTTTTTTTTAAGATATGTCAACACTTTCTGCGTAAAGCTTTCGTTTGTTGCTGATATGAGTAAGCCAAAAAATAAAACAATCTGTCTTTCTTTTAAGACTAAATCAGTCAGTTAACTGCCATACGTGATACACGCTTTGGGCGATTATGTCTAGTGAGAGACATGACTGACTGGGCAGAAGATTATACCGCAGTAGGTTGCCATTGCTTTCTGCGGTAGACAGGTTGCCAGCCAAGGCTAAATACTTAATACTTATTAAATGTTATTTTGTTTTAGCGTTTTCCATATCGACAATGTGCGTAAAGTCGGATGAGAATTCGACATAATGGTAGATAGAGAAGTTGCAATTATAAAAATAATAATGACCAGAGTTGTTTTGACTTGAAATCACACTGGAAAACAGTGTGACTTATCTTTAATGAAGTTGCTTTTTTCCTATCATGCACATCTGCTCGTGCCTATTTGTGTTTTTTTTTTCAAATCACACAACCACCCTATTGTTTGATACAGCAATTATGCTGAGCAGGCTTTACATACAGTTCACGTATCCGCTATACCAGGGCTGCATACGGTTTTTATTTAAGATTTTTATGTGCCAGCTATACGTTTTATATAAAGAAATTACCAACAAGACATATTTACGTGAGAATGGACAACGGGGGGGGACGTTCATTTGCGGTAAAACGGCCAACGGGGGGGGGGGGGCGTTCATTTGCGGTAAAACGGCCAACGGGGGGGGGGGGGGGCTTTCATCTGCGGTAGAACGGCCAACGGGGGTGGGCGTTCATTCGCGGTAAAATGACCAAGGAGAGTCATCGGCTTTATTTCATATCTAAGAACTTAATTTTTGCTTTGCTGATCATTTTCTTTATGATGATGTTCATGACTACATTCAGCACCAACGTTGCCGGTTCAGGACTGGATGCTTCCATTTTCATCAAAATCTCCTCCTGTCATCTTTTTCTATCGCCATTTTGCTTTTCAAGAGTTGGTTGAAAGCGAAAGAAGAGTAGAAGCAAGTGCCGATGGTGGGATTTTTTTTATTTAAAGTGGATCTGAACTTGCCAGTAATCACACACACTTGATTTCATGACCTTCCTATTAGACATGCATAATCCAGTTATGAAACGGCAACGGACATGCTGACTCTGTTAGAATTTCGAGTGACATCTTCTGTAGCATATCCGTCATTCGTAGTTCTCTTCATTTGCTTGTTCAGATCTGTTGTAATCGTCAACCTCTTGTTTCACCGTTGGAGTCTTTGGGTTGGTAGCGCTTAGTCTAGATCTTAGTCTTTGCCCTTGCCGAAAAGAGTGGTTCTAACAGGTGCTTAGAACTCTCATCAACATCGTTCTCAGTCATCAGATCACACAAGCTCCTCCACTACAAGGAGCGACTATCAGAGGTTCGTACATAGAAATATACCAATAATATATATATATATATATATATATAGTAAAATGACCAACTATATTTTTAAAGCAAAATGATCAGCAATACATTCTATAGTAGAATTACCAACAACACATTTTATAGTAAAATGACTAGTCATACATTTTATTTGTAGTTGAAGGCGTACAATTACCTTAAAATATACTTAGTTGAAGCCATAAAATTCTCTTCAAAATGTTTAGATTTCGGCATTAAATGACCCATAGAGGTGTTGATATCTAAAACAAAATTAACTAATTGATACAAAGCGAAAATACTAAGCTATGTGACAAATTCATTTTTGTGTGGAAAATTGCAGAAACCAGACTGCTAATCCTCAATCAGTGTGTGTAGGCGTAATGACTAATTTTCACAGCAAAACATGATGAGCCATTCCGCTTCCGACTCGAAAAATAATCCTACTTCCGCCTGACTACTTCGGGATCGTTTGATCCGATGGCGACCAACAGACAGAGTCGAAAGTAAAGCTGAAATAAAATTGTTGTAGTTTGCTCAAAGGGAACTGTAAACTGATGAGAAATTGGAAAGGATGGAGGTGCTAAGCAGGAGAGCGGTGCTAAATTCTTAACATCGTTACGTGATTGCAAAGGCGTTGGCAAGTGCTTTGCCAACGAAATAAAAATTAAAATGTAGTCTAAGAATGAACAACAGAAGTAGTGATTGCCTCGAAATGTGCCAATTATTTTTTATGGATGCTTTCTTTTTTTCTTTTTTTCTTTTTTTACTTTCATTTAAAAAACAAAAAGATAAAATAAGCCTTTCAAAGATTTATTTAAATTTCAGATATTTTCTTCGACTTGTACGTTTTTAATTTATTTTTATCCATGAGTAAATGTTCGTACTATCAACTACCGTGATAAAAATTCTTTTCGTCATCACTCAACATTATAATTCTTAATAAATTCTTAATAAATAATAATATTTGTCTATATTTCTGAGATGAAGTAGTATTTATATTATTCGGACTATTGTCCTCATCTTTGCTGCCATTTGAATGAGGATGATATACCCAAGTGATTATAATAAAGGGTTCTGTTCGAAATTCCTAGCACCTGAAGAAGGCCGGAGCGTACAATGGGCGAAACGTCGTGCAAATGGCAACAAAGATAAGGACAATAATCCGAATAATGTAAATACTGTAAATAATAATGAATATAATAAATGAAAGAAAACAAATAACATTCAAACTCTGTTTAAAATAAATTAAACAAAATCAAAATAAGTTTTTCCATAATACTCCTCCCTGAAAATGGACATCGAGCGAAAAGTTCTGAAATCATTATCTTTGCTATTGTTAAGTGAACATTGATGTCAACACTCAGAGGCGAAAGACTGTTTCAAGCTAAGCGCAATCATCAAGGCCGCATATATATATATATATATATATATATATATATATATATATATATTAGCATCACAGCCCGGCGTTGCCCGTGCATCTCAGAACATTTTAGAAGAAAAAAATCTATTTTCTTTTGTTTTGCGTAAACGTGATTTGATGTTTTGTGTGACATTGTAAACAACATTGCGTTTAATTTTGTTTCAAAATTACGGGAGAAAATATTTAAATTTTTTGTTGACTAAATGAATTTAACATAAAAATAAAAAATATTTTGTTTTACTGAAATTAGAAATATAAAAACTATTACGCTCTTAGTTCATAAATTTTCTAAGAATATTTAAAAATGTAAACATTTAATTTTAGAGGAAAAGTTACATTAATGCCACACGAATTACAGACAGTTGATTTTTTAGCGAAAAAAAAGCTTTATTTTTTTTAATTTTATTTTCTGAAGTATGAAATATTAAAACTGAAAAAATAAAGACTTAAATCATTAAATTAACCACTGGCACTTTTTTTTTTACATATTTCGTTTTAAAACACTATATATATATATATATATATATATATATATATATATATATATATATATATATATTTGTTTCAAAATTACAGGGGAAAATATTCACATTTTTTTGTTGATCAAATGAATTTTTACAACGTCGGAATAAAAATTAAATATAAAGGCTCTTTTTTTTTTTTTTTTTTTTTTTTTTTTTTAAATAAAAAATATTTTAGTCGCATATTTGACACGTGTGATGTGAGTTCGGTGATGTAATGTAGCAACCATCTTAGATGCTTTACGGAGCAAATACAAGCACTCGACTCTATTGGCCAAAAAGTATGAAAGGAAAAATTGATCTTAAACTCAAAAAGTATATGTCGACCTGGCTTCCCTGTAAATTGTGTCCCTAGGTTGTTTGAATGGCGTAGCTTAAAAAATGTAGGCGTGTATAGGAAACAATCAAACACAGATTACCTTATATATATAATGATGAATTAAATGTATAAAGCGACAAGGAAATTTCTATGCTTCGCTATATTTATTTCGTCATCAGGCAATGTTGGATGCTGGTTGTGAAAATGATTTACATTAAAATGTAAATCATTTTCACATCCAACATTCCCTGATGACGAGATAGAAATCTCGAAACATGGAAATTTCCGTGTCGCAATGTACTTTTAATTCATAATTATGATTATATTATGCTCTACAATATTTATTGCATTGAGCACATTTTATAAAAAAGTAAATGCCAACGAACTTAAAATCGTAAAACCTTGGGTCCTCTTTACTTCGATACACACACACACACACACACACACACACACGCATATATATATATATATATATATATATATATATATATATATTGTGTGTGTGTGTGTCTTCTACTGCAGACGGATGCTTAGAATACCATGAACCAAACCAGTGAGTAACGTAGAAGTTTTAGAGAAAATGGAAACGAAAGAGACATTTGGACTTTTACATATCAGAACGTAGCAGTTAAACTGTCTGAGGCACAAAATGACGGGAAGAGAGCTTAAAAAATTTGATACTCACAGGAAAGACTGAAGAATAGAGGAAAGCTACGTGTAACCTGTCATGCAGGCTTGAAAAAATGGCTGACTGAACACGATTTAGGGGACATAACAAAAAAATAAAAGCTATTAATTCTTAATGGCTATCATGGCTTGCCGAAAAGGGAATTGTGGATAGCCATAATCACGAACGTTCTAATGGGACACTGCATAAAATGCTATCTTTTTCACAGTGACATTTTTAGCAACTGGGTATGACGACTGGAGAATTTCCGCTTTTTGACAATCGCCATTCCTTTTTTCATCCCACACACTTGTGCGCAATATTAATTGCAAACAAGTAGTGCGTGCAGAATTAGCTTGGGAGCTAACAAATATTGTTCGTGTGTACCTGGGAAGCGTTCTGACAGAGGATAGAAAGTGCGACACTGAGAGCCGAAGACCCAATCGCATGGCTAAAGACGCATTTCAAATGCTAACCACCGAGATGCAGGAAAATTGAATTCGAAACAAAAAAGAGTGCTGGACTGCTATCTGATATCTGTTCTTTATGGTAACGAATGTTGGACGATCAAGGATGAAGTAGAGGCTCGAGGCATTAGAAATGTGATTCTACAGAAGAATGCTAACAATACCATGGACCGAACACGTGAGCAATGACGAGTTGTTAATGAGGATGCAAACGAGAAGAAAACTCATAATATCAGAGATAGTTGAGGTTCTTAGGACACCGAATGAGGAAAGAGGGCCTGGAGAATCTATTATTCACAGGACAGATAGAAGGAAAGAGATAGGGGAAAGCAGCGTGAGATATTTGATAGGCTTCAGTAAATGGATGGCGGGACGGGGATTTAAAAAGATACCAAGAGTGACAAGAGAGAGGGACAAATAAAAGTCCAATATCGCCTACGTCCTGAAGGGAGACAGCACATGAAGAAGTATGGATTGCCTGATAGACTAGTTACGGCTTTCTGTGTAGAGCGTGGACGACACTTTCCTTTTCTTTAGACTGCTACTGCACTTCTGTATTTTAACAAAAATAAATAGAAAGATCTTGATGTCTGGCTCTTTGCGTTGGGTGAGATTGTAGTATCTGTTCTATATAAAGAAGTAAATAGGTTTACCAATTGTCTGGTTCACACTGATTTCAAGTTTTTAAAAAAGTGAGCTTCATCCCTTGTTTCCTGTTTAGGACTGCCTTTCTTGTTCCTTCTAAAGTTATTTTTTTCTCTTTCACTTCTGTTAACCCCTTTCTTCTTTGTGGCATTATGATCTACCTTGGGATACCGCCTCCTAATCTGTAATGCTGTGGTTCTTATGCTGTGTGTGTTTGTTTAAAGCTCCGGATAGCTTTCAATCTGCAATATCAGGGAATCAAGTTCAGTATTTGCTAACTCATCGCAATATCTCTTTATTGCATCAAAGGGGCATTGCGATGAGTTAGCAAATACTGAACTTGATTCCCGATATTGCAGGTTGAAAACTATCCGGAACATAAAACACACACACACACACACACACACACAGGGGTGGTATCTGTACTTTGAGGCCTGCGTGACAAACATCGTAAAATCTCTGGAACTCATGTGCATCAAATATTACGTTTCTGTGCTACCGTCTTTTCTCACCCGTTTGAAGAACTATTTTCATTCTGAGGACACTTGATCGATGTAAGAAATATCATAATACGTATATACTCCAATTTTCTGGTTAAAAGAATTTCATATTTTAATAGACCCATTAAGAAACAACTGCACCATTACTAAATCAGCGCTATTGAAATGTAGGCATAACATTCTAAAGACTTGCATTCAAGCTAAATTAGTTTTCGTCTTTTAAAGGAACAGCTAAAAACGAATTAATGCTTTGTTGGCTATAGAAATAGACAAACAAAAATGTTCAAAAGAGACGTAGATAAAAATAACTGCTGCTGAATAAGACTGATATGCACCTATCTTTACGTCTGTCTGTACTATATCTATGTACCTTTCTCTGTCTCTCTCTTTTCTTGTCTATAGATACATAGATATAGATAGGTATAGGTAGAGATCATTATGGATATAAGTTGATACGGATATAGGTTGGTATAGATATATTAGTAGTACAAACAAGTGGCTTAACAGTTCACTGTTAGTAGTAATATGACTTTATGGTTATAAAAAATATCCAATAATAAAACTAATAGAATTAGAAAATTAATACATAAAGAATTGAAAATGTCAAAATCTTAAGTTTACTATAAAAACGATTCTAAAAAAAAGTAGACTTTTTATATGTAACACTTGATCTAGTCGATAACACTTCCTACCCCTACTTACAAATTAACGCTAATCCTATATACATCCACCCTAAATCTAATCTCCCCCTAATCTAATCATAAAACAAACCTAATCTAATCATAAAACACATACCTTCCTCTATTGAAAACATAATCAGTAACACCTTCTCCAGTGAATATATCTTATATTAACACTGCAAAGTTTATGAACCTGCCCTCAAAAACAGCAGCTACAAATGTCCTGATATTAAATACATCAAACACAATAACAATAATAATAGAAATATAAGTCATTTGAAATATACAGCCCCATTTAACCAAATGATTAGTTCTAAGTTAGAGCATAAATTCCTCAAATTAGTTGAGAAACACTTCCCTAAAAAATGACTGCCTTAGTGAATTCTTTAACAAAATTACTGTTAAATTAAAGCTGTATGGATAACCTTAAGGATATCATCAAAAACATAATAGAATTTTAAACCAATATAACAACCTAATTATTCAACAATATCCTAAAAAAATGCATAACAATGCCAATACTTGCAATTGTCGAAAACCATTAAGTGTTTGTTACAAAAGAAATGTCTGACGCCATAAACTACCTTTGCACTATTTCTATTATACAAAATCCTACAGTAAAAAAAATATATCAGTTGTAACAAGAACCCGTTTAAAAGTCGCTATTATCAGCACATCTTATCTTTTAATAAGGCGTACCGCAGTAGTACATCAGTTCCTATGTATTATTGGCAATTAAAAGAAGTCAATAAAACCCAATATCGTGAAATGGGAAATGTAAAAAAAAAAAAAAAAAAAAAAAATAGAACTTGTCAATTTTACATTAGCCATGTTTTCTGTGTTTAAAGGAAAATTTTAAAATATTAAATTCTCGAAATTAAACATGTTACATAAATGTAACAAAGTAACTTTCATCTGTCATCATTGATTAATATGTACTCTAAAGTATAAATAACTTATTTTCTACTATAATATAACTAGATCCTCAAATCTGTAGTCTGCCCACCTCACATAATTATATTGATTCTCCCATCTCCTGATAATTGTTTTCGGTTAACTAATATAACACCTACAAGGTCAACTACGTATGTTTTATGTACATTTTAACACTTTTCCATTTTTATAACAATTCCACTTCTTTAAGTGATAACAACATAAAAAAAATTGTAACCGTTTCACAAACACATTCGATACCATTGCCGACATGCCAAGATACAATTGTATACATCCAAATGTTTCATAACTGACACTAAAATGTCTAGCTTTCCACGGCATCTTAATTCTTCACCCCAGAAGGTGGTGGCGGCTTATTTTATATTAGTTTTATGAATACAATCAGAGTTCTGGCCTATTCAAAATGTTTCTTAACTGTGAGGAAATGACAAGTCTAAACACGTACACATTCTTCTTTTTTATCCTTGTCATTTGAGATATATTGTGTATTTTGGGCAAGAATCTATCTTTTATACAGGTCTCGTTAAAAATGGCAGACAAGGTACTATCATTAAGTTTTTCATATAGTTCTTTTCTTCAGAACTCAAATTATATAAGAATTGTTTCTGAAATGCTGCAGTATTGTTTTCCTTGTTGGCTGCCAGGTTTAAAAATTGTGTATTTGGGCAACAATCTCTCTTTTATAGAGGTTTCATTAAAAATTATTCAAACACATCAAAATTATATAGAAAGTTAATGATAATATATTGTTTGTTATATATATATATATATATATATATATATAACTTATTATAAATTATGTTTTAGAACATGTACATAATTTCTTCTATATATGTTCTCTTCTTTACAATAATATGGCTGTTTCAGTGTTTGGAAATGCTATAGAAAAAATCGATCCAATAAATCCTTAAAGGAAGGCCTATCACTAAAGCCTACACCAATAACCTCACTTAACACAATAACCTTACTTAAATACAAAAATATTCCGTACTAGAAAAATCAAAAATTAAACAAATGGCTCCCAAAATTAAAGAATCAAAATTCATATATTCAAAATCAAGATTAAAAATATACTACTTCTGAATAATTATATCATACACAAGAATAAACTGTAAGCACATGTAAGATCTAACCCTACAATCACACTAAAAAGTACTGGAAATATGAATAGAGATTTTTTATTATTATAAAAGATAAAAAATGCTATAGAAAAAATCGATGTAATAAATACTTAAAGCAAGATCTAATGCCCACAAAAATATCTAAATAAATAAAATATATAAAAAATTAAAAGAAATAAATAGGATTCCAAACGATAATTTATAGAAAAAAGAATATAAAAAAAATTAAAAGAAAAAACCGACCCTCTAAACTTAAAATTAAGATTAAACATACTTTATACAAAAAACTGATAAAACGCTAATTTGCATTTACTTCCTAAAAATACAAATTTATATTTCTTGAAATAACTTCGCCTAAATACAATAATACTCCAAACTTGGGTATAAAATATTAAAAAAAATATACTTAAAAAAAAAAACCAATAAAATAAAAAAATATTCCATACCGAAAAAATCCAAATTGGAAAGAAAAAACACCCCACCCTTATCACGTCTGTCTAAGAAACCCCAAAGTGAAAACCTAGACACAGGATCAAAGTAAATACATGAATTAGGTCCACTAACAGCAGACATTAATCAATTAAACGATAGCCAACAATAAAAATGACCAATCAACACGCCGCCCTCTCAGAAACTCTAACCAAAAGATATACCCGACCGATAAAACGTACATTCCAACAGATAATACAATTAATCAACAATTTCACACTTGCACACCATATTCTTCAAAAGTCAAACGATCAAAACGAGACATTCACTTAATTACCAATAACCCCAACCAACCCCCACGACAATAACGAACCAAATATAAACAGAGAATGATTCCAAACCTTTATTTCTCCCGATGATGCGTTTGAGTTCAAACACTGAAACAGCCATATGATTGTAGAGAAGAGGACATATATAGAAGAAATTATGTACATGTTCTAAAACATAATTTATAATAAATATTCACAGCTCTATACATCATATATCGAGCACTGTTTTAAATTAATGTTTTGGACGGAAAAAAAATTTTCTTTTTCTCTCCTCATTCTATACTCACTCAGATATATATATATATATATATATATATATAATAATAATAATAATAATAATAATTATTATTATTATTATTATTATTATTATTATTATTATTATTATTATTATTATTATTATACAGAACGTCATAGGTAAATTGTCATCATCTTTTATTTTTATTTTTTTATTTTATGTATACGCATTGTTTGTTTTTGATTTTGTCGATTGCACAGTATAGTAGGGTCAGTTGGGTATTGTCTGTGAGTTAAACAGCGCCATAACGCAAATCACTCCGCCAGAAATTTGGAAACAGTATACTGTATTACTTGGCATTCGTACCAGAAGCTCAAATTCGAACATTTCAGAGTTTTTCGGTGTCAATTTGATGAGAGTGCAGATTTGTGTTGGATGAGTCTAATGGTGATTACGAAGGTACAGCAGCTCGAAAAACGCGCTCTAATCGTTTCGCTACGAACTCCCGAATTTGTTGGTGAGATCCAGGCCATGATTAGCAACGATCCCTCAAAGTTAATCAGTCAAGAGAGTGGCTGTCTAGCAAGAGGACTCTGCACCATGCCACACAAGCAGAACCTAATCATGACTTTCAGACAATTTCTGTGACCATATGACCACTTACATCTGGTCACTTAACTTCCCAGACGGCAACAACCCTTGATATGTGGGACGTAGTTTTTAAAAAAATCCTTGTAATACTAAAATTGAACTCAAGGCAAGGATTAGATTGTTGAGATTTCTAGGACAGATAAGGAAAGAACGTGAGGAAATGGATGGTGGAACCAAGTTTAAGAGAGTTGACAAAAATTCAATTTATTACCAGCTACAACGGACTGGAAAATGTAGTCATGATTGCTAACATACTAAAGGAACACCGGTTAATCCTCTCTATTATAATAAAGACACATATATATATATATATATATATATATATATATATATATATATATATCTCAGCATTCAGTGTGGACATAGAAGAATCCAAAGGAGTATCCTGTACATACAGTGGTAGGATAACTCTCTAAGAGAGCTCTAAATATATATGTATATAAATACATATAGAGCAAATATAAGAAAAAGTAAGACAAGCACGTTATTTCATGGTAAATCGGAAGTGTGGACCTATTTCGGCGAACCATCATCAGCCTCCGTCTTTATTTTACAAAGGATTTTACATGAATTCGTGTAAAATCCTTTGTAAAATAAAGACGGAGGCTGATGATGGTTCGCCTGAAATAGGTCCACACTTCCGATTTACCATGAAATAACGTGTCTGTCTTAATTTTTCTTATATATGCTTGCCAAAATATCTTTTATCAGTAGAACTACTGAAAAAACAGTAATTCTCGTGCAAAACATTACCATAACTCTCTCTCACACACACACATATAAATTTTACCCCAAGCAAAACGGGATCGCCAATAGTGCGCAGGGAGTTGCAGTGAGAGAAAATGACTGGGTACATTGGGAATTGAAGATAGAATAAAAGATGAACGGGTTCAAAGAAAAGAGATGGCAATTGACGTTGCATTAAAATATTTGGAGATTGTAGCTATCAGGGAAGCAAGTAAATGGAAGGTAATTCCACAATTTTAATGCTATTAACTTATTTTTCAAATATATCTATATCTATAAAAGTGACGAGGGTGGACGTTGTGTAAGTATTTGTTTGTTTGATGGATTCGACTTAGCGTCTGCATTTTGCAGTCTAGTTCGACGGTAGCTGCGCTCAGATGCAGATCAAAATTTAGATCGCTAAAGACACCTTGAAATTTTTCAGAAATCCAAAATTAGGGGTAGAAAAATATATTATCACGACACAAAGTCAGGGATCAGTTTATGCATTGATTATAATATAGACTCGATCACCCCACTTTATATTATCTATATTTATATATGTTGCCACTCCCCCTCCCACCCTAATCCAATAGAGACATCCTATATTGTTATGTATATCTATAAAATTAACGAGGGTGGATGTTGTGTAAGTATTTGCTATGTAAATTCATCATGTTTTTTATTCTTACACTTTAAAATACCCGAGTCAAACCGGGATAAACTGCTAATATATGTGTGTGTATCGAGGCGGCAGATAATTTTCTAAACATATACTGTTAAATATAACAGACAATGAATATCTATTTTGTTTAATAATGAGCGGTTCTAAACATCATATTTTGACTTTAACTTCAAGTGAAAATAGACAAAAATTGTCCAACATTTGTGTAGCGATGGGATCTCCATTAGGTCCCCTCTTTTCTAATTTTTATATGGCCCATTTAGAAAATGAAATACTTAATGACAAAAATAAACCCCTATACATGTATGGTACATAGATGACATATTCATTCTAGCTAAAAATATTGTTCAAATTACACAACTTAAAAAACAAAATTGAAAGTCACTCCGTCCTCAAATTTACATTAGAACTTAATAAGGAAATTCCATTCCGCAATGTAATTAATGATTCCAACACATTTAGATTTACTACTTTTCTATATAGGAAACCAACGAGCATAAACTCGTGTCTTCCTAATTATAATAATGAATGCCCCAACGATATAAGTTAGCTGTTAAAAAAAAACTTAATTCAATGCACACAAATCATATTTTCTTCCAAATTCATATTCTGTAAAGAATTATACATTAAAAAAACACTTGTTAACAATGGATTTCCTAACTCCGTCATTGATCAACAAATTAAAATGTATCTAAAACTTAATATTAGGTTGTCCCAAAAGTTCATAAACACTTGTGAAATGGATCTATCTGGTCCAGCACAATCGAGACAAGCGATGGATTCAGAAAGGGCAAGAGACACCGTCGGTTCCAAAACAAGATCGATTCGGCAAGAAAGTCATGTGGTGCGTTTGGTGGAACTTTGAAGGAATCGTGCATTTTGAGTTGGTTCCGAATGGTCGTGCCATCAGTGCCGAACTTTACTGTCAGCAACTAGAGCGGATCTACGAAAAGTTGAAGCAAAAATACCCGGCTGTGATCAACTGAAAGCTCGCTTTGATGCAGCAGGACAATGCCATGCCACACACCGCCAAAAGGACCAAAGACAAATTTGAAGAGCTGGACGGCGTTGAGGTTCTGCCACATCCGGCCTTCAGTCCTGATGGTGCTCCATCAGATTACAGCCTTTTCCGCTCAATGCAACACTTTCTGAAGGGCCGCCGATTCGACTCGTTTGATGAAGTTGAGGAAGCGTTTCAAGAATTCTTTGATTCGAAGCCCGCTGAATGGTACTTTGACCAGGTTCAAAAGCTTGCAGATCGATGGCAGAAAGTCTTGGAAAATGTGGGTCTTTATTTTGAGCAATAATTTTTCTTTTTGCGAATAAAATTTAAAATTTTTGTAAGTGTAATACAAGTCATTATTTCGAATTTTCATTAGAGCCATATCAAAGAAATGTCTAAACGATATTGACTTCCATAAATCTATCAATCTTAAACCGATTTTTCTAATTTTAAAGTTTAAATGTTTTGTAAACGATGAACCGAATACGCAAGTAAAAAAATAGGCAAGTAAAATTAATACAATCGCAAGATCTTTCATTTTCTCTTGGCAACGAGGAAGTTCTCTTCAGACGGCTTCTTCAGAAAAACTGCTGCATTGTGGAAGAGACTCCTAGGCGGATGCTTCCCCAATTACTACAATCTTCGTCATGTCTATTACCAACCGCTGTCTATCCTATATATCCTTATAACATGCACCTCTTGCTTCTTCCCAATGTATACTGTTAAAACGACCTCAGCGGCTCTTAGGACTTGTAGTAGGCGAATAATAAAAAAAATCTGTCTTAATTTCTAGGATTGCACTATCTATTTGTAGGATTTACACTATCGGACTATTGTCTTGATCTTGTTGTTATTCCACTGTTTCGGTCATTTTGCTCTTTCTGATCAAACAATGTTTACTAAGCAATGTAAAGAACGAAATGAGATATTCACCATACCGGGCATTGAAAAAAGAACAGTCTAACCTCGTAGACTAAATAAAGGAGTCAATTTAGAATTCTCTGTAGTTTATCAGTATCGGCATACAACTGATGAAGTCCGGAGGGAACAACAGCCCAAAGATGAGGATAATGTAAATAACGGTTTAACATTTGCTGAAAAGATATTACAGGAAGCTTTTGCATATAATATCTCAGATTGAATAGTTTCTGCTAAGATCACACCGTGAACCCCGTAAAATATTTGGATCATTAAGGCACCTTAGTAGCAGTTTAATGCAGGAAAGTTTTGACTAAAGCCAGCCCTCTTCAATCTAGTTTGGAATTCAGCATTTTCTTATTCTCTTTTGCTTATCACCTCGATAAGAAATCCTGTTTAACCCATAGCTCACCCCCTCAAAGAACCTCAAATAGAATTAGTACATTGAATCCATAACGGCATCTACTGCTAAGTTCAGTGTTGAGCCAGGAAGTCTTTTCTCATCAGAATCCATTTTGAACATTTACTAATATATAATTCTTCCGTGTATTGAATACTGTTGCTATATTTGGTCGGGTCCTCTTGCTATTTATCTTAAGGTTCTCGACAAAATCCAAAGGAGGATTTGCAATATAATCGATCATGACTTGGCAGCTCTCCTTTACTCACTTTCTCACCGACGTGATGAGGTTTCTATCTGTCTATTCAAGTATTTTCATGGTAACTACTCCGATGAGATTTTTTTCCTGGTACCGCGACTACGTGTATTTGCGTGTGGTACTAGATTTGGCATCAAGCTCTCACCATTTTACCGTCAAAATAGTTACATTTAACCGGCTCTTTTACTCCAACGGTTTTTTTTCTCACACTTTCATTTGTTGAACTCGCTACCATTTGCTTGCTTCCCTGATAGCTATAATCTCCAAAAGTTTAAATGCAACATCGGTTTCCATCTTTTATCTACATGATTGCCATCTATATCTTATCATTTCTTCAACAGCCCCTGCTTGTGAAATTGAATTAAATCAACTTTACAGTGTTAGCTGCTTGTGGTAAGTCAACCGGGATTCAGTCGATTTTTCAGTCTGTTTTTGTGAAATTTCTTGGAAATTATTTTATTTATTTATTTTTTTTCGTCTTTTGGTCGTCTTTGATTTTTTTTTTCGTCACTTAATTTGTGTAAATAATTTTGCTATTCAAGGGTATTTTTGACCTTTACAAAGTTAAAACTTTGTAAACCTCAGTCACTTTTTCTTTGTTTCTTTTTTTTTCTTCTTTTTTTTTAATTGGAGTAGATAGTTTCTAATATCACCCGGTCTCACACTCCACCCCCTTCTTTTGAATGAGTTTAGAGGTGATCACCTTGTTTCTTGTTTAGGAAGGGGTTCCAGGTTCATCCCCTTTCTCTGGTCTTGGTGTTAGTTCAGCTGGAAGCTCTTTGCAGTTACGTAGTATGGTGGCAACGTCTTTACATTCTGAGGGTACCGGGTTGGCAGTTTCCTGGTTGCTGCTTCCGACTGGTAGTTAGGAGCCCGAACTCTTGCGTAGCGTCTTGAGAGGCTGCTCTGATCAACAGTTGAATAATACCGGGGTTCTTGTAGTGCCATATCGCGCATGGACGGGCGTCCCTGCATGAACGTTCGGTGGGCAACCCCAAGGCCACATTATGTTGTAGGCCGCGCCAGTTTCCATCCTTCACAAGTTGCAAATGATTGACCGACTGATTCTATTCTAAGACCACTCCTTAACTGAATTACTATGGAAAAAAGCAAACATAATAACAAAACTAAACCAGCTCATTTGAAAACGCCTAAACCTGTCTGCATCTCTTTCACTAACATACGCGGCATCCGCACCAACTTCCCCAGCGTAGATTCTTTCCTCCATAATAACTCACCTGATATATTAGCCCTATTTGAAACTAATCTTAACCCTTTTATCCTCTCATCTGAGTTCTGCGTTCCTGGCTACCTTCCCCTCTTCAGGAAGGACTCCAATGTTCATATGCATGGGCTTGGTGTCTATGTTAGCGAACACCTTCCTTTAGCTAGGGTGTCATCTTTTGAATCCCCAGGTCATTCTTTCATGTGCTTCCGCCTCTCACTTCTCAGCTCGATTAGCTATCTCTTCTTTCTCTACCGCTCTCCTTCCTCCCCTGACTGTTCGTTACTTGACATCATTTCTGACAATATTGACAAAGCCATTTCTACCCATCCCTCTGCCCATGTATTCGTGTTTGGTGACTTTAACGCCCACCACACCAAGTGGCTGAAGAACGCTGTCACTGACGCTGCTGGTGTCCACACCATGAACCTTTCAATCACCCAATCCCTTACGCAAGTAGTGGACTTCCCCACGCGTTTCTCCGACAACCCTAATGGAAGGGACTCACTTCTAGAACTCTGCTTCACTTCCATCCCAGACTCTTGCACTACCAGACAACTCTGCCCACTTGGAAACTCTGACCACACTGTAGTGTCCGTCAATATTTCACTCTACTCCCGCCCGACCCATGAAACACAGACAAGTAGAATATCCTACTGCTATTAAAGAGCAGACTGGGATTCGTTCCGAGACTTCCTCTGTGACATCCCTTGGAACAATGTCTTTAGTCTTCCCATCGAAGAATGTGCATCCGAGGTCTCCTCCTGGGTTAAGGCTGGCATCGATGCCTTCATCCCTGCTAGGAAATTCCAGCTTAAATCTCATTCGTCTCCATGGTTCTCACCCGCTTGCTCGGCTGCCATTGCCCACCGGAATCATTTCTTCCGACTCTATCGTAATAAGTGTAAAAGGATACTTAACGAAGCTAAGATGTTGTTTGCTGCCAGAATGAAGCAACGCATAGCATGCTCTAAATTCGGCTCTAAAGACTACTGGCGACTCTGTAAAAGAGTACTTAACAAGAGCAAGTCCACAATACCCCCGCTAATCAACAAATTTGAGGTCCTCACCTCCCCAGCAGATAAGGCTGAATGTTTTGCCCGCAGATTCTCGAACAATTCGAGTCTGGACTCATCTGGAGTTTTTACACCCGACTTCTCACCTAGAACCGAGGCACAACTGAATGATGTCCACATTACACCTTCGCTTGTCTCTAAGATAATCTTAAAACTTGACCCTCACAAAGCGAGCGGTGGTGACGGAATCCCAACCATAGTCTTAAAGAAATGTGCCCCTGAACTCTCCTCTATCCTTTCTAAGCTCTACAACCTCTGCCTATCTGCTTCCTGCTTTCCTGCCTGTTGGAAATCTTCCTCTGTAGTTCCTATATTTAAAAACACTGGAGAACCCTCTGACCCTGCAAATTACCGCCCTATCAGCCTTCTTCCGATCTTTGGCAAAGTGTTCGAAGCCATTATCAACGCCGAGGTGGTTCAGCATCTCACAGCACACAGGCTCCTCTCGGACAAGCAATATGGTTTCCGATTCACCAGGTCTACTGATGATATGCTAACGACCATCACCGAGTACATATACCAGGCACTCGACAGGAATGGCGAAGCTCGAACCGTTGCATTGGATATATCTAAGGCGTTCGACAGAGTTTGGCATGCTGGCCTTCTATGTAAACTGCGGAGCTATGGTATAACTGGACATTTGTTTGAACTAATCCAGTCATTCCTCTCTAACCGCACAATGAAAGTGGTATTAAACGGACATGCCTCTCAGAACTACCATACAAACGCAAGTGTCCCCCAAGGCTCCATCTTAGGTCCTACACTCTTCCTGATATATATTAATGATCTCCCTGATTCCATAAGAACCCAAATAGGTTTGTACGCCGATGACACCACAGTTTACTCTCGCCTCCAACAAAAATCTGGTGTAGGCGTCAAAGCTAAACTCGCAGTCGAGATTGAAAAAGACCTCCAATCCATATTGGACTGGGGTAAGAAATGGCTAGTAAATTTTAATGCTTCTAAAACGAAGCTACTGTCAATTAACCATCATCGACAATCTCACCTACCTCCCATGAGCATGGACCAGGCTTGCCTCCCAGAGAGTAAAACACTACGCCTCCTTGGTCTCACACTTTCAGCGGACCTCAAATGGAATGACTATATCGAATCCATTGCTAAATCCGCTGCTATGAAAGTCGGTTCTCTGTGTAGGGCCCGGAAGTTTTTTCCGTCTAAATCTATCCTGCACATTTACAAATCTACCATCCGCCCGTGCATTGAATACTGCTGCCATATCTGGTCGGGTGCCTCTGCTGTTCTCCTCGGGCTTCTCGATAAGGTTCAGAGGAGGGTCTGTAATGTGATAGATACCGACTTGGCAGACCGCCTGCAATCTCTCTCCCACCGGCGAGACGTGACTTCCCTGTGTCTCTTCTATAAATACTTTCACGGCTTCTGCTCCGATGAACTTAGATCACTGGTGCCCCCTAAATACGAATTTGCACGAGATACTAGATTAGCAACTAGATCCCACCCTTTTACAGTGAAACCGATAAAATGCAGCCGTAACTTCTACTCCAACAGTTTCTTTCCTCGCACTTCCCGACTGTGGAATTCTCTTCCAAACGATTGCTTCCCCGACGGCTACAATCTCCAGGAGTTTAAATGTAAAGTCAATACACACCTCCTAACACACTAACCTGCTCCCATTCTATCAAGCACTCTTCCCATCTGCCCGACCCTCATCCTCGCTATCCTTACTCATCTGTCACCTTTCTCCTGACATTCCCTATGTCTATCCACTCCTTCTCTTTACCTTCCCCTATGTAGCCCCATGCGCAATAGTGGCAGTGGAATGCCTTGCTTGGGGTGAGATGATTAAAAAAAAACAACCTTTTTTTATTCTCTTATTGCAACCGTTTACACTCTAGTGGCAGACCTGTATTGTTTGGAATGTAATGAATATTATATAATAAATTTTTTTAAAAATTAACTGGATTCATACACTTCGCAATGGGTTATGTGAGAAAGTGAATGCAATGAACCCGGACAGAGATCGAACTTGGGTTGCTGAATTCTGTTTACACGTCGCTAACTCTTAAACTTCTTGCACATCATTGAACTTATGTGTTCATAACTGTGAAATATCCCTACATTGCTATATTTTTTTTGTGGTGGGAGAAACACGTCATATTCTAAGACAGGGCGATAAAAAAGTTTTACACTTAATTTCCAGTCAATTTCCTTGAGAGAAATATCAACAGAAGATATAAATATGTTGGGCTGTTTAGCAAATGAGTCAATATACAAATGGAGTTTAATGGAAGTTGCTTAAGCTTTGATTTTACGTTTAATCGACGAACTAAAGTTCAAATCCGCATATTGCTGTGTTTATGCTTCTTATTACAGAGAAAAACGACAACTTTGGTCTTAATTTGTAAAACAATATTTTCTCTGAACGACCGAAAATTTATAACGAATGCCTTTTGGTGTAATTTACTAGTTAACAAGCTAGTTTCGCAATCAATTACAGTTGTTATTAACTGATTTTTTTTTCTGTGCCCCAAATATATGACGTCTCACCAAATAAAACTTAATTAAATGTCTATAAAACAGTTATGGTGTCTCCTTGTAAAGCCTCTAATCTTATCAGCGTTAAAAACCGACTTGGTCGATAACCTGTTGAAAAATCCCAATCGGATTTAAAAACGTACCTTGCATATCGATTCATCACTTGTGTGAAGAAGCATAAAAAACTAATCAAGAAACGAGACGACAAAATGAGTTGTTCGAGTCTGTCAGCGAAGAAATAAAGTCGGCTGTTGACACGGTAGTTTTAGACTAAATGAACTACAGCGAAAAATTCATGTCTTTAGTTTCTCATCAACAGATAAGTTGAGAAATAAGACTTTCGGTCTAAAGTCGAAAGGCTATTTCTCCTTCTTGAACGATTTTTTAAAAATACTTTCACTGAAACAAGGCGATAAAGCCACTCAAACGCAAGGGAGTGACTGATTTTGAAAGAAACTGAAAAAATATCAAAGAGAAAAAGAGGACATTAAAAGAACAGGGTTCAAGGACACAGACGATGACGATTGATGGTACATTTAATTTGTTGAAGATCGTAGTTTACAGGAAAGCAAGAGGCCAGAAGTGCAAAAAAAAAAGGAATTTTAGCATAGAACTTAGGCTTTTATTTAGCAGTGAAAAGATGAGACCTATCCGCCAATCTAGTACAGATCTTTAATTCGTGAAAAAGACTAAAGAGGGAAGCTTACCAGGAAAAATAACACAAATGTAATTATAGAAGTGATGCAAGGTAGGTTATGGTGCTTGGAAATTCTAAAACCTAGAGATTAGGTCAAGACCTATGGGATTGCAGATTATCACGTATCGTGTAATTGATTTCATGTGTAGAACAAATTAAGCTTGGCAATATCGGAAACAAGCTAATGACTATGAATGATCAGTATTTTTGCAGTCGCCGTTTCACGCTCACACATGTGAATAGTCAATCTCGGAAAAGGAATTACGGACACTTGACCATCACACAGAGATGCTTACGTTTTCTACTGACATGAAGTGGAGCGTCTATAGTTAATCAACTGCTGCGTCTACTGCTTGGAGAGTTGGTTTACTATGCTGTGCCAGACAATTTATCTCGTTGGAATCCATCTTGCACATCTTGAATTCTACCATTCGTTCATTCATCTGAATACTGGCGTTGTACCTGATCTGTTACTCTAGTATTTCTCGATATTCTTAACAAATTTCAAAGAAATATATATAATAGAATCAATTCTAACCTGGCTTCTCGAATTTAGTTACTTTATCACCGACGGGACGTGGCTTCCCTCTATCTTTTTTACAATTATTATTTAGTAACTGATAATCTTTGTTCACTAATGCCTCGATTAAATGACGTTGTGGTGCAGTAGATATCGACTCAGAACGAAAAATCCGGGAGTCGAGTTCGAGTTCCAGTTGAATTCCTTGCATTCACTTACGCAAAAATACCCTTGGGAAAGATATTAATCCGTCTCTTCCCTCCAGTTATGGGTTAAATAATAGGACACATTGAGTTCTATAGTCTTGGCTGGCTACCAGTCTACCGAAAAAAAGCAATACAACCTACTGCGGGATAATCTTCTGCCCAGTTATTCATGTCTCTCTTTCGAGACATGATCGCTCAAAGTGTGTATTACGTATGGTACTTAAGTGACTGACTGATTAGATTGGAAAAGGTTGAACTCGATAGATGATAACGCCAGTAATGTTTTCTTTTCTCTTTTTCTTTCTTTTTGCCACCTTTAATCTTCAAAAATTTAAATGTAACGTCAATGTTTTCTACCTTTCGAACCCTGTTTTTTTTTTTTTATTGTCTTTTCGTCACTAAAGTCTTTCCATTTTCTTTGACTCCCAGTAAACACCCGTGTTCAGTAAACACCCGCGCCCTATTGGCTTTTTGCGCTGGATATGACTTTAACCTACATCCGGCAGCAAGGCCTCTGGTCAGGAAGATTTGAGGAGCATGGAACAACCTCTTAATTACAGTTGTTTCCAGGTTCGCGCTGATCCGGAGTGGTATCAGCTGTTAGGGTCCCGGCTATAGGCAAATAGTTAAACCCCCAAAATGGGATCAAAACACGATGAAAATATGAAAGCAGATTTTTTAACAAAATTGCCAACAATACACTCTTGAGAAAAAAAAACCCAGCAATATATTTGATTTTCGACAAAAATCTTATTTCTAAAATACGTCGATGAAACCTGATCATCATATTGATTTATTATTAAGACATATTCTATTCATACGAATCTATTGTAAAATCTTGTCGAAATTATATCAAAACCATAATGGTTCATTTATGTTAAAACAAAATAGTGGTATTATTGTCTTCCTTTGGGTTAAAATGATTTAATAAACATATAAATAAATTTTTTCGGAACGGAAATGTATTTTTGAATTAATGTTAACACTCTTAAAAATTGCTTAAATTATCATTTTCCAAATAAGAATATAATGATAAAAATATATTTAAGTACAATGTATTTTAAATAAATAATATGAAAATATACTTAAAAACTCAAATATGAAATCCTTTGAATAATAGTAAGGGTATAATAAAATATATAATTTTGACTGCATAGGTAAACTGCTATAAAGAACAATTAAGCATTATCTCTCCGAGTTTCAAGTTTTGTTTGTCTATTTGAAAATGTGAGAAAAACGAGCGAATAGATTTTCTATCTTATTTCATAACCTAGTAACTTACTTTTATATATTTTTTGTAATCAAAAAATTGCATATCATATTCGGTGACCGAAATATACGTCACTTAACGATATCTGCTACAAACTACAGAATTTTGTCTTTGCACAATAAGCGAAATAAATTTTATATATATATATATATATATAAGATCATTTTTCAAGATTGTTTTTCAATATTTTATTCAGCATTTTCTTATATATGTTTTTAATTTATTTTTTAAGTTATTATGACTACATTTATAATATAATACTAGTAGTAGTTATATATTAATTTGTATTAAAAGTAGAATTTATCATTTATTTTTATACGATAGATGCATCCCATTACCTTTAACACTAAATTTAATGTTAATTTTCTATGTCATGTTTTCCTAGGAAAACAGATGTAATGAATTATAATTCGAGTTTATAGTCTCGCTTTCATTAACGTGCATTGGTTATGTAGCGAGATCATAGACGCTGGTATCGATCTAAGACGTTAAGTTTAACTTCCTTTCTCCTTATACTGTTCGTTCCCCTTTTCTTTTTCTTTCTCTTTTTTCCGTTTATGATTTTTCTATATTTTTCTTTTTCTTCCTTTCTTTTGTTTTTTGAATGAGCGAGGAAATGTTTTTGTAGATTGCCGTTACAAACATCTATTCTCATTATGGGCACGTAAGTGTCTGCATGTGATTCTGTTCTAGATGATGTTGAATATTAACTGTTGTATCCTTTTGGTCTGAATAGTGGCAGGTTTTACTGAGAAATATATATTACCCATCACATCTTTCCTGTCCATTCTATCCCTCCCATCTTTCCTTTCCATTCTGTCCATCCCATGTTAAACTTTCTATCCTGCCCATCCCAACTTTCCTTTCCATACTGTCCATCCAAACTTTTCTGTCCATCCCAACGTTCCTGTCCATCCCGTCCATTCCATCTTTCCTGTCCATTCCATCTTTTCTGTCCATTCCATCATTTCCTGTCCATCCTGTCCATTCCATCCTTTCCTGTCCATTCCATCTATTCCTGTCCATCCTGTCCATACCATCTTTCTTTGCATACTGTCCATCCTGTATTTCCTGTCCATCATGTCCATCCAATCTTTTCTTTGCATACTGTCCATCCCGTATTTCCTGTCCATCCTGTCCATGGCAACTTTCCTGTCCATCGCACCTTTCCTGTCCATGGCCCATTTCCTGTCCATGGCACCTTTCCTGTCCATACTGTCCATGGCACCTTTCCTGTCCATACTGTCCATGGCACCTTTCGTGTCCATTTCGTCCATGGCACCTTTCGTGTCCATTTCGTCCATGGCACCTTTCGTGTCCATTTCGTCCATGGCACCTTTCCTGTCCATGGCACCCATCCTGTCCATCGTTCCTTTCCTGTCCATCCTGTCCATGGCACCTTTCCTGTCCATGGCACGTTTCCTGTCCATCAAGTCCATGGCACCTATCCTGTCCATCGCACCTTTCCTGTCCATTCCTGCCCATTTCGTGTATGGAACCATTCCTGTCCATTTCGTCCATGGCACCTTTCGTGTCCATCCTGTCCATGTCACCAATCCTGTCCATCGTTCATTTCCTGTCCATCCTGTCCATGGCACCTTTCCTGTCCATGGCACGTTTCGTGTCCATTTCGTCCATGGCACGTTTCGTGTCCATTTCGTCCATGGCACCTATCCTGTCCATGGCACCTATCCTGTCCATCGTTCCTTTCCTGTCCATCCTGTCCATGGCACCTTTCCTGTCCATGGCACGTTTCCTGTCCATCATGTCCATGGCACCTATCCTGTCCATCGCACCTTTCCTGTCCATTCCTGTCCATTTCGTCTATGGAACCATTCCTGTCCATTTCGTCCATGGCACCTTTCGTGTCCATCATGTCCTATCCTGTCCATGTCACCTGATGGTCCATTGTTCCTTTCCTGTCCATCCTGTCCATGGCACCTTTCCTGTCCATGGCACCTTTTCCTGTCCATCAAGTCCATGGCACCTTTCCTGTCCATCGCACCTTTCCTGTCCATTTCGTCTATGGAACCATTCCTGTCCATTTCGTCCATTGTACCATTCCTGACCATTTTGTCCAAGGCACCTTTCGTGTTCATCCTGTCCAAGGCACCTTTCGTGTCCATCCTGTCCATGGCACCTTTCCTGTCAATGGCACCTTTCCTGTCCATTTTGCCTATGGCACCTTTCCTGTCAATGGCACCTTTCCTGTCCATTTTGCCTATGGCACCTTTCCTTGTCCATCACACCATTCCTGTCGATTTTGTCCATGGCACCATTCCTGTCTATTTTGTCCATGGCACCTTTCCTGTGCATTCCTGTCCATTTTCTCCATGGCACCTTTCGTGTCCTTTTCTCCATAGCACCTTTCGTGTCCTTTTCTCCATGGCACCTTTTCTGTCGATTTTGTCCATGGCACCTTTCCTGTCGATTTTGTCCATGGCACCTTTCCTGTCCATTTTGTCCATGGCACCTTTCCTGTCCATTTTGTCCATGGCACGTTCCCTGTCCATCAGGTCCATGGCACCTTTCCTGTCCATGGCACGTTTTCCTGTCCATCAAATCCATGGCACCTTTCCTGTCCATGGCACCTTTCCTGTCCAAGTCCATGGCACCTTTCCTGTCCATCGCACCATTCCTGTCCATTTTGTCCATTGTACCATTCCTGTCCATTTCGTCCATTGTACCATTCCTGACCATTTCGTCCATGGCACCTTTCGTGTCCATTTCCTCTATGGCACCTTTCCTGTCGATTTTTCCATGGAACCTTTCCTGTCCATTTTCTCCTTGGCACCTTTCCTGTCCATCAAGTCCATGGCACGTTCCCTGTCCATCAAGTCCATTGTACCATTCCGTCCATTTCTCCATTGTACCATTCCTGTCCATTTCGTCCATTGTACCATTCCTGTCCATTTCGTCCATGGCACCTTTCGTGTCCTTTTCTCTATGGCACCTTTCGTGTCGATTTTGTCCATGGCACCATTCCTGTCCATTTTCTCCATGGCACGATTCCTGTGCATCGCACCTTTCCTGTCCATTTTGTTCATTTTGTCTATGGAACCATTCCTGACCATTTCTTCCATTGTACCATTCCTGACCATTTTGTCCATGGCACCTTTCGTGTCCATCCTGTCCATGGCACCTTTCGTGTCCATCCTGTACATGGCACCTTTCCTGTCAATAGCACCTTTCGAAGTTGAATATTAACTGTTGTATCCTTTTGGTCTGAATAGTGGCAGGTTTTGCTGAGAAATATATATTACCCATCACATCTTTCCTGTCCATTCTATCCCTCCCATCTTTCCTTTCCATTCTGTCGATCCCATCTTTTTTTTCTCATCCTGTCGATCCCATCTTTTTTTTTCTCATCCTGTCGATCCCATCTTTTTTTTTCTCATCCTGTCGATCCCATGTTTCCTTACTGTCGATCCCATCTTTTTCTTCCATCCTGTCGATCCCATCTTTTTTTCCCATCCTGTCTACCTCATCTTTTTCTTCCATCCTGTCTACCTCATCTTTTTCTTCCGTCCTGTCTACCTCATCTTTTTTTTCCGTCCTGTCGATCCCATCTTTTTTTCTCATCCTGTCGAACCCATCTTTTTTTTTTCTCATCCTGTCGATCCCATCTTTCTTTTTTCTCATCCTGTCGATCCCATCTTTCTTTTTTTCTCATCCTGTCGATCCCATCTTTCTTCTCTATCCTGTCCATCTCATTTGTCTTTTCTATCGCGTCCGTCTCATTTGTCTTTTCCATCAAGTCTATCCCATCTTTTCTTTCCATTATGTCCATCCAATTTTTTCGTTCCATTAAGTCCATCCCATCTTTCCTGTCCATCCCATCTTTCCTGTCCATCATGTCCATCCCCTTTTCCTTTCCATCCTGTCCATCCCATATTTCCTGTCTATCCAATTTTCTTTTCCATCATGTCCGTCTAATTTCCCTTTCCATTCTGTCCATCCCATCTTTCCTGTCCATCCTGTCCATACCACTTTTGATTTCTTTTCTGTCCATCCCATTTTCCTTTCCATCCTGTCCATCCCATGTTTCCTTTCCATCCTAGCCATCTTAAGTTGTTTCATCTTCACCAATCCTTTTTTACTTCCCAGCATATCTGTCTAATTTTTCCTTTTCATCCTGTTTATCGCATTTTTTCTTTCCGTCCTGTCCATCCCATCTTTCTTTTCCATGCTGTCCGTTCCGTTTTGCTTCTCCATCGTGCCCATCCCATTTTTCCTCTCCATCCCGTCTTTCCTCTCCATCCTGTCTATCCCATTTTTCTTTTCCATCATGTCCATCCAAATTTTCTGTTCCATACTGTCCATCCCGTCTTTACTGTCCATCCCGTTTTTCCTCTTCATCCGGTCCAACTCATTTTGCCTTTCCATCCTGTCCATCCCGTCTTTCCTCCCCATCCTGTCCATCCCATTTTTCCTTTTCGTCCAAGTCCATCCCATTTTCCTTTTCGTCCAAGTCCATCCCATTTTTCCTGTCCATCGCATCTTTCCTTTCCGTCCTATCCATCCCATCTTTCCTGTCCATCCCATATTTCCTTTCCATTATGTCCATCCAATTTTTTCTTTCCATCCTGTCCATCCCATATTTCCTGTCCATCCAATCTTTCCTTTCCATCATGTCCATCCCACCTTTACTTTCCATCTTGTCCATCCCATTTTTCTTTTGCATCCTCACCATAACGTCTTCCCTGACCATCCCGTCTTTCCTCTCATCCTGTCCATCCCATCTTTCCTTTCCATCATGGCCACCCCATCTTTCCTTTCCATGCTGTCAGTCCCATCGTTCCTTTCCATCATGCCCATTCCGTCTTTCCTCTCCATCGTGCCCATACCATTTTTCCTCTCCATCCTGTCTATCCTGCCTTTCCTTTCTACCCAGTCTATCCCGTCTTTCCTGTCCATCCCATTTTTCTTTTCCATCATGTCCATCCCAATTTTCTGTTCCATACTGTCCATCCCCTCTTTCTTTTCCATCTTGACTATACCGTCTTTACTGTCCATCCCGTTTTTCCTCTCCATCCTGTCTTTCCTCTCTATCCTGACCATCTCATTTGTCTTTTCCATCACGTCCGTCTAATTTGTCTTTTCCATCACGTCCGTCTAATTTCTGTCGTTCTTGTCCATGGCACCATTCCTGTCGATCTTGTCCATGGCACCATTCCAGTTGATTTTGTCCATGGAACCTTTCCTGTGCATTCCTGTCCTTTTCTCCATGGCACCTTTCCTGTCGATTTTGTCCATGACACCTTTCCTGTCCATTGTACCTTTCCTATCCATGGCACCTTTCCTGTCCATTTTCTCCATGGCACCTTTCCTGTCCATCCTGTCCATCTTTTTTTCCATCCTGTCGATCCCATCTTTTTTTTTCCATCCTGTCGATCCCATCTTTTTTTTTCCATCCTGTCGATCCCATCTTATTTTTTTTCCATCCTGTCGATCCCATCTTTTTTTTTTCCATCCTGGTCGATCCCATCTTTTTTTTTCCATCCGGTCGATCCCATCTTTTTTTTCCCTCCTGTCGATCCCATCTTTTTTTTTCTATCCTGTCGATCCCATCTTTTTTTTTCCATCCTGTCGATCCCATCTTTTTTTTTCCATCCTGTCGATCCCATCTTTTTTTTTTCCATCCTGTTGATCCCATCTTTTTTTTTTCCATCCTGTTGATCCCATCTTTTTTTTTCCATCCTGTCGATCCCATCTTTTTTTTTCCATCCTGTCGATCCCATCTTTTTTTTTCCATCCTGTCGATCCCATCTTTTTTTTCCATCCTGTCGATCCCATCTTTTTTTTCCCATCCTGTCGATCCCATCTTTTTTTTCCCATCCTGTCGATCCCATCTTTTTTTTCCCATCCTGTCGATCCCATCTTTTTTTTTTCTATCCTGTCCATCCAATCTTTCCTTCCTGTCGATCCCATATTTTTTCCCATCCTGTCGATCGCATCTTTTTTTTTCTCATCCTGTCGATCGCATCTTTTTTTTTCTCATCCTGTCGATCGCATCTTTTTTTTCTCATCCTGTCGATCTTTTCTCATCCTGTCGATCCCATCTTTTTTTTTCCATCCTGTCGATCGCATCTTTTTTTTCTCATCCTGTCGATCGCATCTTTTTTTTCTCATCCTGTCGATCTTTTCTCATCCTGTCGATCCCATCTTTTTTTTTCCATCCTGTCGATCCCATCTTTTTTTTTCCATCCTGTCGATCCCATCTTTTTTTTTCCATCCTGTCGATCCCATCTTTTTTTTTCCATCCTGTCGATCCCATCTTTTTTTTTCCATCCTGTTGATCCCATCTTATTTTTTTTCCATCCTGTCGATCCCATCTTATTTTTTTTCCATCCTGTCGATCCCATCTTATTTTTTTTCCATCCTGTCGATCCCATCTTTTCTTTTTCCATCCTGACGATCCCATCTTTTTTTTTCCATCCTGTTGATGCCATCTTTATTTTTCCATCCTGTCGATCCCATCTTTTTTTTTTCCATCCTGTCGATCCCATCTTTTTTTTTTCCATCCTGTTGATCCCATCTTTTTTTTCCATCCTGTTGATCCCATCATTTTTTTTCCATCCTGTCGATCCCATTTTTTTTTCCATCCTGTCGATCCCATCTTTTTTTTCTATCCTGTCGATCCCATCTGTTTTTTTTCCATCCTGTCGATCCCATCTTTTTTTTTTCCCATCCTGTCGATCCCATCTTTTTTTTCCCATCCTGTCGATCCCATCTTTTTTTTTCTATCCTGTCGATCCCATCTTTTTTTTCTATCCTGTCGATCCCATCTTTTTTTTACATCCTGTCCATCCAATCTTTCCTTTCTGTCGATCCCATATTTTTTCCCATCCTGTCGATCGCATCTTTTTTTTCTCATCCTGTCGATCGCATCTTTTTTTTCTCATCCTGTCGATCTTTTCTCATCCTGTCGATCCCATCTTTTTTTTCCATCCTGTCGATCCCATCTTTTTTTTCCATCCTGTCGATCCCATCTTTTTTTTCCATCCAGTCCATCGCATGTTTCCTTTCTGTCCATCCCATCTTTTATTTCCATCCTGTCCATCCCATCTTTTTCTCATCCTGCCGATCCCATCTTTCATTTTTCTCATCCTGTCGATCCCATCTTTCTTTTTTCTCATCCTGTCGATCCCATCTTTCTTTTTTCTCATCCTGTCGATCCTATTTTTTTTCCATCCAGTCCATCCCATGTTTCCTTTCTGTCCATCCCATCTTTTATTTCTATCCTGTCCATCCCATATTTTTTTCCATCATGCCCATCCCATCTTTCCTCTCCATGCTGTCCGTTCCGTCTTTCCTCTCCATCCTGTCCATCCCATCTTTCCTCTCCATCCTGTCCATCCCATCTTTCCTCTCCATCCTGTCCATCCCAATTTTCTGTTCCATACTCTCCATACCGTCTTTACTGTCCATCCCGTCTTTCCTCTCCATCCTGTCCATCCCGTCTTTCCTCTCTATCCTGTCCATCTCATTTGTCTTTTCTATCACGTCCGTCTCATTTGTCTTTTCCATCAAGTCTATCCTATCTTTCCTTTCCATTATGTCCATCCAATTTTTTCTTTCCATCCTGTCCATCAAGTCCATCCCATCTTTCCTGTCCATCAAGTCCATCCCATTTTCCTTTCCATTCTGTCCATCCCATCTTTCCTGTCCATACCACTTTTGATTTCTTTTCTGTCCATCCCATTTTCCTTTCCATCCTGTCCATCCCATGTTTCCTTTCCATCCTAGCCATCTTAAGTTGTTTCATCTTCACCAATCCTTTTTTACTTCCCAGCATATCTGTCTAATTTTTCCTTTTCATCCTGTTTATCGCATTTTTTCTTTCCGTCCTGTCCATCCCATCTTTCTTTTCCATGCTGTCCGTTCCGTTTTTCCTCTCCATCGTGCCCATCCCATTTTTCCTCTCCATCCCGCCTTTCCTCTCCATCCTGTCTATCCCATTTTTCTTTTCCATCATGTCCATCCAAATTTTCTGTTCCATGCTGTCCATCCCGTCTTTACTGTCCATCCCGTTTTCCTCTTCATCCGGTCCAACTCATTTTGCCTTTCCATCCTGTCCATCCCGTCTTTCCTCCCCATCCTGTCCATCCCATTTTTCCTTTTCGTCCAAGTCCATCCCATATTTCCTGTCCATCCCATCTTTCCTTTCCGTCCTATCCATCTCATATTTCCTGTCCATCCCATATTTCCTTTCCATTATGTCCATCCAATTTTTTCTTTCCATCTTGTCCATACCATATTTCCTGTCCATCCAATCTTTCCTTTCCATCATGTCCATCCCACCTTTACTTTCCATCTTGTCCATCCCATTTTTCCTTTGCATCCTTACCATAACGTCTTCCCTGACCATCCCGTCTTTCCTCTCATCCTGTCCATCCCATCTTTTCTTTCCATGAAATCCATCCCAAGTTTACTTTCCATCTTGTCAATCTCATCGTTCCTTTCCATCATGCCCATTCCGTCTTTCCTCTCCATCGTGCCCATCCCATTTTCCTCTCCATCCTGTCTATCCTGCCTTTCCTTTCTACCCAGTCTATCCCGTCTTTCCTGTCCATCCCAATTTTCTGTTCCATACTGTCCATCCCCTCTTTCTTTTCCATCTTGACTATACCGTCTTTACTGTCCATCCCGTTTTTCCTCTCCATCCTGTCTTTCCTCTCTATCCTGTCCATCTCATTTGTCTTTTCCATCACGTCCGTCTCATTTGTCTTTCCCATCAAGTTCATCCCATCTTTCCTGTCCATCCCATCTTTCCTGTCCATCATGTCCATCCCATTTTCCTTTCCATCCTGTCCATCCCATATTTCCTGTCTATCCAATTTTCTTTTCCATCATGTCCGTCTAATTTCCCTTTCCATTCTGTCCATCCCATCTTTCCTGTCCATCCTGTCCATACCACTTTTGATTTCTTTTCTGTCCATCCCATTTTCCTTTCCATCCTATCCATCTTAACTTTGTTTCATCTTCACCAATCCTTTTTTACTTCCCAGCATATCTGTCTAATTTTTCCTTTTCATCCTGTTTATCGCATTTTTTTCTTTCCGTCCTGTCCATCCCATCTTTGCTTTCCATCATGCCCATCCCATCTTTCTTTTCCATGCTGTCCGTTCCGTTTTTTCTCTCCATCGTGCCCATCCCATTTTTCCGCTCCATCCCGCCTTTCCTCTCCATCCTGTCTATCCCATTTTTCTTTTCCATCATGTCCATCCAAATTTTCTGTTCCATACTGTCCATCCCGTCTTTACTGTCCATCCCGTTTTTCCTCTTCATCCGGTCCAACTCATTTTGCCTTTCCATCCTGTCCATCCTCCCCATCCTGTCCATCCCATTTTTCCTTTTCGACCAAGTCCATCCCATTTTTCCTTTTCGACCAAGTCCATCCCATTTTTTCTGTACATCCCATTTTTCCTTTCACTCCTGTACATCCCATATTTCCTGTCCATCCCATATTTCCTTTCCATCATGTCCATCCCACCTTTACTTTCCATCTTGTCCATCCCATTTTTCCTTTGCATCCTTACCATAACGTCTTCCCTGACCATCCCGTCTTTCCTCTCATCCTGTCCATCCCATCTTTCCTTTCCATAAAATCCATCCCAAGTTTACTTTCCATCTTGTCAATCTCATCTTTCCTTTCCATCATGGCCACCCCATCTTTCCTTTCCATGCTGTCAGTCCCATCGTTCCTTTCCATCATGCCCATTCCGTCTTTCCTCTCCATCGTGCCCATCCCATTTTTCCTCTCCATCCCGTCTATCCCGCCTTTCCTTTCTACCCAGTCTATCCCGTCTTTCCTGTCCATCCCATTTTTCTTTTCCATGTCCATCCCAATTTTCTGTTCCATACTGTCCATCCCCTCCTTCCTTTCCATCTTGACTATACCGTATTTACTGTCCATCCCCTTTTTCCTCTTCATCCGGTCCAACTCATTTTTCCTTTCCATCCTGTCCATCCTATGCATCAAAATTTTCCTTTCCATCATGCCCATGCCATCTTTCATTTCCATCCTTTCCATCACATTTTTAGTTTACATCCTGTCCATCCTATATTTCCTTTCCATTCTGTCCATCCCAACTTTGTTGTCCATCCCATATTTCCTGTCCATCCCATCTATCCTTTCCATCTTGCCCATCCCATTTTCCTTTCCATGCTATCCATCCCAAATTTCCTGTCCATCCCATCTTTGCATTATGTCCATCTCATATTTCCTTTCCCTCCTGTCCATTTCATAATTTCTTTCCATCCTGTCCATCCCATATTTCCAGTCCATACCATCTTTCCTGACCATCTCATATTTCCCATCTTTCCCATCCTGTCGTTGCCATCTTTCCTTTCCCTCCTGTCCATCCCATCTTTTCTGTCTATCCCACATTTTCTTCCCATTCTGTCCATCCCATATTTCATGTCCGTCCCAAATTTCCTTTCCATTATGTCCATCCCATCCTTCCTGTCCGTCCCATTTTTCCTTTCTATTATGTCCATCCCATCTTTCCTGTCCATTTCATATTTCCTTTCCCTCCTGTCTATTTCATAATTCCTTTCAATCCTGCCCATCCCATATTTCCTGTCCATACCATCTTTCCTGACCATCCCATATTTCCCATATTTCCCATCCTGTCGTTCCCATCTTTCCTTTCCATCTTATCCATCCCATATTTTCTTTCCATCCCATATTTCCTTTCCATCCTGGCCAACCCATATTTCCATCCTGTCCATCACATCTTTCCCTTCCCTCCTGTCCGTCCCATTTATCCTTTCCATTATGTGCATCCCATCTTCCTGTTCATCCCATATTTCCTTCCCATTCTGTCCATCCCATTATTCCTGTCCGTGCCATTTTTTCCTTCCCATTATGTACATCACATCTTTCCTGTCCGTGCCATTTTTTCTTTCCATTATGTCCATCCTTTCCTGTCCATCCCATATTTCCTTTCCATCCTGTCCATCCCATATTTCCTATCCATCCTGTCCATCTCATCTTTCTTGTAATATCTTTCCCTTCCCTCTTGTCCATCCCTTCTTTCCTTTCCCTTCTGTCCATCCCATCTTTCCTGTCTATCCCATATTTTCTTCCCATTCTGTCCATCCCATATTTCATGTCCGTCCCAAATTTCCTTTCCATTATGTCCATCCCATCTTTCCTGTCCGTGCCATTTTTCCTTTCCATTATGTACATCACATCTTTCATTTCCATCCTGTCCATGCCATTTTTCCTTTCCAATATGTCCATCCCATCTTTCTTGTCCATCCCATCTTTCTTGTCCATCCCATTTTTCCTTTCCATTATGTCCATCCCATCTTTCCTGTCCATCCCATTTTTCCTTTCCATTATGTCCATTTCATAATTTCTTTCCATCCTGTCCATCCCATATTTCCTGTCCATACCATCTTTCCTGACCATCCCATATTTCCCATCTTTCCCATCCTGTCGTTCCCATCTTTCCTTTCCATCTTATCCATCCCATATTTCCTTTCCAGCCTGTCCATCACATCTTTCCTTTCCCTCCTGTCCGTCCCATTTTTTCTTTCCATTATGTGCATCCCATCTTCCTGTCCATCCCATATTTCCTTCCCATTCTGTCCATGACATCTTTCCTGTCCGTGCCATTTTTCCTTTCCATTATGTCCATCCCATATTTCCTATCCATCCTGTCCATCTCATCTTTCTTGTCAATCCCATCTTTCCATTTCATCCTGTCCATCTCGTTTTTCTCTACATCCTGTCCATCCCGTCTTTCGTTTCCATCCTGTCCATCCCATTTTTCTGTTCCATCCTGTCCGTCCCGTCTTTCCTTTCTATCATTTTCATCCCATTTTTCCATTCCATCCTGTCCATCCCATTTTCCATTCCGTCTTTTCCATCCCTTCCTTCCTCTCCATCCTGTCCATCTCGTCTTTCTTGTCCAACCCATCTTTCCTTTCCATCCTGTCCATCCCATCTTTCTTTTTCATCCTGTCCATCCTCTCGTTTTTCCTTTCCATCCTGTCTACCTCGTTTTTTTCATTCCATCCCGTCCATCTCGTCTTTCCATTTCATCCCGTCCATCCCATTTTTCCATTCAATCCTGTTCATCCCATCCTTTCGTTCCCTTTTTTTTCCCATTCTTTTCATTCTCTTCATCTTTTCTTTCTTTTCCAACCCATTTTTCCTTTCCATCCTGTCTATCCATTCTTTCCTTTCCGTTCCGGTCTATCCTGTCCATCTTTTTTTCTTTCCTTTCTTTTCTTTCCATTCTTTCCTTTTCTTTTTTGCCATTTTCTATTGACTTTTCTTTTTCTTCTATATTTTTCTTCTTTCTTTTTTACTATTCTTTTTTCAATTAACAAGCGTCAAACCCCCAGAATATTTCTGGGTCGTTTCCATAGCAACAAGACTTGGACGATACTAACTGGATGTTCATCGCCCACTGCCTGCCTGTTTGTTCAGCTTATTAGAAGTTCATATTTTTTCCATCGTTTCAAAATACTACACAATAAACCACAAAAAAGAATATCTTCAAATATAGACACTGTTTAAACTATCATCAAGCGGAGAAGCCGTACAACGTCAATGACGTCATATTCGCCTCCCACCCCACTGAAAAAAATCTCTTCTGAAAATAAACAATTCAATTTTAGCGAAGAGTATAGATTAACGCTCGTCCAACTTAGACAACCGTTTTCTGGTGTAGAACTTTAGTGATATGTAAATAACTGCTTAATTAGCATATCTAAAGCATGGAGTATAAGTTTCCAAGCAGTAAGGAGAGGAGTAGATGGTGAATTCCTGAATTTTGCGATTCTAACTTACGAGATTCCTTTTTATTGTATCCCGTTTATCATCTCTCACTCGTGTCTTTGTATTCGGGTAAAGTGCAACCATAAGCACTGAGAGGTGTCCGGTCTTGGGGAACAGCTACCCTGTCCCGGAAGACAACTGCCTGAAGCAATATCTACCTCGTTGCACGAAAGACTTGGAATAATTATCATGTGCTGCGTCCTTTCAGGACGTAGGCGATCATGGGCTTCCACTTGGCTCTCTAGCTCTTGTCGCTCCAAATATTTTTTCTCTTGGTATCTCTTCTAAGCCACGTTCCGTCAATCATTTGCTCAGTCATAACAAGTATATATCGTGCTGCTTTTCCCTGTCTCTCCTTCCATTTGTCCGACCTGTGAGTATCAAGTTCTTTGGGCCCTTCTTCCTCATTACATGTCTCAGAAACCTCATTTGTCTCTTCCTGATATATGTTTTCTTCTCATCGTTGCACACGTGCTCCGTTCATGGTATCCTCAGCATCCTTCTGTAAAACCACATTTCTGCTGCCAAAAGGCTCTCCGTCAACCTTGATGAGATCGTCCAACATTCACTTCCATACAGAAGGATATATATCACATAGCAATATAGGACTCTTTTCTTTGTTTCTAATACCGATGAGTAATACCGATGCCAGTGAAATAGACGGTTACTATTTGGGGCAGAGAGACTTAGCTCGGGTGCATTGAATTTACTTTGTGTTGCACCCTGCCTGCGTGGGTCGGCAAATAGATATCGAATACGATACGCCGGATTGACGACTACCACTAGACTGATAAAATACAAAAAAAATCACATTTCATAACAAGCTTACGGCCATATTACGTTGCACCGGTTCTCGCTCGATCACCGAAGTTATGCAACGTTGAGCCTGGTTAGTACTTAGATGGGTGACCGCTTGGGAATACCAGGTGCTGTAAGCGTTTAGTGACGGATATGCGTTGTGGTGCAGTGGATATCAGCTCGGAAAGAGAACCGGTGAGTCGAGTTCGACTTCCAGTTGAATACCCTGCATTCACTTAAGCACGGGTACCCTTGGGAAAGGTATTGTAGGACTTGGGGACCCTGCCCTTAAAAACAAATCCCAATAAATTTTCATACTCGAAAAGAAAAAAGGTGTTACTAGACACAAAACATATAAAAACAACAACAATAAATTGCTGAAAGAATGTTATTACCAGGAAATTAATAGTGAACATCAGGAAGAGACACCTGAAGTTCCTGGGACATGCAATGAGGAAGGAGGGCTTGGAGAACCTGATACTGACTGGCCAGATAGAAGTAAAAAGAGACAGAGGAAGGCAACGGTTAACATATTTGCAGGACTTGAGCAGGTGGATGACGGAACGGGGGTTGCGAGGTGTAACAGGAGCAAACATACTAAGAGCCACCAAGGATAGAGACGTGAAGAACCATGCTCGCCTACGTCCTGAAGGGACAGAGCACATAGAAGAAGAAAAAAGAATCTGACAACTGAGCAAAAAAAAAAAAAAGCTCTTGGAATTTTATTTTGGATTTAATCAAATTTTGTTTACCAGATAATTTTGTGAAATTCACAAATTTTATCGCCGCCGCTTTAATTTGATGTTCCCCGAATATTTTCTTTGGTGGTGGGACACCTTAAGGAGGGTGTATGAACCAATAAACCGCAGACAACCCAGTTACTCAAGTCTAACATCTATGATACATGCACATATATATGGAAACACACATTTACTTACGCATTCACGCAAATGTATGTATTAAATTTTGTATGCAACCATTTTATATTTGAATAAATGTAAGATGTTTGCTGATTGGTTTGAGCTAGCCAATCAGAATCAAGGTAAGTGAGACACAGTTTTATCGCCAAATCGTAAGGATGTTTGAACACCTATTTAAACGATTTGCCGCGCATTTCCGTTTAGTTGCAGCAGATCCACAGAACACCAAACAAGGCAGTGGCCGTCACAGCTGCCCGCAATAGCGGCATGCTATTGCGGGATCGCGTTCTTCAATTTCAAGTAATTCTCTCACACACCTGCACTAATTGCAGGACGCAATTAGATGTCTTTTATTTCTTATCACACTGATAAATCTTTCAGCGACAATGAAGATTTCAACTTACCTCAAAAGCTCTAATACAATTTTCATACAGTCCATGGAAAACACTTTCAAACAAACATTTTCAACGTCTGTGATATGTATTTCTTGTTATTGTTAATACACTTTATAGTTACAATTGATGCTTTGTCAATTTCATTTAACTTTCCATTTGCTTGTTTAATCAATGATTTCAACGCTTATAAAAATAATGGTGGTATGCAAGGATTTAGTTAGGAAGTTCCTTTGGGAAGTGGCCTTGTGCCATGTAAAATCCAAATCTAAATTAACCTTGTATAATAAGTCCCAACACATCTGTACAGAAATTTGTATATTGTAGCCTGACTTATTAAATACTGTTATGGAAAAATCTACAGAAATAACGCGTCAGTGTACAAAATGGAAGGTGTTGACGTCGTATGATTTTCTTCATGGTTAAATTGGTATATATTTTCAATGATTGAATTTTCATTCTTTAAGTAATTACTTTTAAATAATAATAAAAAATCATTGAAATTACTCGAGTCTTGAATCTCGAGCTGCCCTCTGTGGCACCGTGTACAAGTTAGGTTTACGACGCTGCTCTCTGTGAAATAGTCAGTTAAGTGCCATACGTGATACACGCTTGGGTGATCATGTCTCGAAAGAGACATGACTGACTGGGCGGCAGATAATCCCGCAGTAGCTTGCTATTGCTTTCTGCGGTAACTTGGTTGTTAGCCAAGGCTATAGAACCCGATCTGTCCTATTATTTAACCCATAACTGGAAGGAATAGACGGATTAATACCTTTCCCAAGGTTGTTTGCGCGTAAGTGAATGCAAGGAATTTAACTGGAATTTGAACTCGGCTCCCGATATCTACTGCACCACAACGCACATCCCTGTGAAATAGAATCATATTATATATATATATATATATATATTAAATAAACTCCGGCTTTCTCTTTCCCATTCTTCTCACTTTATTTTTTTTTTTTTTTTTTTTGAGTAGATAGACTAAACAATCGCCCGGTTCACACGCCACCCATGTCTATTGAACAGGTTAAGAGGCTCATCCCTTGTTCCCTTTTTAGGATGTGGTTTCCGGTTTTCTCTTTTCCAAATCTTTTCACTCTTGCGTAGCCCCCTGCACATCAGTGGCGTTACCGCCTTGCTCGAGGTGATACGATTAAAAAAAAACTGGAGCCATGCTGTCGACACAATCATTTTTTAATAAATAAAATAGTAATAGCACATTATTATTAATAGTAGCATTGATATTGGAAGCAATGTTCACTCCGTGTGAATAATACTAAAAATGTGAACTCTATTAATATTTTATTTATTCTTGTCACAGATTTGGTTTATTTTCTTTAGCGGCATATCAATCTCCATGGGTTATTTAATGTCGAAATATACTGTTGCATTCAAAATATTTATATCTTAAACTACAGATAAAATAACTGTGGGTAATTTTACGAAAAGATAAGTCCTGGTGGTGCTTCATACATACATACATACATACATACATACATAATATGAAGAGGGTGTACATATGTATAGTATTATTATTCAGGTGTTAAAACAGTGCTCAATGTATGAACAGAGCTGTATAAGATATATATTAATAAATATACACATTATCCTACGTCTATGACATGACTGGGATTTTCATACGTTATGCAATTATCAAGTGCACATTTCATACTGACGGTTTAATAGTTGAATTTAAGTTCATTCAATGTTCGTGGGAATTAAATTTTATAAAGTTAAGTTACTGCTTTTTTTAATAAGATTAAAAATTTAAATATTCTATGGTTACATGTGGATAAAAATTTAAATTTGAAATTAAAATTACAATGAAAATAATAAAATGCAGGGAGAAAAAATCAAAGGGGCGTAAATCATGAGTCTTAAAAATTTAAATATTTAAAAAAGGATGTGCGTTGTGGTGCAGTGGATATCGGCTCGGAACGAGAAATCGGGGAGCCGAGTTCGAATTCCAGTTGAATTCATTGCATTCACTTACGCACAAATACCCCTGGGAAAGGTATTAATCCGTCTCTTCCTTCCAGTTTTGGGTTAAATAACAGGACAGATTGAGTTCTATAGCCTTGGCTGGCAACCAGTCTACCGCAGAAAGCAATGGCAACCTACTGCGGGATAATCTTCTGCCCAGTCAGTCATGTCTCTTTCGAGACATGATCGCCCAAGCGTGTTTCACGTATGGCACTTAACTGACTGACTGACATAAAAATGTAAGGAAAATTACAATTTTTAAATAAAAGGAAAGAAAAATTAAGAGGTAAAATTTAGAAATAAAAATGTAAGGAGCAAAAATGAATGGGGTTCAATTCCTAATTGTTAAAAGCAATATTGCTGGGCAAAGAAAGAAAGAATAGGATCTATATTAATCTGGGTCTAATAATTTAAGTATTTTTTCTATGACAGCATGTGATCATTAAATCACTTATTTGATTAACAAATTTGGATTCTTGATATGGTTTAAGATGACAAGTTTTTCTAAAAGGCATTTTTTTTTTTTTTTTTTTTTTTTTATAAGCGTTTCACCCCGAGCAAGGCATGTCACTGCCACTACTGTGCAGGGGGCTACGTAGAGAGGAGAAAGGCTGGTTAAATATAGGACATAACAGAGGGTGGGTGATAGGCGGGTGAGGATACCGAGAATGAGGGTTGGGTAGATGAGAGTGTTGTGAGAATAGTTGGGAGTTAGTGTGATAGGAGGTGTCTATTGACCCTACATTTAAACACCTGGAGATTGTAACTGTCGGGAAAGCAGACTTGTGGAAGGGAGTTCCACAGGCGGGAAGCGCGAGAAAAGAAGCTGTTGGAGTAGAATTTACGGTTACATCTTATTTGTTTAACTGTAAAAGGGTGGGACCTAGTTGCTAATCTAGTATCTCGTGTAAATTCGTGCTTGGGCGGCACCAGTGATCTTCCATCTGTTAGAAGTACTTCCAAAGTAAAATTTAACATCATTATCATCCGAATGAATTCGAGCTCTGGCCATTCATTTTTATTTATTCGGCAGTTGGAATTATTTTTAGAATGATCAATATTTTGCTATTATGTTATTTATGTGGGCCAAATATTTATTTGATCTTATAACATTATGTTGTGAAATATATCTGTTTTTAACGCAACTATAACTAACTTTTGACATTGTTTTGGTGAAGATTTATATTTTTTTGTTTTTAGTGTGGGTGAATGTTAGAAATGTTTATGAATTCAGTTAAGGAAGAATTTACCAATGTTTGTCATCTTAAACCATATCAAGAATCCAAATTTGCTAAATAAAAGAAATGATTTAATGACCACATGTTGTCACAGAAAAAAATGTTTAAATTCTTTGACTCAGATTGATGGATCATAAGACCCCTCTTTACGTTTACCTATTTCTGTCTTTCTTTCCCCCGCAATATTACTTTTAACAATTATGAATTAAACCCTTTTTATTTTTGTTCCTTACATTTTTAATTCTTAATTCTAAATTTTACCTTTTAATTTTTCTTTTCCTTTTTTTTTATCTTATTTTTGTTTATTTTTAAAATTTTAATTTTCCCTACATTTTATATACATGTAATAATTTAATTCTGATTTCAAATTTTTATCTACATGTAACTGTAGGATATTTAAATCTTTAAGTTTATTAAAAAGCAGTAACTTAACTTTATAAGATTTAATTCCAATGCACATCGAGTGAACTTAAATTAAAATCTATTAAACCGTCAGTTTGAAATATACACCTGATAATTGCATAATGCATGAAACTCTGAGTCTTGCCATAGACGTAGGATTATATATATATATATATATATATATATATATACACTGCCGGCCATAATTATTAGGCAACCCCAGTTTTTTAAAAGAAATTATGTATTTCATACTATTTTTAGTATTTATTGCCAAGTGGATAATTCTAAATGAAAATAGACTTCTTCTTTTGTTATCATTACTTTGCAAAATTTTACAAGGCAATGAAGCAAAGATTAATTCGTCAGAACCGCCCTAAATTTTCTTCATTCTACCATTGATGAAACTGCGATATAGGTAATTATTAAATATTTATACATTCATTTGATGCAAATGTTCTTCACCTGGCAATAAATACTAAAAAATAGTATGAAATACATGATTTTTTTCTTTAAACCCAGGGGTGGCCTAATATTTATGGCCGGTAGTATGTGTATATATGTATGAGAGAGAGCGTGTGTGTGCGCGCGCGCGCGCGCTGAATATAAAGATCGGAATCCGAAAAGATGAACAGAATAAGAAAATAACAAGTAGGGGAAAAAGTGTCTTTAGTCTAAGAAGCTTCGTCAGAGATTCTTTAAAGAAGAATTATTTAAAAATCTTTCTAAAAATTCAAGAGACAATATGTTGATTGAGTCATGGTTTCGTTGGTCAGATACGTTTCACGTGTGATAAAGCAATGAATAAATATTAAATGTAGAAGAAAAATCTTGTCTGTTTAAGTGTGTATGAGCCACAAGTAATAAAAACAGATGTTTATTATGAATGTAAGTATATGCGAGATCAATACCTGGCAAAAGTGAACAAAAAACTTAGATCTAGAGGATAATAACTGATATTTGGAAGGAACATGACGCGTGCACCCGTGAACAAAATAACGGGTTCAGTTCAAATCTCTAATCACCCGAGGAAGGTTGGAGCGTTCTACAGCCGAAACGTCGTGAATATGGCAACAAAGATGAGGACAACTTTCCGAACAATATAAATAGTGAAAATAATGCAAATTAAGTATAAGTTGCAGTGAAATATATTTCTTTATATGAAAGGTCCGAAGCTATACACCATTATCTCTCATTATATTGCTCCTAATAGGATTAGTAATGTAAATAATACCGTGAGTACTAGTACTAATAGCATTTCGCCATCAAATCACAGTCTAGTAATTCATCTTGAGGTTCTCGACAAAATCCAAAGAAGAATCTATAATATAATCAATTCTGATTTGGCAGTCCGCCTTCATTTACTTTGATGTGGCTTCCCTCTTTCTTTTCTACAAGTATTTTCATGGCAGCTGCTCTGACGAGTTTTTCGCCCACCTCGTTCCTCGACCATAAATATCTACGCGTGCTGCTAGATTAGCATCAAAGCCCCACCGTTTTACTGTCGAAATAATTAAATATAACCATCTCTTCTACTCTAACAGTTTATTTTCTCGCACTTTCTATTTGTAGAACTCATTTCCATTTGCTTGCTTCCCTGATAGCTAAAATCTCTAAAAGCTAATATGCAGCGTCAATTTCTATCTCCCTAATTCCCATCCATCTCTTACCCTTCTTTTTTCGATATCTCCTGTACCTTGTTCTCTATCTCTCTGCACCCTCGGCATACCAGTAGCCCTACTTTGCTTGGGGTGAAATGATTATATAAAACAAATTGTTACCTTTATAATCTACAGCAGTTCTCATTTCTCAAGTAAGGTCTTTCTTTCTTTCTTTCTTTCTTTCTTTCTTTCTTTCTTTCTTTCGCAATCAGAATATATTATTCCGTACTTTGACTGAATTTGTTCGGTGTTAACAATAACAACTACAAAGTCCCTTTCTTTAAATAGTGGCACGTTTACATCTCAAAGTTCCAAAATATATTTTCTCATGGACGGAAGCTGTTTTGTGCTCATTTTACTTATATGCCAGAGCCCAAAATCACTTGCAGGATTCGAAGTAAATTACTGCCCCCCCCCCCCCACAGAGTCGTGTGTATTTTTATTTATCGTTATTATTTCTATTTTAGTTACGTATTTGTGTTCAAATATCATCAACGGCTCGCCTTTAAGTCGACTCACTAGTAAATATGTCGCTGGTGAATACACATAAAAGGGATTAGATGTACAGGGTGTCCATAAAGTCCGTGTGCACTTTAAAAAATTATAACCTTATTTGTATTTGTGATAGAAATAATCTGTAAAAAGAATTAGAAAGAAGTAAATCTATACTTTTTAACGGGTAATACAATTTAGCAGTTCATATTTGTTATTTATCTAAAAATTGTTGCAATTTTTGTGGTAAAGAATTATTCAATCAGTCAGTTAAGTGCCATACGCGATACACGCTTGGGCGATCATGTCTCGAAAGAGATATGACTGACTGGGCAGAAGATTATCCCGCAGGGGTTGCCATTGCTTTCTGCGGTAGACTGGTTGCCAACCAAGGCTAAAGAACCCAATCTGTCCTGAGAGACGGATTAATACCTTTCCCAAGGGTATTTGCGCGTATATGATTGCAACGAATTCAACTGGAATTCGAACTCGACCCTCCGATTTCTCGTTCCGAGTCGATATCCACTGGACCACAAAGCATATCCTAATTATTCAATAACTATACTTAAAACTAGGTACATTAAATTTTATATTTCATAACATTCTGATATCATTTTATATATATAGGATGTCCATAAAGTCCGTGTGCACTTTAAAAATATTTATAACGTTATTTGTATTTGTGATAGAAATAATCTGTAAAAAAATGCTATAAAGTTTAATGTACCTCGTTTTAATTATAGTTATTGAATAATTCTTTACCACAAAATTTGCAACAATTTTTAGATAAATAAAAAAAATAGGAACTGCTAAATTGTATTACCGTTTGTATTGCTAATGATAGAAGATATGTGGAAACTTAAATAAAATTTCAATAAAACCTTCAAAAATATAGATTTACTTCTTTCTAATCCTTTTTACAAATTATTTCTATTGCAAATACAAATAGTTATATTTTTAAAGTGCACACGAACTTTATAGACATCCTGTATGACTAAGATTTATTCTTTCAATTAGTTTACATAAATATAAATTGCTTCAATTTATTAATATCTCCAAGTTGCTTCATACTCGAAATATTTATATTTAATTAAATAAAAAAGATAAACATGATCATAGAATGCAAATGAAATTATTGAAGTTATTTTAATTTAATAAATTATTAGAGAAAATTAATAAGCACCCGATAGAATTAACACAGAAATAAAGTGGAATACAGATTAGCACCTCGGATTGACAAATTTGAAAGCCAAATTCAAATTCTAGTCGAGTTCATTACATTCACTTAGGGTTTTTTTCTTATTTTTGCGAAAGGTATAAATTCATTTCTTCTTCCCCACCCCCCACAACTATAGGTAAATAGCAGGAAATAATGGGCTCTATAACCTTGAGTGAGAACTGGTCTAGGCAACCACTATGAATTCAAAACCCACAAATTATAGATTAAATAGCATTACCAACCCTCAATTGGCTAAGCGGATTGAGTACAGCTACACCTCTTAAAAGAGGTTTCTTCAAGGAGTGAGAAGGCCATGGAATTGGATATGGATCTATTTTCTCTTTTGTGGTAATTTAAAATTGTAATGCAACAGGAAAATTCGTATTTAAAAATACTTATTTCTCACAAGGAACAGAAACTTGTTTTTTGGGACTCTCTCTCTCTCTCTCTCTCTCTCTCTCTCTCTCTCTATCATATATATATATATATATATATATATATATATATATATATATATACACCGCTTATATATAACACACTAAAATTTCTCTTCGCTGATTCCATTTGCCTTGGGGTTAGCGACTCCGACTGACACCAAATCGGTTGAGTTTCGATCCCAACCAGAAGTAAGTGGGTGTCTAGTCACATTGATGAGTTGTGATAAGCGAAACAGGCTTGTAAGTAGATGACTAATATACTATATAATATATATTGAGAGAGTGAACATTGAAGGCAAGTCTGCCGCCCCTGAGTGTTGACTTCAATGTTCACTCTTTTATATTTACATATGCTCTCTCTGATATTGAGCACTTTATCCTATAAATATAGCACACCTTAAAATTATATATATATATATATATATATATATATATATATAAAAATCGACAATGCTGGTGCAACTAACAAACAACAAAGACCTAAAATCTTAAATAACAAAATCCCGGACAAGGAAATAAAAAAAGACCAAAACGCCAACACCTACCTACCTACGCAGTAAAGTGAACAACGCCTAGATCATCTAGACAATAAATATACTTCACATCGTCAACACTCAACGAAGGACAGTTCGACTCGCTACTCAAGTTACACTCACTCGCAATCTTCAGGCAACTATATATATATAGAATGTAATATACATAAATATGTACACTGTTCTGTCAAAATTCGTATGTTAAGTGCCTTGCGTAATGTAGAACTTTCTGTAAGTCTGTAAAGTTCAGTAATTAGAAGTGTTTTAGATCCCCACACGCAATCAGTTGCTGAGGAATTATTGAGCCACACCGTCCTGGTAGCTATCCGGCACCCCCTGATATTTGTAAGCTCAGGACATTGTGTGTAAATAGACTTTTCCCACCATGTATCATGAATGTTTTGTTGGTCTCATATTTGGCGAATGTGGCGGCCATATACAGTTCATTAAAAGCTTCTAGAATACACCGCAAACCAATTCTGGGCAACCTGGGCCTGATGACATGGTGCATTATTTGACTTGAATAATCCATTTTTAGTGAAGCACATTGAGCATGGGGGGAAAATGGTCCCGAGCTATGCAATGTGTAATTAACCAGACAATCGTGTATTTAGATAAACCAGCGAACTTAACCAATGATATTTGTATATACTGCATACCAGTATGGAACCTGCACCAATTTTATTAACAAGTAGAGTTGATAGTGTCATTGGTTTTGTTCTACATTCGAATATAAGCTCGAGACAATTAGAAGTAATTGGATCACGCCATACCTTGTCTGTGATCCAGCCTCCTGTTTCATGCTAAAGAAGAGGAAAAAAAGGTTCAACTGACCTGCTGGATATACTTTTGGTATCTCATTCCGTGAATGTGGACGTTATCTGAGTCAGCGTTGCTTGTTTCTTACTAGATACCATCTGAGCCTTTGGTCACGATTACTGCAATGTCCACGGTAGCCAGTAACGCCTTCTATCAGATATTAACGGTATATATGGCACTGTAGATCAAGGAATGTCATACGTCCCCCAAAATTTCAGAAATACAATGTTCTTTCCATCTGGCATCCACTATCATTCCCTGATTAAATGTTTATTATTTATATCGCCTCCCCATAAGCGATTTCTCCACAGACTTCTTCAGTTGTCTGACTGCAATTTATAAAATCTGGGCATTTCTGTGATATCAAGTTATGATGGCGCCATCTACCAATATCATTATGTGACTTTTGTCACGTAAGTGCATTTTTCTGTTTTTCAAAGATTACATGCACGTCAGTCTAAGCCTAAGCAGAGGTTGGACGCCAATTTGCTTGGAGCTGAGATAAATTTCATCGCGCGAAATTTTAAAAAAAATCGCTAACTCGTCCGAAAATGTGGGCACTTAAAATATGATAGTTCTTCATGTGTCGTGATGTTGTATGTGATCATGGCGCTTCACAGTTTCCTGCCTTTCGTAACTCTTAATAAATTTTGTCTTTTTGTTATTTCTCCTAAACCTTGTTTCGGCATCCATTTACTTAAACTCACTAAGTTATGCATTGTTTTTCCTCTGTCTCTCATGTTTTCACTCGCTCCTGTGAGTATCCGATTTTCCAAGCTCTCTTTTCTCATTATGTACCCTGTATATTTCAATTGTCTATTCCTGATGTTAAATATGAGTTTCATTTTTGTTTCTATTTTCTCTAAAATTTCGGCGTTGTTTACAGGTTCAACTCATATTATCTCCAGCATCCTTAGGAACATATTTCTGTTGCTTCAAATTGTTCTTCATCTTTGAAGATATTATCCTGCATTCATCTAAATCTAATCAAAACTTATTTATAAATGGAACTTTGTGTGTGTCCGTTACCTATAGACTCCGAAACGGCTGAACCGATTTTCTTGAAAATTTACACAGTTGTACTATAAGCGTCTGCGAGTGTTCTTAGCTAGGTTTTGTGTCGAGGTACCGCCCCCCGATAAATATCGATAATCAAAAAAATCGGGTTATAGAAGGAGTGGTCCGATTTTAATCAAATTTGATGCACTCATAGACAAAGACATAAGAAACGATATTCAGAAGTTTCAAGGTTGCGGTTCTTACAATAGTGCAGAAAATCGATAATATATATATATATATATATATATATATAAGGCAATTTGTGTGTTTGTGTCTGTTTATCTGCCTGTATGTCTGTATTTTTTTCAGCTATTTTATTTTAATTTTTGCTTCGGGTTTGGCTTTAAGTAGGTATAATTGTAGTTCTTAGTCTCAGCCATGATACCATTTACTCAGAGGACTTATTTAGCCTTCAAAATTCAGTTTACGAAAAAAACTTATTTGATATCGATACCAGGAAATCAAAATTTGATTTACATCCATTCATTTTTCTTTCAGTCTACGGTTTTGCTTTTTAGTCTTTCGTGCCAACGTCCAAAGAGTCTGAGCTCCAGGACCATGGATTAGTTTTAAAGATTTCATTACACCCTAGCAACGCCGGGTTATACTGCTAGTTGGTATATAGGAGTACATATCACGTAACAGCTCAATATTCTTTTCTTTGTTTACAGCGAAAATTTTCTGTTTCTTAATACATTGCTTAATTTTTGGAAGGCTTCTTTAGCTATCTCAATACGCCTTCGGGTTTCAGTGTCACACTTTCCGTCTTCTGTTATATAAATTCTCAGATATTTAAATTTTTGGAATAGTTTGGTTTTGGTATTTCCAATTTCTAATTTGCATGTTTGGCTCATTCTTTTACTTTTCGAAAAAACCCGACGAACTCCCCAGTTAATAAAAGCGTTGTTTGAAGTAATACAGTAACTTTACCCAAAGAGTTTTGAGTTCAATACCTGGCCACAGCAGAGATGAACAAAAACTTGGAGAGTTGAGTTACTAAAGTGAAATTAACTGAAACTGAAATATTCAGAAAAAGGCATGATACATGGAACTAGAACAATATACCCCGGTAGATGAAATAAAGTGTTTGGTTCGAAATTCTCATCACCTGAAGGCCGAAGCGTACAACGGCCGAAACGTCGTGAATATGAAAATAAAGATGAGAAAAACAGCCCGAACAATGCAAATAATCTCTACAATAGCAAATTTGGAGGGAAAATGAGGATAATGTTATAAAGATAATTAAATATTCACATAATGCTGATGTAGAAAATGTGAGATTTCATTATTATTTAGTAACCCATGACTTATACTGGGAGCAAAACACCTGAATATGGTGACGCCAAAATCAAGTAAAAAAAAAAAAAAAAAAATTTAACCTAAGTAGTCTTAACAGCAGACGATAAAATGTCATGCCAATATCCGAAGGCGTACTGAAATAGGGATGTGCGTTGTGGTACAGTGGATATCGGCTCGGAACGAGAATTCCAGTTGAATCCATTGTATTCACTTACGCGCAAATACCCTTGGGAAAGGTATTAATCCGTCTCTTCCTTCCAGTTATGGGTTAAATAGCAGGACAGATTGGGTTCTATAGCCTTGGTCAGCAACCAGTCTACCGCAGAAAGCAATGGCAACCTACTGCGGGATAATATCCTGCCCAGTCAGTCATGTCTCTTTCGAGACATGATCGCCCAAGCGTGTATCACGTATGGCATTTTAACTGACTGACTGAAATAGAGAAAGTGGCTTCCTAAAGCTAAGTAAAGTCTTAAGACGCAGGAAAATGGTCCCCGGTTTACACTAGAATACAAAATCAGATTTATATTTGTGTGTGCAAATATCCATACGAAAGGTGAAGTATTTTTAGAGTTGAGGCTTAGCATTCAAAAGAAAATGTACTCGATATATTCTAAGCAATACCGATAGGCCGAAGTGTGTGTAGTTACTTGAATGCAAGAACAGCAGTAAAGTCCATTTTAATACCCGCAAATGCCTTCAAAAAGCATTGGGTGCGTCTTATTCACCAGAAATACGACTTCATTGAAATAAAGAAAACGACACTTGCGTTTTTCTAATGAAAAGTCTTTACCTTGTTTTAGGTCACCTTTGAGATAAGAGCGGCTAAAAAGTTAATAGCCTTGTGTGTCCGACGTTGAAAGATATTAGATAGCCAACGGATGAAAACCTCTTTCTGTTCTTAGCTTACGACTGTAATTACACCCGTCATGAGACTAATACGAATACAGAAATCTTAATTATTCTCATGTTTTTGCTTTTTATACTAAATTTGATATTTATTTGAGCTGAGTGTTTATCAATATATAAGCAGTTGATAGATTTATTTAATCCGACATTATTTCTTAAACAGTATATTAACATTTTCGTTTGCAGGACTTATCCTAATAGGTCGATAGACATTAATGTCACTCTTGAAAAAGGAAAAGATCACTGCTCAAACTAAATATAACGTTTAGAATATATATATGTCTAGACATTATTTTTAATGGATGCGCTTAATTGATTGGATAGTTTGTTTTCTATAATTAGTCAGTTGAGTACACACTTGGTCAATCATGTCTTGAAAGAGACATGACTGACTGGGCAGAAGATTATCCCGCAGTAGGTTGCCATTGCTTTCTGCGGTAGACCGGTTGCCGACCAAGGCTATAGAACCGAATCTGTCCTATTAATCAACCCATAACTAGAGGGAAGAGACGGATTAATACCTTTCCCAAGGGTATGTGTGCGTAAGTGAATGAAAGGAAGTCAACTGGAATTCGAACTCGGTTCCACCGATTTGTCGTTCCGAGTCGATATGCACTGCACCACAACGCACATCCCAATTAAACAGTACATTTATGTATATCCATCGGTCTGAATATTCGAGAAATGTCTTCTCGACAAGATTTCCTGAACATCCAGGCCAGTGGATATATATCGTGGATATATATTCGTAGCGAATATATATAGAATAATTATGTACATGTTCTAAAATATAATTTATAATAAATATTCACAGCTCTATATATTATGTATCGAGCACTGTTTTAAATTAATGTTTTGGACGTTGTAGAATTCTTCGTTCTGTATTCACTCGGATATATATATATATATATATATGTATGTATATTGTTTGCATATAGAAAAACAGACTATTCAATCAATTACGAGTATCCATTAAAAATAATGTTTATATAAATTTAGAAAAATATGTCGGTTAATACCTTTCCGTAAGTTTCCGTAATATGGGCATTAAAATCAAAATCCAGCTGCAACTGTTTGTTTTATGCTTAAACCCAACTGTCATGGCCTGTTGATTGCGCTTATGAATGAAACACTGTCGCTGCGGGATGTTATCCTCCATATACTCTATCCCTGACATAAAAGTAATAATGCCAACCAAGAATAAAATAATCAATGATAAGATATTACAAAACGACACTATTCACTGCATTTGAACCCACAGTTATTCCCAATCAATTTCCCCTACAATAATTCGAAACATCGTTACCACTTACCAAAATAACCGTTAGCTTAATACAAGAGACAACGCATCAATAACCTGTGTGTGTGTATATATATATATAATAACTAAATAGACTCTGTAAGTATGCAGGCCGTAAATTTATACTAAAATAAACCTCCGAAAAAACCATTAACAAACAGAACCTAAATCCGTTATAATCCGGTGTACTAAGACGTCGGATAAATGGGGAGAAAAAAAAGAAACCCGCGGAACAAGAACAAAACATTCAATACTCCGCAGTAAAGAAAAACCCCAAACGGAACCAAACACAAGAAAAAGTGCTCAATACAAAGTACGAAAGAAAAGATACCTTTGCCTTTGCCCTGACGATCCGTAGTGTGAAACCGCGGTAGGTTTTGGCTCACTCTAGATTTTTGTACATATATATATATATATATATATATATATATATATAGTCGGGCACAAACACAACACATAGCCTGACGATTTCCTTGACAATGTCTTCCGCCTCTGAGTCTGACCCTTCAAGTCTTGCGGAGACTACACCTCTGATTTCGCGTTCATTATATTTTTTCCAGACTGCAAAAAATAATTTTTAAGTTATTTTGTTTACATCTACTTTACTGTATTTGTTGCGATTTTTGAATTTTGTTTTTCATTTTTACTCTTATTTCTTACTTCATTCCCCCTTCCCCAGCAATGAAATAATTGTATTTTCTTCTTTTTCTCATGTAACGTCCTTTTATTTGAACTAGTGTTTTGGTTTTTAATTTTTTGTTTTTTTGGTGGGGGAGGGGCGGGGATATTTGCTTTTAATTTTGTAAGTTCTCCTTTTCATTATTCTTTAAAAATGGGTTCTTGTAAATTATAGGTTAATGTTGTTTGTTGCTGTTTTGTTTTTCTTTTTTTGTTTTTTTAGTGCACTTTGGTTGAATAGGTGACATGTAAAAAGTTTAATCAAAGAAGTGGTAGTATGTCCAATATAGGTAACTGATTTAAGACTAAACAGTCTTGTACTTGGCACTAAAATTCATGCACTATATTAGTCATAGCTAGTTTAGATTTGATGAGATAATTTTCAGTAAAAACATGGTTTGCAGTCTTCCATTTTTTTATACTATAAATTTTATGTTTTTGAGGAATTAGGGCATAAATATAGTGCTTAAAAATTTGTCGTATAGCGAATTCGTCTTGCTTACAACTATTATGCATTTGGTTGCAGTAAAATATGTCGATATGTTTAATACTGGTGTCGTGGACCTTTCGTAATAATAATAATTTTATTTGTTTCTCAATTATATAGTTGGGAAAAATGACTGTTTACTAATGTTTGCTTTGTGTTTTAGTTCGCTCAAAAATATTTTTTGCGGGAGGAATGCTGATGTGCTTTAAGAAGTTCGTTATTACTGCTATTTTATATCTTTCCGGGCATATATATATATATATATATATATATATATATATATATATATATCCAAATGAATATTTTGACGCCGAGTCATCAAACAGATAAGACTATATTTTATTCTTACTCTTAAACCTGGCACCTGTCTTTGATCCTCTCATCAGTCTCTTTTAGTTCTTTTTCTTTCTCTCCCGTTTTCCTCCTTTTATTTTTTATTTAATCAATGTCCCTTTTATGATTCTCCATTCTGGTTTCTCATTTTCCCTACCCCTTTACCTCGCATATAGAAGTTTAATAATATAAAAAAAAAAGCGAATTTTGCATCTCTCTTCAAAGATACCGTTTTTACCTGATGAGACATTGTTCTTTCAATGTCTAAACAAAATGTGCACTTTGTAGTTGATTTTAATTTGAACATGTTCTAAAGTATAATATATATATATATATATATATATATATATATATATTAGCCACTTTGCCAAACTTTTCAATATACATTCATGTTAAGTTTCTCATGTGGATTTTATCTGTTTTTATTTGAACAATTTAAAATAACTTATTTTTTGGAGCGAGAGTGCATTAAATAACTAGAAGATTGTTCAGTAATTGTAAATAAATGTATAGCATACTATTGTCATTGATAGTTATTTTTAAATTTCAGAAATATAAAGCTTGCCATGGCTTGCAAAAAAAAAAAAGGATAAAACCTCAAAACAGAAAACAAAAGATATTGTAGAGTTGTTAAGTAATGGAAACTTAACTTTAGAAAATAGCCAGAAAAACGAATTCGACTCTCCGATTTCTCATTCCGTGTCGATATCCATTACACCACAAAGAGTTCACTTAAAATTTATAAGGAGATAATCAATGAAAATTGTTTAAATGGTAAGAAAATATTTGACTAATTATATTGTGAATGTAAACGAAAAAAAAAAAGAAAAAACCATAGAATATAAACATTTTCTAAAGAGATAAAAACTAGACTACCGCATTTTTAATTAAAGATCACAAACAAGCAAGGCAATGAAGCCACTAAAATGCGATGAGTTACTCAGTTTTTTTTTCTTTAGAGTATGATATCCTTAATATATGTTAATTATAAAAGCAAGTAAAAGATTATCTAAATAAAAAAATAGCGTAGTTTTATTGCATTTTTTATTTTACAATTCGGGGCCAACTTCCGAAACAGTAGCCACGGTTTGAAAAAAATACATGATTTACATTCCCCAAGGTGTCATGCATTTAACTAATAAAACAAAGTTTGCGGACAGCAGTCAGTTTCTAGAAAATTTAGGAAATTGAGTTTGGGTAAAAGATGTAAAAAGAATTTTTTTTTTTCCCAAGATTTTCTAAAAATTAATAATTTTAAAAATAACTTCATTCATTCGTGAATAAATCCTGGAAGTTTCATTAAAATCAGACAATTATTTGAATTTTGCACATTTCCATATTAATGTGTTTTTCACAGGAAAAACAGCGAAAAAATATTCATAAATAATCTTTAATGCACCACTGACGCAAAAAGAATCAATATTTTTAACCAATATTTCGAATGTGTTAGAAAAGATTAGAAAATCTTCTTAAAAATAATTAAAAATTATTTGGTCATTCATATTTTATAATAACACATATATATATTCATTCCTCCTGTCACGCTCATGACTTTGGATTATTATTACCCTTAATGTCCAAATGTAAGATACTCAGTAAGTACGTCACTATGTATGTTGCTATAATTTTTAGACGGCATATCGATATGAATTCTTTGATAGCACGGGCCCAGTCGTAATAGAATAATAATTTATTCAGATATATTTTTAATAAATCCAGAATTCACTATATTTTATATTTATAATATATATTATACATATATTTTATATTACATAGCCTGTGTGTCTTTTTTAAATGCTTTATAATCATAAATACGGTTCGCTTTATTTGCGTAATGAAACATGACACCGCAAAAATGAGTTATTATCGAATTTTTAATAAACATGGCTGTGCGGGTGGCGTTATTATAAATGATAACGACCCAGAACGAGAAATCGGCGAACTGAGTTCAAGTTCCAATGAGATTTCGTTACATTCACTTGGAGACGGTGTCAATCCATATCTTCTCTAAGATATGGATTAAATAATAATACTTTAGCTTGGATTAGCAGCAAGTCATTTAGGATAATTCTGGATTCAAAACTGTAACTCTGGCGAAAAAATATATATATATTTCACCCCAAGCAAGGCATTCCACTGCCACTATAGCGCAGGGGGTTACATAGGGGAAGATGCTGAGAGAGCGATTGGATGTAGGAAATGTCAGAAGTGGGGTGATAGGCGAGTAAGGAGTTACATAGGAAGAGCGTTTAAGAGAATGGGTGTGAGTTAGGAGGTGTCTATTGACCTTACGTTTAAACTCCTGGAGATTGTAGCTGTCGGGGAAGCAAGTATGTGGAAGGGAATTCCACAGGCGGGAAGTGCGAGAAAAGAAGCTGTTGGAGTAGAAATTGCGGTTACATTTTATCGGTTTCACTGTACAAGGGTGGGACCTAGTTGCTAATCTAGTATCTCGTGCAAATTCGTACCTAGTGATCTAAGTTCATCGGAGCAGAAGCCGTGAAAGTATTTATAGAAGAGGCACAGGGAAGCCACATCACGCCGGTGAGAGAGTGGTTGCAGCCGGTCTACCAAGTCAGTATCAACCACGTTACAGATTATTCGTTGTATTTTGTCAAGAAGCCCGAGGAGAATAGCAGGAGCACCCGACCATATGTGGCAGCAGTATTCAATACACGGGCGGATGGTAGATTTATATATGTGCAGGATAGATTCAGACGGAAAAACTTCCGGGTCCTGCACAGAACTGACTTTCATGGCAGCGGATTTAGCAATGGATTCGATATAGTCATTCCACTTGAGGTCCGCTGAGAAGGTGAGGCCAAGTAGGCGTAGTGTTTTACTCTCTGGGAGGCAAGCCTGTTCCATGCCAATGGGAGGTAGATGCGATTGTCTATGATGGTTAATTGATAGCAGCTTCGTCGTGGAAGAATTGAAATTTGCGAGCCACTTCTTACCCCAGTCCACTACGGGTTGGAGGTCCTTTTCAAGCTCGGCAGCGAGGTTCGCTTTGTCGCCCACACCAGATATTTGATCGAGCCGAGAGTAAAGTGGTGTCATCGGCGTACATGCCTACTTGGGATGTTATGGCATCGGGGAGATCTTTACTGTACATCAGAAAGAGCAGTGTTACGTTCTAATGCAAGAGAATATCTAAGAAGAACAGTTAGAGAAGTAAAGGATGCCATATACAACCAAAAAGACTGTTAATTTTGGTGATAGACACGTGAGGAGATGAGGTTGCATCAGAAGCGATGATGGAAGAAAATTGGTAAAGGTTAATGAAAATTTAAATAGCGAAAACAATATTAGTTTACGACGGTCTAACCTTCTGCAAGACGATGAAGATAGAGAAGTGTTTTAGCATGATCTTTGATACAAATCACGTACAAAAATGTTTCTTGCAGATAAAAAGTTCAACTTTTGGAATACTGGCCAGCACAATGTTCAGACCTCAATATATCCCATTTTGTTTGGAACTAAAAAAAAAAAATAATTGATCCAGTGTAAACCAAAAAATCTCCAAGTCCTTTGAGGTTACCACGAAGAGGAATGGGGAAACATTCCACATGAGAAAATCTGGACCATATTAAAATGAAGCAATTATTCGAGCCAAAGGCGGCAACACTAGTTACTAACTCTATATATTGATGTTTTGTATTATGTTACACGCGTGGGCGATCATGTCTCGAAGAGATATGATTGACTGGGCAGAATATTTTCCCGCAGTAGGTTGACATTACTTTCTGTGGTAGACTGGTTGCCAACCAAGGCTTTAGAGGTCAATCTGTTCCGCCATTTAACCCCTAGCTGGAGAGAGAAGAAACGGATTAATATCTTTAAGTGTTTTTGCACGGAAGTGAATGCAACAAATACAACAGTAATTCGAACTCGGTTCACCGATTCTCGTTCCGAGCCGATATCCACTGCCCCATAACGCACATTCCTAATAAACCGCTGCTGGTGCGCAGTGAGACAAAAGGAAATAAAAAGAAAGCGGGGAACACGGTACCGGTGATGTCGGAGATAGGACAAGAGAATCAAAAAGATAGATAGCAATTGACGTTGAATTTAAACTTTTTGAGAATTTTTTATTATTAGAGAAGCAAGTAGATGAAAAGCAGTTCCATAGGTGGGAAGTGCGAGAGAAGAAAATGAGAGCGTAGTAGTGGTGGTTACATTTGCCTATTTTGACGGTGAAAAGGTGGGACCTAGTTGCCAATCCAGTAGCACGAGTAAATTCGTGCGGTCAGGGCAACAAGGCGAGGTTAGAGCAGAAGTTGTGATAATTTGTATAAAAGACAGAAGAAAGCCACATCCCGTCGGTGAAAATATGACTGAAGTCGATCTGTTATATCGGGTTCGATTGCATTGCATATCATCCTTTGGATTTAGTCGAAAACCCCGAGATGAATTGCAGGAGTACCAGACGAGGTCTGGCAATAGTATTTAATGCACGGATAAATGGTAAATTTATAAATATTCGATATGGATTCTGCAGAAGAAAAAAAAAACAAAAACAAAAAAACAACCTGGTACAACCTTTTTAGCAGTAGATATAGCTAATGACTCATTGTAGTCCTTCCATTTGGGGTTGTTTGAGAGAGTGGGGCCAAGTGTATTGACAGAAGATAGAAAAGTTTCTCTATAGTGATCAAGAGACAGCAGTTTCATTTTGGAAGCATTAGAAATTACGAGCCACTTACCCCAATCCATGACAGATTGAAAGGTACATATCGAGGTGGTGTAATGTTTTGCAAGCTTGCCTTGGTAGCATCATTGCAGTTGAGTAGCGAGTTCGATCCTCACTAGTTATCCCATTTACGGTCTTGTAAAATCATCTTGACAGATAAAAAAAGAGCTGAGAGGGAAAAAGTTTTCGTTGGTGACGAAGTATTTCTGTATGTTTTTTCTTTCTATTTTTGATATCACTATGCTTAACGGCATATCAACCTCTGTGGGTTATTTAATGCCAAAACGATGGGGTTTGAAGGTATTTTTTTTAATGTTCAGTCATAGTGAGAAGGTTGATTTAGTCAGATTTTAATGAAAATTTGTTTTTATTATTTTTTATTTTAGAAAACTGAAAATGTCTTCTAGTTTTGTATTCAAAAATGTTGTGCTGACAATAATTTTTCTTCAAAAATGTATGGTTGGTAATATTTTTTCTTTGAAAAGATATTTTTCTATAAAAGTTTATTTTTATGTATATATTTCTATAAAAGTGTATTTTTTACTTCCAAAGTATTTTGACTCTAGTTTGGGTGTTAACTCTTTGTCCATAGTTGGGGCTCTAACAGGTGCTACCACTTCGAGTCAGAGTGGACCTGGGTACAACAGCAATTAATAGTTGGTTTCATGCTCCTCACAACCTCTCAATCAGAGGCCTTGCTGCCGGATGCAGTTTACCGTCATGCTCAGGACCGTCACTATGCTTAAGATGCACGAACAACAGTTTAACGAAAATACACTAAATAGGCTTCTGGCTATTAAAGATAAAATGTAACGAGAAAAACATTCTGATAATCACTTTCGATTGGGGAGTTAAATTTTCGAAATTTGTCCCAAAAGTTTTGCACGCTATTATATTATGTCAATAACGTTTTCATATATTCTTACATGTATATACATTCGTTGTTTCCTTCGGGAAACAACACTTATAGACACATCATTCTTCTGTGTTTGCAATTTACCTACACTTGCCTCTGGGTCAGTTAAGTAGCATATGTGATACACGCTTAGGCGATCATGTCTCGAAAGAGACTTGATTGACTGGGCCGAATATTATCACGCAGTATGTTGCCATTACATTCTGCGGTAGACTGGTTACCAACCAAGGCTGTAAAACCCAATCTGTCCTATTATTTGACTCATTTGTAGAGGGGGAAGAGATGTATTATATTATTAAGTAGTAATTAGTGGGGGATCAGTTTATTTTTTCAAAACAATATAAAACTGATCCCCGACTTTATGCCCAGTAGAAGCCTTAATCATATTTTCAACTATTATATTCAGTCAGTCAGTTAAGTGCCATACGTGATATACGCTTGGGCGATCATGTCTCAAAATAGACTTGACTGAATGGGCAGAATATTATCTCACAGTAGGTTGCCATTGCTTTCTGCGGTAGACCGGTTGCCAACCAAGGCTATAAAACCCAATCTGTCCTATTATTTAACCCATAACTGGAGGGAAGAGACGGATTAATATCTTTCCCAAGGGTATTTGTACGTAAGTGACTACAAGGAATTCAACTGGAATTCGAACTCGGCACCCCGATTTGTCGTTCCGAGTCTATATCCACTGCATCACAACGCACATCTGGGTACTGGTTCGTTTCCTGTTTTACCACCCACGTATTTTGATTTTAATGATTCATCAGGTAGTTGCTTCTATTTCAGGTTCCAGTTTTTACCTGGCGTTACATAAAAGCGGATCGTTTATTTTCTGCTTACATAATCTTTCCACTTTAATAAAACTAACCACAAATCCCGACAGAATTTATAACCTACCTCCTTTTCCACTTTGCCAGCCAGTATCTTTTTCTGCGGTTACAACCCAATTTCCAAGTTTTCCCGCCCATCCACCGTCCGATGTCTCCAATCTAACTAGCCAGTCGACTTGTCATCCTGTCACCGTCAACTGACTTAATAGAAATTTTCTGTCGCACCAAATCTAGACATCCGGGTCACTTATTTGTCACACAGACATTTTCCCACCAAGTTATTATAGCCAATAGACGTCTCGCCGTTGTGGTAATCGTTAGCGATCTAGTCTGGTTGATCTTTTCATTTTTATTGTAGAATAGGTTCAAGTATCACTGGGTGCATCATAGTTTCGCCTTGTACCAAAGTAAGCAAATATATATATATATATATTTTAATCATTTCACCCCGAGCAAGGCAGAAACGCCACTGATGTGCAGGGGGCTACATAAATGTAAAAAGATTAATTAGAAAAGAGTGATGAGTACAAGCTAGTTAGAAAGGAACAATAGAAAGCTGAGAAAGCAGGTGCGATGACAGATACATAGGTGGAGAGAAAGGGAAGGTTATACAGGGGAGGGGAAAGAGCTAGAGTCCAGTGGTTAGTAGATGAGTATTAACTTTGCATTTAAATTTCTGGAGGTTGTAGCCGTCAGGAAAGCAAGAATACGGGAGCGAGTTCCACAGGCGGGAAGTGCGAGAGAGGAAGCTGCAGGAGTAGATAACAACTTTGGTCTCAGTGTGACGTAATGATTAGCGATTTAATCATTGCTACTGAATAATCAGTTAAAAACTAACAGGATGCTTTGTACTGATGACCTTGAGCTAACATTAAACTAATCTTATCGTAGCCAAAGGGCGCTTTAGTGCATTGTAAATGGACGCTGGTCTGTTTGGTCATTCATACTGAGTTCGATCCTCACCACATACAAAACATATATTACAAAAAAAAAAAAAAAAGTAGAGCACCTTATTGTGGTGCAGTGATCAACAAGCTGAACTTTAAATGATTAGCAATGAACTCGATCCTTATTGGGTGTCCTTGTTCTAAAAATAAAACAAAAAAAAACGAAGCTTAGCAAATACAAGAGTGCCTCATTGTGGTGAACTTTAAGTTGCTTAGTAGTGGGTTCTATTCTCATTACGTACTCCATACTTGTGGCCTTTTGTCAGACTAAGCTAAACTTAGTAAATGCTAACTTATAGCCAGTTAACCCTCTAGGGCCATTCGTATCATATTTGATACAGTATTTCCCTATAAGGAAACATTTGGTATTTCCCTATAAGGAAACATTTGGTATTCATTGACTGAGCAGTCAGTACTGCTTTCATTTGAAATTTATAAAATATTTCTCTTAAAAAAATTTTCAGGAAAATATTTCTTTCAAGGCTTGTTTTCATACTGTATCAAATATGATACGAATGGCCCTAGAGGGTTAAAAAAAATTCGAAAAATTATTTTAAGAGATAGATTTATGAATTGCTACTGACAACTCAGTCAATGGTTATTGGATGTTTTCTAATAAGGAAATGGCGATAATATTACCATTATACTTTTGCCCACCGAATAACATCTGCTTTAAAATCCCTTGAAGAAAAACATTAACATTAGAACATTTTTACCTTCATCTAGTAATGTATTTTTCTACCTCGGGACCAGTTAGTGTAAAATAAAACTTAGTAAAAACCAAAATAGCCCATGTTGATTTTCTTTCAGTCAGATTAAACACCACTCCTCAGCTATTAACGTAACGTGGTCTTTTCCTCTCTGCACTACACCTCTTCTATGTTACTATACATATATGGTCCATATATATATATATATATATATATATATATATATATAGGTTCCATTGAATAATATAGACAAATTTTGTGCATTTACTTTTTGTAGGATCCTTTCGTATAGTCTGATAAGCTTGATGGTGATAACGTTAAAAGACAAGAAATTACAGAAAGTGTTGTGTTTTTTTTTTTGTTTTTTTTTTTTTGTTTTTTTATCAGGTCTGAGCTTTCGGCTTACTCAAAATCCTAGAAGCTATCTACATTAAACATATCAAAATTTATTTTATTCAAGATATCTCCTCTAACATACTCCAATGCCTGTAATCGGACCAACAACCACACCACCACCATTTTGTCACCGTCTGCAGCCATCCGCCACGTTAAAAATGGACTTGTCTATTTGATTTAATTCTCTTTGTTTAATTCCACTTTGTTAATAACTTAAATGTTCTATGTTCACTATATGTTAATATTCATTCTTGGATAATGTCTTATGTAATACGAAAACTCAGACCTGATAAAAAAATCAACAATTCCTGCGATTTCTTGTCGTCTTTTAACGCTATCACCATCAAGTTTATCAGACTATACGAAAGGATCCTACACAAAATAAATTAGATAAAATTTGTCTATATTATTCAATGAAACCAGTATTAATGAAAAAATGATGCCAAAATACACACAATTTATATATATATATATATATATTACTCATCCACATACAAGTCTGTTTCGCTGTATCTCAGCTCATCAGTGTGGCTAGACACATTCACTTGTTTCTGGCCGAAAAACTTCAAAACTCAACTTATTTGCTGTAAGTTGGAGTCTTTCCTTTCTAAGCCATAGGCACATGGAATCAGAGAAGGGAAATTTTAACGTGCTGTATATAAGCAGTGTATACACACGCCAGTCACTGAAAGAACTCAATTCATGTCTGAAGAGTCACGCATATTGTTCTACGGAGGACAATAAGTATATTCATTAATATATATATATATATATATATATATATATATATATATATATATAATAGTTCTGTTCATACATTAAACAGTGTTTCAACACCTGAATAATAATATCATACATATGTGCACCCTCATATGTATAATTATTAATTCACGTCTCACACACACACACACACACACACATATATATATATATATATATATATATATATACATATATACTAGAAGTATATCCCGGCTTTGCTCGGGTGTAATGATAGATTTATAACTAACCCATTGTCCTGGAGCTCAGACTCTTTTGACGCTGGCACGAAAGACTAAAAAGCAATAGTTATTTCCAGTTAAAGCGAAACCGTAGACTGAAAGAAAAATGAATGGATGTAAGTCAAATTTTGATTTCCTAGTATCGATATCAAATTTTCTGCAACCTTGAAACTTCTGAATATCGTTTCTTATGTGTATCAAATTTGATTAAAATCGGACCACTCCTTCTATAACTCGATTTTTTCGATTATCGATATTTATCGAGGGTACCTCGACACAAAACCTAGCTAAGAACACTCGCAGATGCTTATAGTACAACTGTGTAAATTTTCAAGAAAATCGGTTCAGCCGTTTCGGAGTCTATAGGTAACGGACACACACACAGTTCCATTTATAAATAAGTTGTGTACAAGCCTGTTTCGCTTTATTATTCATCAGTGTAGCTTTATATATGTTTACATTATAACTCAAGATATTGAGTCCTAATTCAAATGTAAAACATGTGTGTCTGTTCACCTCTTCTTTTATGCTCCATGTCTTTCCATAACGTAAACGATTATGGCTCTTCACAACTTCCCATCCTTTGTAGCTCTTAGCATTGCTTGTTTTTTTTTTACCATCCCAACCTCTCGCCGTTCTACTCTTACTATCAATAGCTCTGTTAAACTGTTAGGGTTCCAGCTGTAGACAAATACTACTCCCAACGAATACTGCTCCTCACAAATACTACACTCCCTCAAATACTACCCCCAACAAATAAAACATTATGACAGTATAAAAAATTTTTAAAGTAAAAATACCAACAATGCATTTTATCTTGAAAAAGTTATTAATAATACATATTTGAAGTAAAATTACCAACATATTTATTCATAGAATAGTTAACAAAAATGCTTTTTAATTGTAGTTAAAGGCATAAAATTGCGTTCAGAAGATTTAGATTTCGGCATTAAATAACCCATAGAGGTGTTGATATACCGCTAAACAAAATCAACCAATCAAACGAGACCAAAATATAACGTCATCAAAACTACAACATAAAACACACATTTTACCGCCTCTTGTATTTATGTCCACACAAATGCATAAAAGCTGAGTACGATTGACTTCCCTCTGTCTCTTCCATAAATATTTTCATGACTTCTGTTCCGACGAACTTGGGTCACTGGTGCCCCTACCACAAGAATTTACTCGAACAACCAGACTGGCAACAAGGTCCCACCCATCTACAGTTAGATCAACCAAATGCAGCCGACAGTTCTACTCCATCAGCTTCTTTTCTCGCATTTCCCGCTTGTGGAAATCCCCTTCTGTATACTTTTCTGACGACTGCAACATCCAGGAATTTAAATGCAATGTCAATTTCCATCTCTTATCCACTTGAATGTAGTTCTTTCTACATAACCCCGTATATCTCGTTCTTTTCCTTTCTCTCTACCTTCGCAACTGCCTTCACACCTGTGTTCCTATCCTTCTCTTGTCCTTTCTCTGAAACCCCCTGTAACTGGTCCGTCTTTTTCTTCACTCTTCTTCTGTCTAAACTTTTACTCTTATGTAGCCCCCTGCGCATCAGTGGCAGTACCGCCTTGCTTGGGGGGGGAAACGATTAAAAAATGTGCATTAAACTCTGTAAACAGAATAACATGTCTTATTTTTATTACTTCAAAGTTTCCAAGGAAATTAAATTTCGGTATTAAATGACCCATAAGAAGTTGATATGCCGTTAAACAAAGAAATCAATTTTACTATCCCCCCCTAAGCAATGTTCTCCCATCCATTTACACATGTCCATAGGTTAGGTGATTCTCTGTAATTCACTTTTTCCTCTTTTGTGTCAAATTTTCCAAGCCCCCTTATTACTTCCAATAAATTTCAACACTCTTTTTGATTTGAAAGGCCATTTTTATTTCCATTATACTAATATTGATGGACGGGTAGGCAACGAAGAGATCATTACAGTTGTTATTTACCAAGAAAAGCTTAGTTTTGACACAAGGCAAATACGTATGAGGCACCTATGCCAGCAAATACTGGAAAATCTCATCAAAGATGAAGGAAAGACTTGAATCAACCGAAATGTGGATCTACAGAAGTATGCTGAAGATTTCATGGACCGAATATGTGAGCAACGACGATGTTTTGAAGAGGATTCAAACGAAAAGGAAACATACTTAATATCAGGATGAGACAGCTGAACCTTTTGAGACGTAATGAAGAGGGAGGACTTGGAAAATCTGATACTCACAGGACAGACAGAAAGAGAAACAGGGGAAAGCAATGCGTTACATACTTGATGGGCTTAAGCAAGTGAATTGCAGAGCAGGGTTTGAGAGAAATAACAAGAAAAAAGGTGTTAAGAGCAACAAGTGATAGGGGGATGTGGAGGGCCATGGTCTCCTACGACCTGAAGGGACACGGCACATAGAAGAAATGAGGATCGAACTCATTACCTGGTAGTAATGTTCTGCAAGACCCTCTTTCTAACCCTTACCCTATATGAAGACGCTTATCAACACTATAGGGTCCAGTGTTTGACTCAATTAGGTTAAGTAAATATCTGCATTCATCTGGTAATGGCGTTCTCATTGCCAGTTTGTCGCCTTCACTGTTGACGTTTCATTAAACAAGAAAACAAAATGCCAACAATAAACAAAAGAGAGCGTGTGAATCGGGTGATTAGGCCGCTGTTTTTATAACCAGTCGATTTACGTTCGAATCTCCGTGTGAGCTTCTTTTTAACTTTCGCAAAATCTTTCAAAATTCACTTTCGTGCATCTACCGTAACGCAGGATTAGCAAGATTTTCAAAAAAGTCTGCAGTAAATTCAGTCCTCACAGATGCACCAAAAGTATTACCTTGTGCCAGACTAAGTTAAACTTAGTAGATTATATATACAAGAGAGCAATAACTCTTAAGTTTGTTTCGCATACCGACTTTTTTTTATTTCTTTTAATAAAGTTCACTCAGTCGGGGGCCCAAGATCCGCTCAAGACAGAGGGTTAAGTGGTTTGTGATATGAACGTAAGAGAAGAAAGCAGAAAGTGTGAATTGCAAGGATATGGGGAATAGATGACGATTGACTCCTGACATGAAGAGGGTAGTATGGCAGTGTTCCGGGAAGCATCAACGAATCTGTTCCAAAAATTAGCGATTCTTTGAATTAATTTTTTGTGGAATTTCCTTATTACCAAAGGAATATGTAGAAAATGTGGGTGTAACAACGCGGGTCTTGACCTTAAAGGCCTGAATTGTTGACACTAAACAAAGGAGCTCGTCTGGATATTGGTCATTGCTATAGACTTGCGATGTTTCGACTGTAAACAAAAAAAAGATGCGGAAACTAACTCAACACTAACAGGTCTGAGTAAACATTTTTTATCTCTGTCAAGGCTGGAAATAGAAGATTGTGTAGCTTCAATTCGATCCTTAGATAAAGTAGTCCAACAGTTATTTTTATTTCCATTAGCACATTTTAGCCCAGTGAATACTGGACAATTTCATTCGAGATCAGGAAGAGACTTGAAGCAACAGAGATGTGGTTCTACAGAATTCTGAGAATAAACTGAACATTCGAGAAACGACGAAGTTTTAGCGAGAATAGAAGCAATAAGGACATACGTAGTATCAGAATGAGATAGTTAAAATTTCTATGACTCATAACGAGGAAAGAAGGCTTGGAAAATTTGGTACTAACAAGATATATTGAAGGTAAGAGGGGGAAATGAAAGCAGCGTATGACCTACCTAACATGCTTGTGTAAATGGATGGAAGAACAAGCACACATCATGAGGATGGAGGGATTGGTGAATTTGACACCGTCAGGACGTATGGAGATAAGGACAGATGAACGCTGCGTATAACCTATCTAATGAGCTTGTGTAAATGGATGGCAGAATAGGCACACATCAGGAGGATAGAGGGATTGGTGAATTTAACACTCACAGGACGTATTGGAGGTAAGAAGGAAAAATGAAAGCAATATATAAATTACCTAACGAACTTGTGTAAATGGATGGAAGGACAGGTAAGCATAACGAGAAAAGAGGGATTAATGAATATGACACTCACAGGACATATTGAAGGTATGAGAGATAAACGCAGCATTTAATCTATCCAACGAGTTGGTGTAAATGGACGGAGAAACGCACACACATCATGAGGAAAGAGGAATTGGTGAATTTGACACCCACAGGATATTGAAGATGAGAGAGACAGATAAAAGCAGCGTATAACCTACCTAACGAGATTATGTAAATAATGGCCAGAATAGATATTAGCAAAGATCCAACTTTACTAAGAGCTACAAAGTAGTGTAACTGATTGCCAATGTTCTGAAGAGACACGGCACGTAGAAATTGTAGCAGAATTCCAACATGTTATTCTGTTCTTTTGTCTAAGCACTTGAATATCGATAATTAAAGTCGATGCTTCTTTTTAATCATATCACCCCGAGCAAGGCGGTAACGCCACTGATGCGAAGGGGGCTACGTAAGAGTGAAAAGATTGGAAAAGAGAAAGCTGGAAACCACATCCTAAACGGGGAACAAGGGATGAGCCTCTTCACCTGTTCAATAGACGTGGGTGGAGTGTGAACCGGGCGATTTTCGATAATTTATTCAACATTTTATTATTTTTAAGTATGTTTCAATACGTGGTTAATGTGGTTTTCGTAGCAAGAAGTTTTACACGAGACGAAGTTGCTTGTTTAGAATGCAAAGTTAACCTTCACCTAGATTGATTTCTCAGCCCAACACAGCATATAACCTTTCCCTAGTTTATATGCGATAGTAAATATAACGAACTCAACCGGACTTCGAACTCGGTTCGCAGAATTCTCGTCTCTTGCAGCTTACTATTGACCCCCACCTGCACATTTGTATTTTTACTAAAATTGGTTTCATATTAACCATGAATTCCTAATTTGGGACTCGAAAATTACTTTTTTTAATTTCATTTTTTTTTTAAATTGACGATGTGATTTTTGCAGTTTAATTGCTTCTAAAATGCTTTGCAACATAGCTACCCAAAAAGACAACGTCATAAAGAGAGAAAAATACTCTGTGATATGGTGTAATGTAATAAGGACCCACTGTCAGGTGCTGATGTTGAGTTAGCTTCGAAAAAACCGATATTAGTATGACCTGTATTGACTATGCAAATCAGAGTATCTGGAAGATAGCTGATGGTTCCTGGTTGATGGAAATGGTTGCGTTATTCTTACTGAAACAAACCATTATCACCCGAAACAGAAGATAATTCTCTGCAGCAATATATCCTCTTACCACACTTGGTGAGAGAGAATGAGAAACAAACTCCTGTTTCACAAATTGCCAACTCCAACCGTGTCATCTGCTTGTGCGACGCTCTGCTGACAGACTAGATTCATAGCCTTTATCTTCACCCAATTCAGTCATCTACTAGACAAAGCTAGAAATGAGACTAGTCTGAAGTGACATTGTGCCAGTAGACCACGTTCCAACACCGAAGCAAAAACTATTCACCGAAGGGTAGTGGTGTTCATACCCATTATTGGTCGACAACTCCGAAACCTCATGGAATAAAAATTACTCTGCACAATGTGTCGAATGATGGGTTAAGTGACACCAGCGCTGAACTGGATTGTAATTTAACCCTCTAGGGCCATTCGTATCATATTTGATACAGTATTTCCCTATAAGGAAACATTTGGTATTCATTGACTGAGCAGTCAGTACTGCTTTCATTTGAAATTTATAAAATATTTCTCTTAAAAAATTTTTCAGGAAAATATTTCTTTCAAGGCTTGTTTTCATACTGTATCAAATATGATACGAATGGCCCTAGAGGGTTAATGCTATGTAATAATTAATTGCAGGATACCCACCGTTGTTAATTTTTAGGGTCCTCTTTTGCACTACCATTCTGTGCCTGAGGTTTTCATGAGTTACAGATGTATATCCGGATTGACTAATTGATTGATTTTGTTTTTTACAGTTTATCAAAGGCTAGTTAAATTAAGAAAATATTTTTACATGGTAAGAATTTTTTGAGGCGGAGAAGGTTAACAATAATTTACTGAAATAAGATTTACTAATTAACCCATAGCTGAACAGATTTTCTTGCTTTCGACCTGTTGCTCGGATTTTACATCATCAAGAAGTTGGGAGGAGTGTGCGTGACCAGTGACCAGACTGTGAGCTTTCCTTAACCTGACCGACACTTGTACACAGCCATCACCATCAACCAGACTTACTTCCATGCAGAGTATAACCAGAACAGGAAGATTTAGCTTGCATCTTGGAAGTGCTCTGGTGACCAGACGCCATCTGCGTTGAAGAACCGGACAGCTGAGTATCCAGTACCAAAGCGGCTCAGAGAGAAGGGTATTCGTGATATGCGAACCTGGATGAATAACGGCTGGCTGCTTCCGTATCTTGAGGAAGATCTTGTCCCTACCCAAGGCCTTGATCTCTCTAATGATTGTGCTCCAGGAAAACTGAAGATCCAACCAGTGTCATGGATTATCATTGCGCACAAAAACTAAGGGAGTAGCGAATTTGCGCTGTGCTTATTTACTGATCCATGTTGCCAAATCATTATGGCCCTTTCAAACAGTGAAGATAAACGGGCAAAGATATTGTATCGCCCGCTTGGGTTTTGGCCTCAACGTGGCACCGATAAAAATGCGATCAGTTGTGAATGTCATGGTCGCACAAGACAAAACCATTCAGAAGGTCACGTTATCGTACATCTATGACATATTTGTCAATGAGAGTGTATGCCTTGCAGCACATGTAAAGGTACATCTTAAGCAATTCGGGCTAACAAGTAAAAATCCAGAGCGTTTAGAAAGTGGCACTCGTGTACCGGGATTGTGAGTCTGGGATGAGCGGGGTGAATTGCATTGGAGCCGCGGGAGTGACCTTCTACCGCTGTCTAACATGCTCATTCACCGAAGCATCTTTTCCCTGCGTGGGAAGTTGACTGGACATTTGCTCGTATGTGCCTGATGACGTGAGGGACCCACCCTTGACTCGAATGCTGACAAACATCGTTACCAGATTAGCACAGAAGGAACTGGCACGATGTCAACGTGTGTGTTGACGCAAGCTATTTTGGCCATTGGCGTCGTTGTGGAAAGCGATGAATACCTGACTGAAGGTGCCTGATGGCTGCCATCAGAACGCGAAGACAAACATATCGATCTGGCAGAGCTCGACGCAATCTTGAGAGGCACCAACATGGCACTGCAACCGTGGTTAACCTGAAAACTGACTCGACGTGTGTGCATTGATGGGTCTCTAATACATTGTCTGGAAAGGCTTGAATGCACACAAAGGCGGTGACAGAAATGTTAATAAGACGTCGACTCAGCACAATCAAGAAACTGGTAAAGGAATACAAATTTACCATTGATGTAGAGCTCGTCAGATCTCATGCCAATCGAGCTGATCAGCTCATCAAAGTGCCTCAGGGTTGGATGCGGTTCAGGAAACAACTATAGAAGAGCAGGAATCCATCCACATTCAAACGATCTGTCGACGGAGTGGGCATCCTCGTGTGAAGCGCATCTTTTATGTTGTACGACGGACCCATTTTGAGATCTCAAAGGCAGCTGTTTGGGCGGTGGATGGAGAGTGCGAAGTGTGCCAATCTATCGACCCGGCGTCAGTTCATTAGAAAACTAAACGATTAGATGTGAGCGATTATTGGAGCAGGGTGGCTATGGACATTACACATTATAAAAGCTGGCATTATCAGACTCATTAGCTGACTCTGGCCGACTATAGCCCTAGTCGGTTTTCTATCTGGCCAACATTACCACATCAGGACGCTGACAGCATCATCCAAGTGCTGGAGTCGCTATTCAGCGAGAGAAGGTCACTTGCCAAACTGTTCATCGGCAATGGCGCAGAATTCTGTGAGGAAGTGTCCACAAGGTTTGCAGAGAACTGGGGCATCCGGTGTACTTGAAGTGAACAAAACAAGTTCTAGATATAAAAATTAAAATGCTAAGCACTGACTTGTTGATTTTATTAAAAATAAACGAATTTTTTCGAATTTACAAATTTTGCTTAACACACGCAAAATTCGCAAAATTTCACACCTTGATGCGAAATGTTTGTCGTCCAATAGAAAGGCCAGAATCACATCCAGGAGTGAATTCCCAAATGAAATAAAAGATGAAGCAAGCTTGACCGGCGACAGAGTGAAGATGATGAGCGTAATAACAAGTACCTTGACTAACGTCAAGTGATCGCTATTATTACCTCTCTCTTTCTCTCTCACCTCTCACCTTTTCGCCATTCACCCGGAGCAATAACTTAAAAAACAACTATATCCAAAGACAACGCTCATACATGCATCCACAAAAGTTACTACTACGAATTCTTGATACCCTTAACATCTTAATACTGTCTCTCATTGAACATTAACTTCTACCAATTTATTTTTTTTTTATTGGCTTACGGCATATCGGGTTGAAAATACAGGTTCTCGCTTGATCACGGAAGTTAAGCAACGTTGAGCCTGGTCAGTACTTAGATGGGTGACCGCTTGGGAATGCCAGGTGCTGGAAGCGTTTAGTGACGGATGTGCGTTGTGGTGCAGTGGATATCGGCTCGAAAAGAGAAATCAGTGAGCCGAGTTCGAATTCCAGTTGAATACTCTTGGAAAAGGTATTAATCCGTCCTTTCCTCCAGTTATGGGTTAAATAAGAAGGGTAGGACTTGGGGACCCTTCCCTTAAAAACAAATCCCAATGAATCTTGATACTCTAAAAGAAAAAAGTATTACTAGACACAAAAACTTATATAAAAACAACAATAAATTGTTGAAAGAAAAAGGTATTAAAAATTTAGTTAGCAATAAAGGACCAGCCGAGGTTGATATGCCATAAAAACAAAACAACCATCCTACATGACTCATTGTATATGTGCCGCAGAGACATGTCATGGAATCAAGTGTGTCTTCTTTCACCTCCAACCAATTCCAAAGCCAAACGACGATAGAGAATGGATGACAGTGCAAGTTATGGTGAAACTGGAAACTTCTAGCCCTGAGCCTGCATAGTGGCAGCGAATTTAGTCATCATCATAAATGTGATCAGCAAAGAAAAAATTAAATACTTGGATAGGAGATAAAGCCGACTTTAAACCTGCTAGAAAGTCCTGCTCTGTCATCAATTTACAACCTGGCTCAGTTCACTTTAAAAAAAAAGAAACGAAATTGATATCAAGCGACCGAAACTTCTTAATCTAAATTGGTTGTTAATAATCTCAACGTTGAGGTGATTTAATTGACCATTGCTACTAACTAATTTACCATTGCTACATATGCAAGATCTTTAGAAAATTTATTTACAAAAAACATTTTTTCTGTGTATTGAATTTCTCGTAAACTTTGACCTACATCTTATATATATATATATATATATATTATATATACAGTATGCTACTAATAATTATTACTACAATGCGTTTATTGTTATTCTTTTTTTTTTATAAGTTTCACTTTGTATATATTGTACTTTCTAGCTAGGTCAAGGATGTGGCAATGTCTTTCATCAGTGAAGCGTGGGGAAAATGAAAAATGATTATCTCTTTTACGTAATGCAAAGAGAAAACAATCGGCTATAGATATAAAATACTTATAGCCAGTCACCCATGACCCTGCATACGTACGAAGAGATACAAAATTTCTTGTTTACCGTATATAAATGAACATTTTTTTTATAAACAAAACATTTGATCAGAAAAAAAACATATCTAAATTCATCATCGTATTACCACCGAATGTTGCAAGGGAATGGATAACACGTTTATTTTTCAACAATTTCTTTGAATTATTGATAAGCAATTACGTTATATGCCGAGTGGCTGAGTGGTTGGACCGTTAGAATTGTTTATCATGTGTAGGTGGTATAGCGGTTAATGGCTTCGAAAGAGAAATCGGCCTGTCTGAGTTCGAATTCGGTCGAGTCCGCTAAGTTCATTTTTGTACAAATAATATTGCGAAAGATATAAAGCCATCTGTTCTCCCCTCAGGTATGGGTTAAATAGCAGAATGTGCTCTCTAATCGTGGTTGTCTTGGCAACCAGTATAAAATGGTGACTCGTTAAAAACGCCCAATCCACCATCCCAGTCAACTTGTTGAGACGTGTTGGTCCGTAAAATCGAAGAATGATTGAACTTTTAAATTCTTAGGTTCAGTAAGTCGAAACATCTGGCGTAAGAGGGGAAAAGTGTCTACATTTTGAGAAATATTTTACATTCACACTCTAAATGCAACATGATTATTCATGAGTGAAGTTATATTTTCAGCTACACGAAGAAGAGAACCAGGGTCTATTTGTGATTTCTGAATATTTTTTGCCCCCAAGTCCCCTCGACGCGTGGGATTTCGCCTTTAAACTCCGACATATGTTATATTTCATTCAAGAAAATATACAGAAAAAGGCAAAACCACAAATAGAGATATATACATATATATATATATATATATATATATATCGAATAAATGTTCATCATTTTGTGCAGGCACACACACTGCCTTTCAGGTGATATATACTAAACCGTTATAGATCAGGGTTAAATGAAATTTAGATTTGACCAGTAAACAGTTGTGTTAAAAAGTGCTCAATATATGTTTGATAGAAACTGAAGCTTTAACATGTAGAGATTTTACATATTTAAGTAGGGAGGATCTTCCTACTTATATAAAGGCAATAGGCATACGTTTCTTTACCAACGCGTTTTGTTCGTGTATTTTGTCGAGGCAATTGTAAGTTGTTTTTTTGTTTGTTTTTTGCAACATGTGTTTATAAACAGAAATAAAAAAAACATCGTTAGGTTTAGAAAACTTAATTTTATGAAAGCTAAAATATATACTCATGACTAACTCTGAAAGTCAAGGTAAACTATAAAATCCATCATAGGACGAAATGCGTTAGTAACTAAAAGTTGTATTTTTGTGCTTATTCATATTGTTGTTTACAGATATATTTAATTTATATCTTAAGTTTTACACGCACTAACTCACGTACACTGCCAGCCATAATTATTAGGTCACCCCAGTGTTTTAAAAGAATTATGTATTTCATACCATTTTTTAGTATTTATTGCCAAATTAATAATTGTAAATGAAAATAGAATGGTTCTTTTGTTAATATTACGCAATAACATGTGCATCAAATGAATTTATAAATATTTAATAATTACGTATATTACAGTTCCATCAATGAAAGAATGATGAAAATTTAGGATGATTCGGACAAGATCATCTTTGTTTTCTTGTTTTGTAAAATTTTGCAAGCTAATAATGACAAAAGAACCATTCTATTTTAATTTAGAATTATCCACTTGGGAATAAATATTAAAATATGAAATACATCATTTCTTATAAAAAAAACCTGGTATCACCTAATAATTATGTCCGGTAGTGTACATCAGTCAGTCAGTTAAGTGTTATACGTGATACACGCTTGGGCGATCATGTCACGAAAGAGTCATGACTGAATGGGCAGAAGATTATCCCGCAGTAGGTTGCCATTGCTTTCTGTGGTAAACTGGTTGCCGACCAAGGCTACAGAACCCAATCTGTCCTGCTATTTAACCCATAACTGGAAGGAAGAGACGGATTAATACCTTTCCCAAGGGTATTTGCGCGCAAGTGAATACAATGAATTCGGCTGAAATTCGAACTCGGCTCTCTGATTTCTCGTTGCGAGCCGATATCCACTGTACCACAACGCACATCCGGTAGTATACATACATACACACACACACACACACACACACACACACACACACACACACACACACACACACACACACACACACACACACACACACATATATATATATATACTATTCTCATTTTTCATAATTGATGAATTTGTTTGCAATTATTGATTTTGTTGGAGGTGAAGCTTTTTTAATGAATATGTAGTTCCGATTCTGTTATGGCGCAGTGGTTATCGACTCAGAACGAGAAATCGTAGAACTGAGTTCGAAATCCACTCGAATTTGATTCGATCGGCGAACATCTATTAAATCCAATCGACTGCAGGACACATTATTCCCTAATTTCTTCTGTCTTGGACAGGGATAGGACCCAACTCCATCTGGACATCCTGGAGTCTCTGACCATCAACATACAACGTCCTGTCCTCTGCAAACAGAAAGAATTGAAATTCAAACTGGGACTCTTTGGGGAAACTACCGCCCAGCATAGGTAATGTGTTTCTTGTTGTTTTGTTTTTGTTGTTTTGTTTTTGTTGTTTTGTTTTTTTTGTTTTTTTAAACCTGTGTTTTAACCTTGGACGTTGTTCAAAATATTTTCTTGACAACTTCTTTGTTTTAATTACCGACTATTTGTTTCTGAAGACATGTCGGCCGAAAGGCGTCTTAAAAATTTCCCTCTTTTTTATTTTCCCTTTTTAATTGAGATACCTTTGTATTTATCTTGATAAAAAATGATCCTTTTAAATATATGTTATAAACAAGTATAATTTTATGGTGAAAAGAAAACGAAAACAGGCATACACAAAAAATGAATGTTTTAAAAGGACAGGATTGAATTTCATATTGAGGTGTAGGAGACATTTCTAAGAAAAGTTGTTTACATAAAAGTAACCGTCTCTCTCTCACTCTCTTTCACTCTCTCTCTCTCGCACACACACAAACATTAATTTATTTGTTTGAACATTATTTTTGATCGATACTCATATTTGAGTATTCTGTTTTTAATTAAACAATGCATGTTTAGACAATTATCTTCTGTCTCAACACACTTATATATATATATATATATATATATATATATATATATATATTATTAATTATTACTTTAGAACATCTACAAACTACTACAAAATTGTATATTTTGTTTCGACATGTCTCATCAGATAATAAGCGTTTTATTTCTTAAAAATTTTTAAATACACCCCTTCCCCTTATTTTAGGAATTTTTCTTTTTCGTACGAGGGAAAAAGATATTTTTTTAAAAAGGAGGAAAGAAAGAGGGAAGAAAAGATCAGAAAATAAAATGAGAAATCAAAAAGAAAAGGAAGGTAAAGATACAGGAGAAATAGAAAGTGAAGAGGAAAATAAAGGAAAAAAAAACGTAGAAATGAAAGAGCCAATGAAAACGGCTAAGAAAGAGAAATTTTATATTTTGACCGGAAGTGAATTGCAGACAGATACAGACATTGATTACACTGTTTAAAAATAAATCTTTTTAAAAAAATGGTGAAATCACTTACATAAACAGAAAAGTTACCCATAAAACGTAAAATAAAGGATATTTAAAAAACATGAGAAAAAGATATAATAAATTAAAATTAATAATAAAACAAAATAAATAAAAAATATATTATAAAAATAATAATTATAAATATAAAGTATATAACAAAATAATAAAAACTAACAATAATGAAAATAGTTAAATAATAATAATGAATATAAAAATAATAAATAATAACAAACAATTAAAAGTGAATATAAATATAAGCTAGTACATGACTGAAACTACTAACAGTAATTAATGGGTGCAATAAAAATACTTAAGGCAATAAATAGATCACAATTTGTAATAGAAAATTAAGATAAAATAGCATAAGAGAAATCATAAAGTTAAAGTAAATTATCAAGATACTAAGGTTTATACTATAAAACCTTTACAAATGCTATAGTTTCATACCTTATATTTACTAATACTAGCAGGATTGTAAGTAGTTAATTCTTTAATATGTTTACGACATTACTGTAGTTTCATGCCTTTGATTTAGTAATATGTCACTTTTCATGTACTTCATAATTTCCATTTTCTTTTGCAGACAGAGGAAACATAGTTTGTTCACCGATCTAGAGATGTTAGCTAGTTTGAACATTTTTCATTTTTTTTTTTTTTTTTTTTTTATAAGCGTTTCACCCCGAGCAAGGCATGTCACTGCCACTACTGTGCAGGGGGCTACGTAGAGTGGAGAAAGGCTGATTAAATACAGGAAATGACAGAGGGTAGGTGATAGGTGGGTGTGGATACCGAGAATGAGGGTTGGGTAGATGAGTGTTTTTTAATTTAACTTTAGGTCTTTTATTTTCGTTTTTAACATCCAAAAATATTTAGAAAGTGATGTCATATTTCGTTTGTCCTTATTAGTGAAATATGAGAGATGATTGTAAAAACACTTTAAAATGATTCAGTGTATTACCAATATAAACTTCAGTAACCCTTGGATCTATATAAGCGTTTGTGTGGTTGAAACGGTGCTTCAAAAAACCGATCCGTATTGGTCCGCTAAACTTTACTTGGCGGATATAAGGGAGACTACCACCACCTTAAATTTGTTGTTTTTCCTTTTTTTTTTTTAAATCTTATCGATTACACCCTAAACTTTCCGATTATTAAAAAAAAATTGGAAAAATTTCAATAGTTAAACTGAGCCCCCCGTAAAATTGTTTTTCATACAACGTTATAGCAAATCGATCCTCCATTTTGGAACCACTCACCGGTACGACATTAACACCACCGTTAAATTTGTTGATTATCAATTTGTTTTTACTTTTTTCAGTGCAATCTTATCGATTAAACCCTAAACTTTTCGATTGACAAAAAAATTTGTAAAACTTTCAACATTTAAACAATTTTAAGGGAGAGGCTCAGTTTTTCATACAACTTTATAGTAAATCGATCCTGTGCAGTTAACTTTTTGCTTGCGCATTTTCAACAACTGAATCCTTTGCAAAAATTTTGAATAAAGCCATTCTTGAAGTTTCCGAGGTAGATGCCATCGTAAGGACTGAAGAAAACTTGGAAGAAACAAAAACAAGAGCAACAACTCGTCAAAAAAAAACAAAGCAACCCTAACTCGAGTATTTCCAAAATGGAGGATCGATTTACTATAACGTTGTATGAGAAACTGAGCACCACCCCTGAAATTGTTTAAATATTTAAATTTTCCAATTTTTTTTATAATCAAAAACTTCATCTAGTAATCTATAAGACTGTGCTGAAAAAAGTCAAAAGAAATTAAAAACAACAAATTTAAAGGTGGTGGTAGTCTCCTTCAGGTCCGCCCTTTAGTCTTTTGAACAAATTAGTCTAATTTTATGCATGTGCGCACGTGTATTTACATCCATAACAAACTCGATACTCATGGGGGATTTATAAATGATGATTTGGTAACGGGTAGTCTAAGCTTATATATCCTTATTCGGTGCCTGTCGTTTCGCTGATGTCAAGAGGATCAAAGATCAAATGTAAATCATTTGTCCATTTAAAATACATTTATTAGAAAACTAGTAGTATAGCCCGGCGTTGCTCGGGTGTAATGAAAGCTTTAAAACTAATCCATGGTCCTGGAGCTCAGACTCTTTGGACGTTGGCACGAAAGATTAAAAAGCAATAGTTGTTTCCAGTTAAAGCGAAACCGTAGACTGAAAGAAAAATGAATGGATGTAAATCAAATTTTGATTTTCTGGTATCGATATCAAATAAGTTTTTGTCGTCGTAAACTGAATTTTGAAGGCTAAATAAGTCCTCTGAGTAAATGGTATCATGGCTGAGACTAAGAACTACAATTATACCTACTTAGAGCCAAACCCGAAGCAAAATCTAAAATATAAGGGCTGAAAAAATACCGACACACACAAACATCTTGCCTTTTATATATATATATATTATCGATTTTCTGCACTATTGTAAGAACTGCAACATTGAAACTTCTGAATATCGTTTCTTATGTCTTTGTCTATGAGTGTATCAAATTTGATTAAAATCGGACCACTCCTTCTATAACCCGATTTTTTCGATTATCGATTTTCGATACTTATAGGGGGTACCTCGACACAAAACCTAGCTAAGAACACTCGCAGACGCTTATAGTACAACTGTAAATTTTCAAGAAAATCGGTTCAGCCGTTTCGGAGTCTATAGGTAACAGACACACACACACACACACACACACACACACACACACACATACGCACACAAAGTTCCATTTATAAATAAAATTAGATTTAGATAAAATGTGCCTGTGCATAATGTAAGAGAAAGAAAATATTGCACATTTTGCATATATAACAAACTCTATCCTCCTGGGGGATCAGTTCAAATACAGGAATCATAAAATTGACTCCAAAATCTGCTGCCATATTCTGTTCTTAGTGTGCTGTGCTATTTTAGGGCGTGGTCGACCATGGATATCCACTTGCCCCTAATCCCTTCTCGCTCATATCCCTTTTCATCTTGGTATCTCTCACAAACTCCAATCCACCCTCCACTTTCTCAAGCTCATCAAGTATATCTCGTGCTGCTTTATCCTCTTTCTCTCTATCCGTCACGTTAGTATTAGATTCTCCAAGCCCTCCATCCTCATTACCTGTCCCAGAAGTCTCAACTGTCTCTTTCTGATGCTAAGTATAAGTTTCCTTTTCGTTTTCATCCTATTTAAAACCTTCTCGTTGCTCATATTTTCGGTCTATGGTATCCTCAGCATCCTTCTGTAGAACCACATTTCTGTTGCTTCGAGTCTCTTCTTCATCATTGAGGAGATTGTCCAGAGGGCAGAAATAACCTTACAATTTAGTAGCTTTTTTCTTTGTTTACAACGAAATCTTCCTTTCTCTTAATACTCTTCTTAGCTTTAAAAATAAATTCAGTAGATCCAGTGTATATATCTTAACTGTAATTTATACACGCACACATCTATCTATCTATGTATATATATATATATATAAAGAGAGAGAGAGAGAGAGAGAGAGAGATTAACCTTTCCAAGTCTACGTTTAACTATCTTACATATCCTCATAATTTGTAATTACTTCCTCCCATTTACCAACATAGAATAATCCCCTGTCATGAGAGGCTCCTGGCCCTTACATTGGGTGAACATTAAATGATAATAAATATATATATATATATATATATATATATATATATATATAAAATAAATTTCGAAGTTCAAAACCGTCGTATGCTCATTTCTACATGAAATCCCTAAGAAAGATTTCACGCATAATCGGCAACTTATACTCAAAATAAAATATTACAGGCGGAAGTTCAAAAATTTCAAAAAATTTACGTCACAGAAAGAAACCGGATAGGTGGTATTAATGTCTATTTTTAGATTTGGACAACAAATTTAAATATTAATTGCATCTTAGGAGTTTATTGTAGAAATGATCATACAACGGCTTTGAACTTCGAAATTTATTTTATTTCATAATTGTCTCTGTAATTTAAATATTACATTGAGCCCTACACCTGTTTCATTTTTTAATATTAAAATATTAATATTAATTAGGATCGGGTCTTTCGGATTTACCTTCCTGCTTTTCCTTTTGGATTAAAGTTTTTTTTAATATATATATATATGCAAATTAGGTGGTACTGAAATGTTCTCGCTCGAACAACTTTCCGAAATCTGGCTAACTATAAGAATTCTTTTGAAAGTCAATCTAAGAACTCTACCCCACCTTATATATATATATATATATATATATGACTCAATTTAGGTCATGTTTCGTGAATCTCTATCAAAGAAGTCAGTCAGTTAAGTGTCATACGTGATACACTTTTGGCCGATCATGTCTCGAAAGAGACATTACTGACTGAGCAGAAGATTTTCCTGTAGTAGATTGCCATTACTTTCAGTAGTAGACTTGCTTGCTAATCAAGGCTATAGAAACCAATCGTTTATTTAACCACATATTTGTTGGGAAGAGAAAGCTTACAACGCAAAACTTAAAAATAAATTAAACTTGTAGCTTAACTTGAAAAATTCGAATCATTTTTAAATATCTTGTAGTCACCATGCTACTCAGATAGGCTTACCTTGGTATAGTATAAGGCCATAATTTAGGAGAATCGATAAAATATTAAAATATAAGCTAAGGCACATTTTTAAACATTTCACCACAAGCAAGGCGATAATGTTACTAAAACGCAGAGGCTTAATGGGAATGAAAAAAATAAGAAGGCTTTATTGAGAAAAATAGACAATAAAAGAAGAATATTGAAAAAACAGAAGTTGGCAATTGACATTGTATTTAATTTTCTTAAGATTGTGGCTAGCAAGAAAGCAAGTAACCGGAAGAGAGTTCTACAAGAGTTAAGACCTGAAAAAGAAACCATTAGAATACTATTTTCGGTTACATGAGACCTAGTAGCCAATCTAGTATTACACTTAAATTCTTGCGGTGAAGGTACCAAGGATGAAGCCCATAAAAACGAGGGAAGTCGTGATACCAGGTCAAGAGCGATAACATTACAGACCCTTCTTTGGATTTTGTCGAGAATGTCGAGATATATAGCCGGGTCACCAGACCAGGCATGACAGGAATATTCAATGTACGAACGAATGATTATCAGCAGGCCTTAGCAGTTGAGTCAATATAATCGCTTCACTTCAGGTCAGTGGAAAACATGGGACCAAAAATCCCCAACAGGTTGCTCTCCTGTCTTATTTACTAAACTTTCCAAGAGATTCATTCTTTTTTTATTAAAAAAATCTATTATTTCATTAGCTCAAACCTTTAGTGATAGGATTCATATGATGCTTCTACGGTATCAAATCACCCACATCTCCCCCCTATTCTAAACGTAAGGAAAAAGTTCAATGTTTTTTCCCAAGAAAATTACGAAATTATTTACAAAAGTGAAACTGAGTTTGATACAAACGAGTTTTATGTTCGTGTTGAGGGTAAACAGTGAAGGTGAGACTGAGATTGAGAACAAAGACGATAATGGTGAAAATGTACTGAAGACAAAGAGTTTAAAGTAATTCTCAAATGACGTCAAACGATAAAGTAAAATAAGAAGAAAACCACAGATAAGAAAACTGTCAGGAAAAATGATAACAAGAAAAAGGATTATAATATTTAAGGGCAAAGGAGAAACAAAGAAACAAACAAACAAACGATGCAAAATATAAATGGATAACAACAGAAAGAAATAATGAAGTAATGAAAGAGAGAGACAAGCAGATAAAGACAGAAAAAATGAAGTGAGGAGAAAAAAGAGAATGAAACAAACAAAATAAACAAGATATGAATGAATTCTGACAAAATTAAAGAAAGAAAAAGACTAATGGAGAGAAAAAAAGAAGAAAATAATGGACGAAAGAAAGAAAAACAAATGTAAAATTTCAAAAAGCAAACAAAATTATTCAAAACAATAAAAAACAAAAATCAAAAACAGGAAAAAAGGACACTAAACATACTGACAAAAAAATGAAATGAAAGTCCTATCTCCTGGGTATCACGGTAAACTGCATCCGGCAGCAAGGCCTCTGATTGGGAGGTTTGTGAAGAGCATGGAACCACCTCTTATTTGCTGTTGTTCCCAGGTCCACCTTGACCCAAAGTGGTAGCACCTGTTAGGGTCCCAGCTATAGGCAAATAGTTAACCTCCTCAAACTGGGGTCAAAACACTATGAAAAGATAAAAATAGACTTACATAGAAAAATATACATTTTTCAAGGGAAAATACTACCAACAATACATTTTTGAAGGAAAAATTATTACCATAACACATTTTTGAAGGAAAAAAAATTATTACTATAACACATTTTTGAAGGAAAAAAAATCCCAGCAATACATTTTTGAATACAAAACGAGAAGACCTCTTCAGTTTTCGGGAATAAAAAATTTCATCAAACTCTGATTAAATAAACTTTATTATAACCAAGCTTTTAAAAAAATACATTAAACCCCCACTTTTTTGGCATTAAATGACCCACAGAGGTTGATATGCCATTAAACAAAACTCAAAACCCAACTCCTGAATGTTTAAAATTACACTAGATTTTTTTTTAATCATGTCACCCCAAGCAAGGCATTCCACTGCCACTATAGCGCAGGGGGTTACACAGGGCGATAGACGAGTTAGGATGTACATAGGGGGAAAGTTGGAGAGAATGGGAGGGTTAGTGTGTTAGGAGGTGTCTATTGACCTTACATTTAAACTCCTGGAGGTTATAGCCGTCGGGGAAGCAAGCATGCGAAGTGCGAGAAAAGAAGCTGTTGGAGTAGAAATTGCGGTTACATTTCATCGGTTTCACTGTAAAAGGGTGGCACCTAGTTGCCAATCTAGTATCTCGTGCGAACTCACACCTAGGGGGCACCAGTGATTTAAGTTTATCAGAGCAGAAGCCATGAAAGTATTTATAGAAGAGGCACAGGGAAGCCACGTCACGCCGGTGAGAGAGTGACTGCAGGCGGTCAGCTAAGTCGGTATCAATCACATTACAGATTCTTCGCTGTATTTTGTCAAAAAGCCCGAGGAGAATAGCAGGGGCACCCGACCAGATGTGGAAACAGTATTCAAAACACCGGCGGATGGTAGATTTTTATAAGTGCAGGATAGATTCAGACGGAAAGAATTTCCGGGCCCTGCACAGAGAGCCAACTTTCATGGTAGCGGATTTAGCAATGGATTCGACGTAGTCATTCCACTTGAGGTCCGCTGAGTGTGTCAGGCCAACCAGGCGTAGTGTTTTACTCTCTGGGAGGCATGCCTGTTCCATGCTAATGGGAGGGAGGTGCGGTCGTCTGTGGTGGTTAATTGACAGCAGCTTCGTTTTGGAAGAATTGAATTTTACGAGCCATTTCCTACCCCAATCCACCACGGATTGGAGGTCCTTTTCGAGCTCAGCCGCAAGGTTTGCCTTATCATCAACATCAGATTTTTGATCGAGGCGAGCGTATACTATGGTATCGTCGGCGTACATGCCTACTTGTGATCTTATGGCATCGGCGAGATCATTGATTTAGATTAGAAAGAGCGTAGGACCTAGGATAGAGCCTTGGGGAACACCCGCGTTTGTAGGGTAGTTCTGGGAGGCATGTCCATTTAAAACCACCTTCAGTGTGCGGTTGGAGAGGAATGACTGGATTAAGCCCAACAAAAGTCCAGTAATGCCGTAGCTTCGCAGTTTCCGTAGAAGGCCGGCATGCCATACTCTGTCGAATGCTTTAGAGATATCCAGGGCGACTGTTCGGGCTTCACCATTCTTGTCGAGAGCCTGGTATATATACTCGGTGATGGTTGTTAGCATATCAGCAGTAGACCTGGTGAAGCGGAAGCCATACTGTTTGTCCGATAGGAGCTCGTGGGCCGTGAGATGCTGAATGACCCCGGCATTGATAATGGCTTCGAACACTTTGCCGAAGATCGGAAGAAGGCTGATAGGACGGTAATTTGCTGGGTCCGAGGGTTCACCAGTGTTCTTGAATATTGGGACCACAGAAGAAGACTTCCAACAGGCAGAAAAGCAGGAGGAAGATAGGCAGAGGTTGTAGAGCTTAGAAAGGACAGAAGAGAGTTCAGGGGCACATTTCTTCAAGACTATGATTGGGATTCCGTCCACACCACTCGTTTTGTGAGGGTCAAATTTTGATATTATGCTAGAAATCAGCGAAGGCGTGATGTGGACGTCATTCAATTGGGCCTCAGTTCTAGATGGGAAATCTGGTGCCTGGACTGCAGACGAATCCAGACACGAATTGGTAGAGAATCTATGGGCAAAGCATTCAGCCTTGTCCGCTGAGGAGGTGAGGACCTCAAACTTGTTGATTAGTGGGGGTATTGATGACTTACTCTTGTTGAGCACGCTTTTACAGAGGCGCCAGTAGTCTTTGGCTCCGAACTCAGAGGATGCTATGCGGTGCTTCATTATGACAGCAAACAGCATCTTAGCTTCGTTAAGTATCTTTTTACACTTATTACGAGCTGAGATGAAAAGGCGCCTGTTTTGGTCCGACGCGTGGCTCCGATAAAGCCGGAAGAAGTGATTCCGGTGAGCAATGGCGGCCGAGCAAGCGGGCGAGAACCAGGGAGACGAATGGGATTTAAGCTGAAATTTCCTGGCAGGGATGAAAGCATCGATCCCAGCCTTAATCCAGGAGGAGACCTCTGATGCACATTCTTCGACGGGAAGACTAAAAACATTATTCCAAGGGACGTCGCAGAGGAAGTCACGGAACAAATCCCAGTCTGCTCTTTTATAGCAGTAGGATATTCTGCTGGTCTGGGTCTCTTGGGTAGGGGTGGAGTGGAACAAAATGTTGACAGAAACTACGGCGTGGTCAGAATTCCCGAAAGGGCAGAGCTGTCTGGTGGTGCAAGAATTTGGGGTGGAAGTGAAGCAGAGGTCTAGTAGCGAGTCCCTTCCGTTAGGGCTATTGGAGAAACGCGTGGGGAAGTTCACCACTTGCGTAAGGGATTGAGAGATTGAAAAATTAAAGGTGTGGACACCAGCAGTTGTCGGTTACAGTTTTCGAGCCACTTTGTGTGGTGGGCGTTAGTCACCAAACACGAAAATATGGGCAGATGGATGAAAAGAAATGGCCTTGTCGATATTGTTAGAGATGCTGTCAAGTACTGAACAGTCAGAGGAGGAGGGGGAGCGGTAGAGGAAGAAGAGATAGCTAACGGAGCTTAGAAGTGAGAGACGGAAGCACATGAAAGACTGGTCCAGGGATTCAAGAGATGTTACTCTAGCTAGGGGGAGGTGTTCGCAGACATATACACCAAGCCCATGCATATGGACGTTGGAGTCCTTCCTGAAGAGGGGAAGGTAACCAGGAACATAGAACTCAAAGGAGGGGATAGACGGGCCAAAATAACAGGTCTAGTTAATCCAACTAAATTACAGTAAATAATCGCATATATAGATCAGTATGTGTACAGTTTCAAAAGTAAAGATGTATATCAAGAGCCAAGCCCCATATTAATACACTGTTTATACTAAGTAGGCGTTACCATAGGCTTGTACTCAAATTTGCAATCAAATCACACGGATAGCGAATAACAACCTGCAATACATTCTTTCACAAATCTTTCTGCTGTTGACGCAGTACAGCGTAGGTATAGGTGGGCAAAATGTAAGTTAGACGTAGTCCCATCATATCCCATATATATTCGATAGAGGATAAGTTTTGTGGTTGTGCCGGTTAAGAAATGTTATCGAATATATTGTGCACCAATTTAAGTAGCACGGGCATTATGTGGGCGGGTTTTATTCTGCTCGAATAGCCTTTTGTCTTTCTATTGTTTAGAGTACTGGATTGCTATGTGTTGTCAGTTCTTCCATATGGCAGTGAATAATGGACAACATCATCAAAGCAACTGAAATGTGGTTCTACAGAAGGATGCTGCGAATATTCATGGATCGAGCATGTGAGCAATGATGAGGTCTTATAAATGATGGAAACAAAAAGGAAATTAATACTGAGCATCAGGAAGAGACAGCTGAAGTTCCTGGGACATGCAATGAGGAAAGAGGGCTTGGAGAAACTCATATTAACGGGCCAGATAGAGGGAAAAAGAGACAGAGGAAAGCAGCGGATAACATATTTGAAGGGGCTGAGCAGGTGGATGAGAGAACGAGTCACGTGGTGTCACAAGAGAAAGTGTGCTAAGAGCCACCAGAAATAGGGAGACGTGGAAAACCATGATCGCCTACGTCTTGAAGGGACAGGGCACATAGAAGAAGAATGTTTTCTTCACAAGCATAAAAGACGATCTAAAGTTTTAACGTATGGGAATATACAGCTTAATGTTAGAGGATGAAGCTGTTTGTCATTGGTATGTATACCCTGGTCGATGTCACACATCGTCCACGCGTTGTTGTCATTGAACACGACATATCGTCTTTCTGCTTTCCGTGCAGTTTGATTCTGATTTTTCCTCGACATCGGTTTGCGAAAGCTCAGAATGTCTACACCGAAAGGAATGTTCGACTGAATAAATTCCTGATTGAAATTGGCGAAATCATTGTTGACAGATCCGGAAACTTAAGGCATCATATTTATAGACAGAATGAATATTTCTTGCCAGTTCCGTTGCTGAAAGTCGTTTTTTGAATTCATATTACATACTAGCAGTATAGCCAGGCGTTGCTCGGGTGTAATGAAAGCTTTAAAACAAATCCTTGGTCCTGGAGCTCAGACTCTTTGGACGTTGGCACGAAAGACTAAAAAGCAATAGTTGTTTCCAGTTAAAGTGAAACCGTAGACTGAAAGGAAAATGAATGGGTGTAAGTCCAATTTTGATTTCCTGGTAACGATATCAAATAAGTTTTTTTCGTCGTAAACTGAATTTTGAAAGTCTTCTGAGTAAAGAGTATCATGGCTGAGACTAAGAACTACAATTATACCTACTTAGAGCCAAACCCGAAGCAAAAAATAAAATAAAAGGGCTGAAAAAAATAGAGACATACAGGCAAATAAACTGACACACACAAACATCTTGCCTTTTATATATATATATTATCAATTTTCTGCACTATTGTAAGAACTTCAACCTTGAAACTTCTGAATATCGTTTCTTATGCCTTTCTCTATGAGTGGATGAAATTTGATTAAAATCGAACCACTCCTTCTATAACCCGACTTTTTCGATTATCGATTTTCGATATTTATCGGGGGTACCTCGACACAAAACCTAGCTAAGAACACTCGCAGACGCTTATAGTAAAGCTGTGTAAATTTTCAAGAAAATCGGTTCAGCCGTTTTGGAGTCTATAGGTAACGGACACACACTCCACACACATACACACAAAGTTCCATTTATAAATAAGTTTAGATAATTAGTCACACAGTACGACAGTATGCTGAAAAGTTCATAGGCTGGCGATGAAGTTGTGATGCTAAAGTTGTGAAATCTTGTATGTATTAATTACAACTCTTCTTATTGACAATATGCGTTGTGGTGCAGTAAATATCGGCTCGGAACGAGAAATCGGAGAGCCGAGTTCAAATTCCAGTACAATTCATTGCATTCACTTACGCACAAATACCCTTGGAAAAGGTATTAATCTGTCTCTTCTCCCTCCAGCTATGGGTTAAATGTAACTTTGTTTTATATATCTGGAGAAACGGTTGACGAAATGCCTATACGCGCGGAAGAAGAGAATCAGTAAACCAAGTTCCTATTCTAACCATGGCTGTTTGTGTTAGCACCGCACTAATGCCCTATGTTTCGCCCCAAGGTATGGGAAAAATATTAGAGTAGAATAACTTACATAGCCTTGGTAGGGAAATACAATATTGAATTCTAAACCAGACGGTGAAAGATTTAATGAAACTGTCTTGCCTGAGATACACTAATTTCCGTAGCTAGTCTAACTTTTAAAAAATCATTTCACCCCAAGCAAGGCAAGAATGTCACTAGTGTGCAGGGTCGTTACAGTGAGAAGAAGTGAAAAAGAAGACTGACAACAGGAAGGATTGAATAATGAACAAAAGATGAGCGGTATTCAAAAAGATAGAAGATGGTGATCGATTTGGAAGTTAATTTTTTTGAAGATTGTTGTTAACATGGAAGCAAGTAAATAAGAACCTAGGAGGTGCGAGAAGAGAAACTGTTGGAGTAGAAGTGGTTGTTATACTTAACTATTTCAGCAGTAAACAGATGTGAACTAAATGCCAATCTAGTCAGTCAGTTAATTGCCATACGTGATACCCGCTTCGGTGATCATGTCTCAAAAGAGACTTGACTGACTGGGCAGATGATCATCCCACAGTGGGTTGCCATTACTTTCTGCTGTAGATTAGTTGCCAACCAATGCTATAGAACCCAATCAGAAGGCGTCACTCGAAATTATAACCAACTCAGCGAAAATCCGTTGCAATTTCATAACTGGATTCTACATGACACATTGGCTTACGGTCTATCACGTTGAATACACCGGTTCTCGCTCGATCACCGAAGTTAAGCAACATTGAGCCTGGTCAGTACTTAGAGGGGTAACCGCTTGGAAGTACCAGGTGCTGTAAGCGTTTAGTAACGGATGTACGTTGTGGTGCAGTGGATGTCCGCTCATAAAGAGAAATCGGTGAGCCGAGTTCGAATTCCAGTTGAATACCCTGCATTCACTTAAGCACTGGTACACTTGGGAAAGGTATTAATCCGTCCCTTCCCTCCAGTTATGGGTTAAATAACACGGGTAGGACTTGGGGACCCTGCCCTTAAAAACAAATCCCAATGAATCTTGATACTCGAAAAGAAAAAAAAGTATAACTAGACACAAAAACTTATATAAAAACAACAATAAATTGTTGAAAGAAAAAGGTATTGCCAGCAATGATTAAATAAAAATTTAGTTAGCAATAAATGACCCGCCGAGGTTGATATGCCATAAAAACAAAACAACCATCCTACATGACTCATTGTATATGTGCCGCAGAGATATATCATGGAATCAAGTGTGTCTTCTTTCACCTCCAACCAATTCCAAAGCCAAACGGCGATAGAGAATGGATGACAGTGCAAGTTATGGTGAAACTGGAAACTTCTAGCCCTGAGCCTGCATAGTGGCAGCGAATTTAGTCATCATCATAAATGTGATCAGCAAAGAAAAAATTAAATACTTGGATAGGAAGACTTTAAACCTGATAGAAAGTCCGGCTCTGTCATCAATTTACAACCTGGCTCAGTTCACTTTAAAAAAAAGAAACGAAACTGATATCAAGCGACCGAAACTTCTTAATCTAGATTGGCTGTTAATAATCTCAACTTTGAGGTGATTTAATTGACCATTGCTACTAAGTAACCGTTGTCCTCATCTTTATTGTTATATTTATGACGTTTCGGCCGTTGTACTCTCTGGCTTTCTTGACGTGATGTACTTTGGAATTTCGAACCGAGCCCTTTAGATTAGGATAGATTGTTCTCATTCCACGTGCCATGTCATTTCTGAATATCTCAGTTTCAATTATTTCTCGTGGAAATCCCTTGCGTTTACTTGCTGATAAAAACAATTTTCACAAATTTCATTGCAACATCAACCACTGTCTTCTTGAATGGCGTTCACCTTTTGTTCTCTCATCAATCCTCCCTGTGCATAGTCTTTTCTGTCACTTTCACCCCCTGTGACCCGCATTCATACTAGCGGGATTCCTGCCTTGCTTAGATTCAAATGATTGTAGAAAAAATGTGGAAAGATTACCTGGTCATAGAATAAAGGTTACTACTATGGACTCCCCTACCAATCCTATTGGTGTGAGTTCGTGCTCCCCACTGACTTCACTGCGCTATACTGGGTTCAGTTTCATTATCATTTATTATTAGTTCTTGAGTGAAATGACTATCTGCCTCAAAGTCATAGTAATGTGGACCCCAATGGAAAAAATATTGTTTTTTTTGTTTGTTTTGATTTGTTTGTTTTTTTTTTTAGTTTTTTTTTTTTTGAGGGGGGGGGTCTGATCTCTTGCAGGCTTGTTTTGTTTTTGTTTTTTTGTGGAAATCGACTACACTTGATTTAAGGGTTAGAATGTAATGGTGTTCATACAAGCTTATAGATTCCAACAGTTTTGAAAGTTAATGAACGCTTGTTGTACTCCAGCGTAAATTGAATTTTATGACCATTCATGAATGACATTGAATTAGTTTACAATGAAACACTAGATTTGGCGTCCATCCATTTTTTAATATCTTGAGAAACAACTTCACACTAGTTGCACATATATATATATCCCCATCGCTCCCAGTGGAGAATAGGCCATCGACGAGGGGCTCATTGATGCTTCTATAACTTGTCTTTTTTGCATGTTGACCTTACGAAAACCACTTTATCTTCCGGGTGAGGGAGACTGGTTGCCAACTATAGAACCTAATCTGTCCTGGTATTTAACCCATAGCTGGTGGCAAAATTGAAGACGAAAGTGAATGCAACGAATTCAACTGAAACTCAGCTCGACAATTTCTTTTTCCTAGCCGATAGCCACTACACCACAACGCACACACACGCATCTGGAGGAATGGGAGACTTTGAAAAACAGTAGCTCATTCAATAATAGATAAGAGCCCTCTGGCCCATTGGGCGTGTATAATGATAATATACGCGCTAAAAAGTCTGCCTTCTTCTACCGAGCACCCATAGCCCAGAGGTAGAATCGCCGATTGACGCCAATTTGGTCGGGTTTCAATTCTGGGTTAAAAGCAATCGGAGTCTAACCGTACTGATGAGCTGTGATACAGCGAAACAGATCTGTCTACAGATGACTACACACACATATATATATATATATATATATATATATATATATATAATTTACAGGCTGGAATGTCAGATAAAACTCTGTGTTCGAAAAGGATCTCAAAATGTGAACAAAGCAATAAAGATTTATATCAGGAGTTTTAGTACTCAGACTATTAACTACCGTCACTGAATTTGAAATTTAGCCCCACCCAAGGAGATATTTTTGTAGCTCTATGAGTTTAGGCTTTCTTTCTACTTTTCTCTTTCAATTACTTAGCAAGTTATTTTTTATTTAATTATTTTTCCTTTTCATGATATGAATTTAATTATTTTTCCTTTTTATCATATATTCAGGTCGCTTTCTTACTCAATTTCCAATATATATATATATATATATATGGACGCTCGTGGTCGACATTATCTTCATAAACGTCACTTTCTGCCAATTCCTCTCTTATTCATATCACCATATCATATTCATCATGACAATTTCAAGAGTAAGCCTCTCCACTACAAACTTAACCTCTTCGGGTTAAGGGTCACTTGTTATCTATTCTCCTAATCCTCACTTTCTATCACCTCTTCTTTCATTCATATCATACACTTCATTCATAACAATAAGCCTCAATACTAACATCTTAACCTCTTCAAGTCACGTGTCATTCGTTATCTATCCATCTTATAATCTTACCTTCCTGACACCTCCATTTTTTTTCATATCACACAGTAAATCCAACATGACAATTTTAAACGTAACCGATTTACTTGAGGGACTATTAAAAAAGAAATGCAGTTATTAAGGAAAAAAGTTGAAATTGTTGCATAAAGAATTTCCCATCTCTAACATCACTCCTATACGTGATACACGCTTGGGCGATCATGTCTCGAAAGAGACATGACTGACTGGGCAGAATATTATCCCGAAGTAGGTTGCCATTGCTTTCTGCGGTAGACTGGTTGCCAACCAAGGCTATAGAACCCAATCTGTCCTATTATTTAACCCATAACTGGAGGGATGAGACGGATTAATACCTTTCCCAAGGGTATTTGCGCGTAAGTGAATGCAATGAATTCAGCTGGAATTCGAACTCGGCTCCCCGATTTCTCGTTCCGAGCCGATATCCAATGCACCACAACGCACTCCTTTATAGTCTTTCAATTAACTTTATCGCCACCCTCGTACCTGGAAAGAAAGATGCAGTCGTTAATAAGAAGAGTTGAAATTTAATGCTTGCAAGATTTTACAACTCTAACATCACTCCTTTATAGTCTTCCGATGAACTTTACAATCCAGTCTCGTACCTGGAAAGAAACAATGCACTTGTTAATATATAACACGCTAAGTCGGTCCTAGTCAACGGTGACCATTGCTGTATCACTATGACCCGCGTTCGACTTCAAGTTCATTCAGACCTCCGTGGTTACTGTTGGTGGCACAGTTCCACTCGACTAAACTGTCGTTTGTCTATTCACGGCTATTCACATATTTGCCAAGTTGTGGTTTTGACGATGAAACAAACTGATGAAGTGAAGACGGGTCCGACAGCTGGGAGCTACATAAAAAAAACCTTTGCAATAAAGAATTAGCGCGATTTGACTTATATATTTGTTGTATATAGCGGTTTAAACCCTTCCTATACAAAAATCAAATGACACTGAGATTCCTTTCAGAGTCTGTAGCTTGTGTTAGCAGTAACTCTGTTCTTCTCTTAGCAATGACACTATAATATATACACCAGAAACTTGCCATCTACGGCATCGGCAACCATAATTGCATTTATCTGCCTTCCAAACTTCCCTATCTCTGTGAACTCTTAATAAGCTTTCTCCTCTTACCCCTCCCAAACCCCGATCTGCCATCCATTTGCTCAAGCCCATCAAGTATGTCACGCATTGCTTTCCTCTGTTCGTCCTTCCCTCTATCTGACCTGTGGGTATCAGATTCTCTAAGCTCTCCTTCCTCATTACATATCTCAGAAACTTCAGCTGTCTTTACCTGATCCTAAGAGTCAGTTTTCGGTTACATCCTCTGCAAAACCTTATCATTGCTCACACGTTCGGTCCATGGTATCCTCAGCATCTTTTTGTAGAACCATATTTCGGTCACTTCAAGTCTCTCCTTCATCTCTGAGGATGTTTTTCAGTATCTGCTGCTATCTTTAAGAACTGTCATCGCATAACAATCCAGTATTCTTTGGTTCAAACGAAATGTTCCTGTCTCTCAATACTCTACTCAACTTCTGGAATGCATCCTTGGTCATGCCAATTCGCCTTCGGATCTGTGTCGCACTTACCGTCCTCTGTTAGAACACTACCCAGGTATTTAAATTTCTGGAACTACTTGATTTTAGTACTCCCCACCTGTAGTTGGAATTTTACGCTCCTCTTTTTACTGATGACCATGCATTCAATTTTTTTGTAGTTCATATGATTTCCTTTCTTTATAATCTCCAAAAAATTAAATGCAGCCTCGATTGCCATCTTCTTGAATCCCGTTCATCTTTTATCCTTTCTTCAATACCCTCTGTATTCAGTTTTTTTTTCTCACTCTTTAACCTCCTGCTTATTAATGGCGGCCCCGCCTTGCTTTGGGTGAAATGATAAAAAAAAACAACATATAGTTTTATCAGTGCAGGCGTCCAGCAAAGTACTTTCCTCGCTCCTACTATTTTCCGGCTTTTTTCCCAAGATCATTAGCACTTCGAAGTGGTGTGCACGTTAGCAAGCTTACCTTTCTGTGTTCAATTTTAGCGGATTAATTAAATCAACTCTCTTCTTCACTTTTACAAAAACTCACAACGATGTGTGAAATCCTGGTTTTCCCAAATAGAAAAGAATTGACAATGTGCTTAACAAAAAAAGTCGAACCCAGATTTCGCAAGTAGGTGTTAAAATGATTTTTGACCAATGGGAGCGACTTGTAAGAGTTGGAAGAACTTGGCGATCCAGTGTGAAATTCAAAAGGACTATATAAATGATCTCAGCGTCAGTCAAGAGAAATGGGAGCTAAGAGACGAAAGAACTAAAATGTAACCAACTTCAAATCGACCCGGAGATAAGGTCAGGTCACACCTTGTTCTCTTTCTCCTTATCTACTTCAACAATTACTCCTAAGACATTTTGTACGAACTCTACCCTTAACTTCTTAATGTTTCTAATTGTACATGAACTCCTACAACTTATGTTAGTCTTTCCCTTTAATAAATTTCTATTTTAAAATGCAAAATATATATTTTCTTCTTCTTGCGCTATTCCACACAGTTCCACATATTCCAACCTGCCGAAAACCAACCTTCTGATGAAAACCTTCTGATGATTATAACTATGCATAAAACTTGTAAGCTGTGGGGAGTTCGGTTAAGTAAGACACAAGGCCGAACCAAAGAAACATTAACCAGCTCCCTGTAGCTTCACAATTACGATTGGGTAGTGATTTTCATTCTAACTGGGTGCCCTCTACTTGCGTTACACGAAAGGTACACTTGGACGTGTTGTAATCGTTAACAAGCTTGTCTCGTTAGATCAGGTACGACCAGAATAGAGTGTTCGATCCTCACTGGGTACCCCCATAGTTTCGGCTCTGTGCCACATCTAAGCTTCGGAAATCACTATTAACACTTCTATGTAGTGTGCACGTTAGTAAGCATATCTTGCAATGATCAATTACTACTGAACAGTGAGTTTGATCCTTACTGGGTGTCCTCTACTTTCGGCCTTGTGTCATATTTAAGATAGAAAATGGACACTTCGACGTGATGTAACGATAAGAAAGGTTTTCTCGCTAGATGAATAACAATGGAAGAGTGAGTTGGATGCTCACCGGGTGCCCCATGTTTTCGGCCTTGTGAAACATCTCAACTACGATAAGAAAATTATGACAGGCAAATATATATACAAACGGTTTATGGATATACCTCTAAAGATCTAGACGGCCAGAGACTGGCAGCGAATCTGTCATCTAACCTCGCTCACACAGCGCAATGGGGGAGGAACTGGCTTGTAACATTTGGTACCTCTAAAACCGTTTGGCACTTCTGGTTCCAGTTCACTTAGTTCTGCTTAGCATAGGGAGTGGATTTTCGTTGGACCTCAGATCCGAGAAGTGCGGAAGGATAAATAATTTGAGAATATTCTTACCTTCAAGGAACCGGGAGTATAGGAAGTGTTTGTGTTAGTCTACCATAGCCTCCTTGATAATATATAGCCACTAGATTAGCAAGAGTGAACCCAGAAGTTGTTACAGGCTTATAAGGATATGAGATTCTAAATATCATTCAATATTCACTTACTTCACTCCTAACTCAACTTCCTCCTTTTGAACCTTGGAGCGGTGAGGGATAAACATGGAGAAATGTTCCACTAATACATTGCAAATATGTAGAACAACTATCAAGTAAACTGTCACCCTACCATGATGAGGAACACTGCTGGATGCTACCGCGCGACAAAGTACACAGTAGACAGATTTAACATTAGCAATTAGAATGTAAGTTTTTATTATCTTGCTACTAGACTGTATCCTTTGGATTTTTTAGAGGTGCAGTGTAGGGAGGTGTAAGGGTTAGGTAGGGATGTGATTGGACTTAATGCTTATTTCGTACAGAATATTTTTGTATTTAAGCAAAGTTTTGATAATTTCTCTAATTTTGTATATTTAACCTTAATTTTGGATTTAGGAGATCGATTTTTTCTATTAAATTTCTAAATTTAATTAGATCACATTTTGTGATAAGATTTAATGTTAAAAATTTAAGGTAATAGGTAAGTAGGTAATAGGTGCGTAATAGGTAGAATTTTATGTAGGAGGAAATATTAAATGTTTGTATTTAAGGTAATAAGTGAATAGGTAATCGGTATGTTTGTATTTAAGGTAATAGGTAAATTTTTAAGACTTAGTCCCTTATCACTAACCCCCACCAACATCCCACACACAACTTACCAAATATAAGAAAAGTGGCTTTCCATTCCTGTCCACACCACCTGAAGAGTCATTGTAGTTTCAATGTCGAAACAAATGTACGATTTGTAGTGGATATATCAAATTTTGTACACGTTCTAAAATATAATGTAGACACTTATTTTCTACTTGTTCTTTATTCTATTCATCTTGTCGGATTCTGATCCATATATTCAACTCTCTCTCTCTCTCATATATATATATATATATAATGTGTGAGAGAGAAGATAAAAGAAATGCAGGGAGTTCCACAGGCATGACGTGCGAGAAAAAAAAAACTGTTAAAGTAGAAGAGATTATATTTAATTATTTTAATGATAAAAGGGTGGGACCTATATGCCAATATAGTACATGCAAATTTATGTGGTTGGGCACCAAGAAAAAAAAACCTCGTCAGAGAAGTAGCTATGAAAATATTTGTATCTAAGAAGAATTTACACTTTTAAAAGCAAAACCTGTTAAATAAGGAGATTTTTCTTTGAAAACCAACATGTAAGCAAAGCAATTTTAATAATTCTCTGTAAGACTGCATTTACTATAAAAATTACATATAAATATATGAAAACATTAGATACATATTTAAAATGTTTCTATTTCCCCTCTCTCTCTCTCTATCTATCTATATATATATATATATATATATATATATAAAAACTTATTTATAAATGGAACTTTGTCTCTCTGTGTGTGTATGCGCTTGTCTGTGTGTGTCCATTACCTATAGACTCCGAAACGGCTGAACTGATTTTCTTGAAAATTTACACAGTTGTACTATAAGCGTTTGCGAGTGTTCTTAGCTAGGTTTTGTGTCGAGGTTCCCCCGATAAATATCAAAAATCGAAAAAATCGTGTTATAGAAGGAGTAGTCCGATTTTAATCAAATTTGAGACACTCATAGACAAAGACATAAGAAACGATATTCAGAAGTTTCAATGTTGTAGTTCTTACAATAGTGCAAAAAATCGATAAAAGTCTGTCTATCTGTCTGTTTATCTGTCTGTATGTCCGTATTTTTTTCAGCCCTTTTATTTTAGTTTTGCTTCGGGTTTGGCTGTAAGTAGGTATAATTGTAGTTCTTAGTCTCAGCCATGATACCATTTACTCAGAGGACTTATTTAGCCTTCAAAATTCAGTTTACGACGAAAAAAACATTTGATATCGATACCAGGAAATCAAAGCATGACTTAAATCCATTCATTTTTTCTTTCAGTCTACGGTTTCGCTTTAACAACTATTGCTTTTTAGTCTTTCGTGCCAACGTCACAAAAAGTCTGAGCTCCAGGACCATGGATTAGTTTTAAAGCTTTCATTACACCCGAGCAACGCCGGGCTATACTGCTAGTGTGTATATATATATATATATATATATATATAAAAAATGTGTGTTAAAAGAAAATGGTTTACTCAAAACTTTTAAATAATGTATATAAATCGCTTAAAGCATAAATAATTAAACAAATAAAATAATAATTGTGGTGCAGAAGAACAGTGTTACATCGCTTGATTAAGATTGTCTCCCTTGAAAGAACTCTCACTTAGTTGCTATAAATAAGCAGTCTAGCTTTATCTCTTCATTCAACCTCAAAAAAGCTTTCTAAAGTCTTTTTACGTTTTCTAGTGTTTACAATGATGATATTAAAAAAATAAATATTTAGCTTTTGCTTTACTTGTTTTTGCTTATTAGGCAATATATTAAATCACTTGCCGTTCTCCATAGATTAACTTACTTTACATAGATAGCTTTAAAGATTATTTAAGAGCGTTCTCAAATACGACGGAAATTGAAAATGTACTGCGATTCAATGTACAATCTTATTCTCATGATGCTATTCTGTTTCATTTCCGGAACAGAAATGCAGCATATTCCCGCAGAAGATGACGAACAACTATTGTACATAGTGAATAACGACTTTAAAAGAACTCTCAATAAAATTCCACCATTCTCTGTAAAGCGCTATAGTACAGTCAAACACTGTGGTGACCAGTACGGTTTAGATGTGGTTGCAATAATAAATGAATAAAGTCCAGTTTTTTAGAAACTATACTATCATTTTATTTTATTTTTTTTTTGTTGACTGCATAAGATTTACATATTTTTGTTTATATGTGGATGTTCATCATTATATATGTATTTCAGTATCTCAAGTTATAAAGAGATTTTCCTTCGTGTATATTCATGTGAATATTTGTTCCCATATGTGTCTGTCCGGTGTAATACAGTTGCAAGTTTGTATTGCTATGTTATGTGTTATTGTAGCGTAGGGAGCTGGTTAATGTTTCGTGGATTCGGCCTTGTGTTAACCGAACTCCCTACGTCTTACAAGTTTTATGCAGAATTATAATCATCAGAAAGTTTTGCATCATCAGAAGGTTGTTTGTCGGTTGGAATGTGTGGATTAGTGTAGAAGAGTGGAATAATAAAATATACATTCTGAATGTTAAAATAGAAATTTATTAAAAGGAGGAATAATATAAGTTGTAGAAGTTAATGTTCAATTAGAAACATTATTAAGAAGTTAAGTGTAGAGTTCGTATTCAATGATAAAGTTGAGTTATGGGTTTCATAGAAAAAGTTCATCTTCGTAATTGTTGAAAATGATAAAGGAGAAATAGAATAAGGTGCGACCTGACCTTATCCTCGAGTCGATTTGAAGTTGCCGTTACATGTTAATTGTTTTGTCTCGCGGCTCCCATCTGTGTCTGTCTGACGCTGGTGAAGTCCTTTGTATGTCATTTTGAATTTCGCACTGGATCGCCAAGTCGCTCCCATCGGTCAAAAATTATTTTAACACCTACTTGCGAAACCTTGTTTCAATTTTTTCGTTCAGCAGATGGCCAATCCTTTTTCTATTTGGGAAAACCAGAATTTCACAGATCGTTGTGAATTTTTGTAAAAGTGAAGAAGGCTGGTTTTAATTAATTTCTTATCCGCTACATTATAATTTGTTCCGATATTTGAGTGTGAGGATTGTCTCTTCAATGAATTCTTAGTTTTCTGTATATTCCTTTTTTTATGAATATTATTTAAGGCACATCTTTTTTTGGCTGGTTGGTATTGGTTGAATCTCCGACGACATGACGCGAAGCTCCGCACACGCACGTGTGTACGGGCTCTGGACCAACTCAAGTGCGAGACAAAGAGAGAAAAACTATGAACATGTTCGTTGTTCTTTTTATATTTTCTTAACGCCTACACGTTTCTGTTTTGATTTTTGGCGGGAGCATTAGTGGTTGGTTGGTTTTTGTCTGATGTCAGTTGTCTAAATAATCGAAGTCCGGGTTATAGAAAAGAAAGAAAGGATTTGTGTTGAGAGAGAGCGTTTCACTGTCATTCTATTAGTAAAGAGGAAAGAGTATATTTCAATACGCTTTTACTACTAATCCCCGCAGAGACGTGAAGGACGTGGAAAACTTGCAGTACATTCGTAAGTTAGAAGAAGACATTAAGTTTTTGGAAAGCACTCATAAGAATTATTTACAAAGTTGCTGTAGACGAGAAATCACACGGAATTGCAGTGAGTCATTAAGTCGAAACATCTCGGACGATGATGATATTGATCTCAAATTTAAAACGTTAAAGCTTAAGGGTAATTTTCCTCTACTTCTGTGCATGTAAGTACAAAAAAATTTACACATTTACCTTCACAGAATTCTTTAAAGAACGAAACGCGTTAGTATGAAAACATTTCCCTTTTGTCTTGAATGAATATATATATATATATATATATATATATATATATATAAATTAGAGAAAATGTTCAAAATTCAAAGGTGTCGGATGTACATTTCGACATAGGATCTTTAATAGAGATTCTACGTCACGTCAGCGACATTGCTTTTTTCCAAATGGCGAAGTCGCTGGGGTAAAGTGTGGAAGGGTTTTAGGTTAACAACGGTCACAAAGTAGAACAGGACAGAGCTAGTAGTGGCGGGGTTACAGTGTGTTGCAACGGTATATTTAGGAAGGGGAGGAATAGATTTAAATGTAATATCTTAAAAAAAATTTAACTAAGTTTATCCATTACAGGAAGTTATGAATTTAAAGTAATTAAAGAAATATATATATATAGGGATTTGGTCAAGGAGTTCATATTTTATAAAGATAGACAACTGAAGGAGTTAAATTACTTTTTTAAGGTTAAGATTTTGGGCTGTTTGAAGAGATGTATTTAGGCGGGAAGGAATGGGTTTCAATATAAGATTTTAAAAAAATTTTATTTAAGTTTATTTAATTAAAAGTTTTAGGTAGAAGCGAGCTAAATGCCAATTACAGGAAGTTATCAGTTTAAAAATTATTAGAGAAAAAAATTATTAAGAGAAAAAAAATATTATAGAAAAAAAATAATGGTAGACTTTGAAAAACAGTAGCCACTCTAGCGTGCACGCATCGCTCATTCAGTAAAAATGAATTTGATCACTCTAGCTATTGGGCGCGTAATTTGATATGCGCTAAAAAGACTGCCTTCTTCAACCGAACGCCCCGGGTTGTGTAGCAATCGGAGTATAACCGTACTGATGAGCTGTGATGCAGCGAAACAGATCTGTCAGCGGATGACAATATATATATGTTAACCAAGGAAAAATGAGTTTAGCAAAAGAATCCATATTTTCTAAGGATAGGCAATTAAAGGAGGTTGGGATAGGAAGGTAGGGGGGTTAAAATACTTTTTAAGGTTAACGTTAGGGTAAAATTGAGATTAAAACTTAAATCAAATCCTTTAATTTATATTCTAATATCTAGTCAACGGAGATTTAAATTCTAAGTTTAAGTATTCAAAAAATTTGCCTTGTGGCGGCACTTACTGATGAATTCCCTCCTAAGATTCAGTAGCCGGTGTTGGTGGGGGTATTTTAATATTGAAATATCAATACGCGAACGGGCTGTCTGGTACCTTTGACCGGGGTTCGAAAAGGAGTACCTGTGGTTATACAGTCTTTGTTTGAAAGGACCGGCGGACATACCGATAGAGGTCCGGAAGTCGTTTTTTTTTTTTTTTTTTTTTTTTTTTTTTTTTGTTAGATGGAGAAATGCGGGCTTCATAAATCACCTGGGTGGATTTGCATTTTCCCTCCAACGGGCAGGCGTCCACAGAGTTACAGCTGCATTCGTTTAGAATTCCGGACCTAGATTCAGCATTGTGCAAGTTCACCAGAATACTCCTATTATGAGAACTAATAAGGCTGTCCATATTCGGGGTGCAAGAATAACTAATTTTAAGGGTGTACCTATTAAAAATCTTCCGTAGAGGGTTACTGTTATTAAAATTTTTGTCTATCAACTTGCGAAAATATTTACCAATAGTTAGTTTACAATAAGTGGGGGTTAAATGAAATTATCTTTCTTTTTCTACAGTTTCCTTTATTTTTATTTTTGGATGATTCGGAGTCTATTGTAGGTTTATTATATGTTAACTTGTTCTTATATCCGCTTTTTTGAAGGGCCTTATTGTAAATATTTTTACTTGCGTTGAAAGTTTTAATGTTGGATGATAATTGGTTGATTCTATTATTCACTATATTGGGTATCTGTTTTATAATATTTCTGGGGTGGTTGGATGAAATATTAATATAAGTGGGGGAATTATTTTCTTTGAGAAATGGTTGGTAGGATCCATCATTTAAGTTAAGGGTGATGTCTAGATAGTTTACAATTTTAAGATTAGAGGTGACTTCGACTTTAAAACCGAGGTACTTCAGGGCTCTAATTATTTTTTGTGTATCCTATTTGTGTAGGGCCCATTGGAATTAGGGATAATTATTAATCCATCGTTCCGATATAGGCCTAATTGTTTTGGGTCTAAAAATCTGCTTATAATATCTAAAATGTAAATTCCTACAAAGTCTGCCACCTGGGCTGAATCTTATGCTCCCAAAGGGACATCAAAACCTCCCCCGGCCCCTTTGTCTATGTGGAATCATCAAAGGTGAGAATGGATTTTCTGGCCGCAAAGATAATTTCGTAGTCCCTATCCGAAATGTTCACGTAATTTTTAGCAAATCTTAAACAACTCTCAAGAAGGTCCTTTGATATAGAGGAATAGAAATCGACAATATCGAATTTAAGGAAGGTGGATTTAGATTTGTTTTTGGCTCTGTATTCTTAATACATTGAGCTCTCTGCTTGCATCACCTTTTAATGTTAAACATTTTTTAATATTAATTAGGATCAGGTTCTTGGAATTTACCTTCCTACTCTTCCACTTCGAATTAAAGAAAAACAATATATATATATATATACACGAATAAGGAACGAAGAAAATATTTGCAATGTTCAAAACATTCATTTAAATTGTTTGTTAAAGTTCTAATATCATTTTTAAGTAAATCTTGGAAGTGGTTGGAATATATATATATATATATAGAGAGAGAGAGAGAGAGTTTTAAGGCGTGGGGTATTTATAGAATAAAGTGCTCGAAATCCGAGATAGAGCGTATGTAAATATAAAAGTGAACATTGAAGTTAACACTCAGGGGCAACAGACTGTTTCATGCTAAGTGCAATTATATATATATATATATATATATATATATATACATATTATCTTACGTTTAAGGCAATACTCGGAGTTTCATGCATACGCAATCATCAGTTGCATATTATAAACTTATACGGATTTACAGATTTGACATATTTTATATATTAAAAATAATCCTAGCAAACATGACTGACCTCAACTATAGTTTCATACATCTAAATGCATTCATCAATCCCCCTGGGTGTGCTTTGTTTGGAGTTAACACCCACAATTTTTTACTATGTTCAGCTCGCCCAGGTGGATAAGTAACCTTTAATTTAGTATTAATATTTATCTACTTCCTGATGATTGCATTTAGGTATACAAAACTATATTAGTAGTCGGTCATGTTTTCGGGGATTATTATGTGCAACCTTATTTAGAGGCAATGAACATTTTTCTTCCAAGGAAGGACGGGATTTTTGGTGTGATCTTTTTGAGTTACTATTTCCCTCTCAAGTGTGTGTGGGTATATATATATGTGTGTGTGTGTGTATATATATATATATGTGTGTGTGTGTGTATATATATATATGTGTGTGTGTATATATATATATGTGTGTGTGTATATACATATATATAAATGTGTGTGTGTGCGTATATATTATAAACTTATAATATGCACCTGATGATTGTGTATGCATGAAACTCTGAGTCGTGCCTTAAACGTAGGATAATATGTTTATTTATTGATATATACTTCATAGGTCTTTTATATTACATTAAGCACAGTTCTATTAACGCCAGATAAATGTTTATATATCGCTGTGTAATACACAAATATATATATTATTGATTTATACTGGTGCTTACTGCCACGACTGCTGGCTTTTTTCAGTAGTTTACTGATAGGAGGCATTTTTGGTGAGCAGATTATTTTTTGTCACAAAGTGCTCAATATCAACATAGGACGTTAATAATAAGCAGAATAAACTAAACCCCAGAAGAGTGAAGGTATCATAATAATGCCTTCAAGAAACTATGAAGCCGGCATGACTGAATGATCAAGTGAAAAACCTCTTCACATCAATTCTATTAGATATACATTCCGGCCATAATTATTAAGCCACTCCAGTTTTTTTATTTTTTATTTTTTTATTTTTGAAAGAAATGATGTATTTCATACTATTTTTAGTATTTATTGCCAAATCAAAATAGAATGGTTCATTTGTTATTATTACTTTGCAAAATTTTACAAGGCAAGAAAGCAAAGATAAACTCGTCCTAATCACCCTAAATTTTCTTCATTCTTTCATTGATGAAACTGCAATATAGGTAATTATTAAATATTTATAAATTCATTTGATGCACATGTTAACAAAAAGAACCATTCTATTTTCATTTACAATTATTCACTTGGCAATAAATACTAAAAAATAGTATGAAATACATCATTTTTCTAAAACACTGGGGTTGCCTAATAATTATGGCCGGTAGTGTACATATATTACATATTTATAGATATATAGTGAGCAATCCTTAATTCTTTTTGTTGACGTGTTTTTCGCTTGTATTTTTTGTCAGTGTCTGTAGATGTCAGATATGAAATACTGAGTGCCAGTAAAGATTGACATGAGGCAGCAAAGACAAGAGATGTTGCCACAGGAGCCCGTTAATTCAAACAGACATTGATGTATCAACGCACAGATGAAAGAGTGAAAAATGTAAAAGAGGCACTTGTCACCAACTGGCAACCGGATGTTGAATAATTTGTCATTGAGATATGTCCCTACCCCATACGCTCCGTGACCAGTTCGAATAAACAGCGATTCGCTGGTCTTGTAAACGACTAGGATTTAAATCTAAATAAGGTAATATTTCAGATTTCTTTCCACGTGATCAGATCTCCGCTTTAACAGAAACATTGGCTCTGAACACTCTTTCTCTATAGTAAAAATATTAGTAAATTTAGTCAATTATAGAGATTATCTATCATTCTCCCTCTCTCTCTCTCTCTCTCATATATATATATATATATATATATACACACACACACACACACACAAGTATAGGGTAGGCATGGATGGAACAATATTCCGTATCCAAAGAAACACTATTCTTTAAAAAGTGCTCAATACAAAGTAAAGCTAATAATATTTATTTAGAAAATATTATAACATAAAGATGTTATAATATCACTACAAATGTAGCTATTTTGTTTCAACACTACTTGTGTCTTATCAAGTGATGAGTTTTATTTCAAGTTGAAGGGTTTTAAATGGTTAAAAACTAGCCCAATCCCCGTAATCAGGGAGGCATTGTTACAGTGACAGTTTGAACCAATCAGAATAAAGTAACTTCTAATTTGAAGAAAATGAGAACACTCAAAAAAGCAATTTTGTGAGGCATTAATATCAATATTTGATTAAATATTTTATTTTAAAACACTTCAACTTGAAATAAACCTCATCACTTGATAAGACACAAATAGTGTCGAAACAAAACAGCTACTTTTGTAGTGATATTATAACATATTTATGTCATAATTTCTGAAATAGATATCTATGTCATAATTTCTGAAATAGATATCTATGTCATAATTTCTGAAATAAATATCTATGTCATAATTTCTGAAATAGATATCTATGTCATAATTTCTGAAATAGATATCTATGTCATAATTTCTGAAATAGATATCTATGTCATAATTTCTGAAATAGATATCTATGTCATAATTTCTGAAATAGATATCTATGTCATAATTTCTGAAATAGATATCTATGTCATAATTTCTGAAATAGATATCTATGTCATAATTTCTGAAATAGATATCTATGTCATAATTTCTGAAATAGATATCTATGTCATAATTTCTGAAATAGATATCTATGTCATAATTTCTGAAATAGATATCTATGTCATAATTTCTGAAATAGATATCTATATACATTTTTAATATAATAATAATAATTATAGCATACTGCAACTCTATTGCTAAAAATGTCCGTGTTAAAATACCATCATCTGGCAGTCTATCTGTGCTCTACTTTTGTATTGAGCACTTTTAAAAAGTAAATATTTAACTGTAGAATGTACTTCCATTAGTAACCATTACTTTATTATTATTATTATTATTATTATTATTATTATTATTACTACTACTACTATTATTATTCTTATTATTATATATATTGTCGGATCTGACGAGACTGACACTTACTCACCTGTCGAAATAAATCAGGATTTGTTACGATTTGTTGCTTTATCATTACAGGTTAAATTTTACTAATTCGATATGTTTATGAATATTGCATAAAGTATGATCCAGAGCAGGGGTCGGCAACCTTTTGCTAATTATGTGCTAAATTAAGGATTTAAAGTCTACCAACAACATGTTTTTTTTTATACAAGTCAATGTCAATATAACTATTTTACTATGTATTTTATATAGTAATATATCCAATAATATGTAAAGCACATTAATAGAAATAAACTATTTTAAGTTTTCTTTTTAACTGGATATTTTCATTGATTGCCTTGTGTAATAAAACTGCGAGATATCTACATGCATATATATATATATATATATATAGAGAGAGAGAGAGAGAGAGAGAGCAATATTTGATGCTTTATAATTACGGATTAAATTTTCTTAATTCGATATATATATATATATATATATATATATATATATATATAGATAGATAGAGCGTGAGAGAGATTTGATTTGTTGCTTTATAATTACAGGTTAAATTTTACTACTTCGATATGTTTATAATTATTGTATAAAGTATAAACAAGAGCAGAGATCGGCAACCCTTTTGCTAATCATGTGCGGGCTTAGGGTTTTTAAATCATTCAGTGTACCAACAGTATGAAAGCATGAAGCACCCAGTGAGGATCGAACCCACTATTCAGTTGTGATTGATCTAGCGAGACAAGCCTTATAACCATTACACCACGCTGAGGTGCCCTTTTCCTTCTAGTAGTGTGAGATTTTTAGTCCAGCTCACATAACCCAGGGGTCCCCAACCTTCTGTTAATCATGTGCCGACTTAGGCTTTTAAAATCATTCAGTGCGCCAAGAGTATGAAAGCATGAAGCACCCAGTGAGGATCGAACCCACTATTCACTTGTGATTGATCTAGCGAGACAAGCCTGATAACCATTACACCATGCTGAGGTGCCCTTTTCCTTCTAGTAGTGTGAGATTTTTAGTCCAACTCACATAACCCAGGGGTCCCCAACCTTCTGTTAATTATGTGCCGACTTAGGCTTTTAAAATCATTCAGTGTGCCAAGAGTATGAAAGCATGAAGCACCTAGTGAGGATCGAACCCACTATTCAGTTGTGATTGATCTAGCGAGACAAGCCTGATAACCATTACACCACGCTGAGGTGCCCTTTTCCTTCTAGTAGTGTGAGATTTTTAGTCCAACTCACATAACCCAGGGGTCCCCAACCTTCTGTTAATTATGTGCCGACTTAGGGTTTTAAAATCATTCAGTGCGCCAAGAGTATGAAAGCATGAAGCACCCAGTGAGGATCGAACCCACTATTCACTTGTGATTGATCTAGCGAGACAAACCTGATAACCATTACACCATGCTGAGGTGCCCTTTTCCTTCTAGTAGTGTGAGATTTTTAGTCCAACTCACATAACCCAGGGGTCCCCAACCTTCTGTTAATTATGTGCCGACTTAGGCTTTTAAAATCATTCAGTGCGCCAAGAGTATGAAAGCATGAAGCACCCAGTGAGGATCGAACCCACTATTCACTTGTGATTGATCTAGCGAGACAAGCCTGATAACAATTACACCATGCTGAGGTGCCCTTTTCCTTCTAGTAGTGTGAGATTTTTAGTCCAACTCACATAACCCAGGGGTCCCCAACCTTCTGTTAATTATGTGCCGACTTAGGCTTTTAAAATCATTCAGTGCGCCAAGAGTATGAAAGCATGAAGCACCCAGTGAGGATCGAACCCACTATTCACTTGTGATTGATCTAGCGAGACAAACCTGATAACCATTACACCATGCTGAGGTGCCCTTTTCCTTCTAGTAGTGTGAGATTTTTAGTCCAACTCACATAACCCAGGGGTCCCCAACCTTCTGTTAATTATGTGCCGACTTAGGCTTTTAAAATCATTCAGTGCGCCAAGAGTATGAAAGCATGAAGCACCCAGTGAGGATCGAACCCACTATTCACTTGTGATTGATCTAGCGAGACAAACCTGATAACCATTACACCATGCTGAGGTGCCCTTTTCCTTCTAGTAGTGTGAGATTTTTAGTCCAACTCACATAACCCAGGGGTCCCCAACCTTCTGTTAATTATGTGCCGACTTAGGCTTTTAAAATCATTCAGTGTGCCAACAGTATGAAAGCATGAAGCAACCAGTGAGGATCGAACCCACTATTCAGTTGTGATTGATCTAGCGAGACAAGCCTGATAACAATTACACCATGCTGAGGTGCCCTTTTCCTTCTAGTAGTGTGAGATTTTTAGTCCAGCTCACATGACCCAGGGCTCCCCAACCTTCTGTTAATTATGTGCCGACTTAGGCTTTTAAAATCATTCAGTGCGCCAAGAGTATGAAAGCATGAAGCACCCAGTGAGGATCGAACCCACTATTCAGTTGTGATTGATCTAGCGAGACAAGCCTAATAACCATTACACCACGCTGAGGTGCCCTTTTCCTTCTAGTAGTGTGAGATTTTTAGTCCAGCTCACATGACCCAGGGCTCCCCAACCTTCTGTTAATTATGTGCCGACTTATGGTTTTAAAATCATTCAGTGCGCCAAGAGTATGAAAGCATGAAGCACCCAGTGAGGATCGAACCCACTATTCACTTGTGATTGATCTAGCGAGACAAGCCTGATAACAATTACACCATGCTGAGGTGCCCTTTTCCTTCTAGTAGTGTGAGATTTTTAGTCCAGCTCACATGACCCAGGGCTCCCCAACCTTCTGTTAATTATGTGCCGACTTAGGGTTTTAAAATCATTCAGTGCGCCAAGAGTATGAAAGCATGAAGCACCCAGTGAGGATCGAACCCACTATTCACTTGTGATTGATCTAGCGAGACAAGCCTGATAACAATTACACCATGCTGAGGTGCCCTTTTCCTTCTAGTAGTGTGAGATTTTTAGTCCAGCTCACATGACCCAGGGCTCCCCAACCTTCTGTTAATTATGTGCCGACTTAGGCTTTTAAAATCATTCAGTGCGCCAAGAGTATGAAAGCATGAAGCACCCAGTGAGGATCGAACCCACTATTCAGTTGTGATTGATCTAGCGAGACAAGCCTTATAACCATTACACCACGCTGAGATGCCCTTTTCCTTCTAGTAGTGTGAGATTTTTAGTCCAGCTCACATAACCCAGGGGTCCCCAACCTTCTGTTAATTATGTGCCGACTTAGGCTTTTAAAATCGTTCAGTGCGCGAACAGCATACATATTTTTATGCAAGTCAAGGTCAATATGCTTGTTCTACAATATAATTTATATAGTAATTAGCAGTTTAGCAGTTTCACTCGGGTAGTTTAAGGAATAATAAGAATAAAAAACATACGATGAATTTACATCGCAAATACTTACACAACGTCCACCCTCGTCACTTTTATAGATATAGATAACAATGTAGAATGTCTCTATTGGATTAGGGTGGGATGGGGAGGGGCAACATATATAGATAATATAAAGTGGAGTGATCGATTCTATATTATAATCAATACATAAACTGATCCCTGACTTTTTGGGGTGATAATATATATATATTTTTACCCCTAATTTTGGCTGTCTGAAAAATTTCAAGGTGTCGTTAGCGTTCTAAAATTTTGATCTATATCTGAACGCAACTCCCGTCGAGCTAGACTGCAAAATGCAGACGCTGTCTGTCTATCAATCTATCAAACAAACAAATACTTACACAACGTCCACCCTCGTCACTTTTATAAATATAGATATATCCAGTAATATGTAGACCACATTAATCGAAATAAAGTGTTTTCAAAGTTTTATTTTTATTTTTTTTATTTTTAATGGGAGCTTTGCCCTCGCATGGTCTTAGCCAGTTGCTCAATATTGGCAACATGTTTTGTTACTTTGTGTTTTACACAATTAGCATGCCATTGGAAATTGCTTGGCGTGCCATATATGGCACTTGTGCCGTAGATTGCCGATCCCTGGAATCAATAACAGCCTGGAATTGTAAATGGGAGAGCCAAGTTTCAATTAAGGTCGGTTTTGTTATATTCATTAACGGGTAAATACTCTTCAGTGAGGTATAAATCCACCTCTCTTCACTCTCAGCTATGTGTTAATTAGTATAACTTGAATTAGTAAAAATTATTTCTGCCCCCACCCCCCAAAATCTTACAATTTAAAAATATTTGCTGGCTTTAGATAATATATAAAAGGTTGATAAACCGTAGAAAACAAACTGACACATTTCCTGTCCTTTCTAGGTATTAGTGAGGGTTTGTCTATTTGCTACTCACTTTCTCCCAACTTCCTACCATTTGTTCCCTCACTCCCACTCTCTATTTGGAAGAAAAGAGGGTATGAAATGAAGAAGGAAACAAAACGAGAGAGTGGGAGGGAAGAATTTAACAAAGTGAAGGAGGGAGAAAAGATGGAATAAAATGTGGGAGGAAGAAACGTAGGAAGGGAGGGAGGGAGCAAGAAAAGAAGGAACGATCAATACCGATCTGGCAGCTTGCCTTCAGTTACTTTCTCACTGTCGGAATATGGCTTCCCTCTGTCTTTCTACAAATATTTTCGTGGCTTCTGCTCTAACAAGCTTCTCTCCCAGGTACCCCCTACACGAATTTACTCACGCTACTAGACTAACAACTTGCTCCCGAAAGCAAAGCAGTCAAATGTAACCATCTCTTCTACTCTACCAGTTTCTTTTCTCGCACATCCCGCCTTTGGAACCCCCTTCCATACACTTGGTAGAGATATTCTTTAAGAGTTTAAGCGCAACGTCTATTGCCATCTTTTATCCCTTTGATTCCCATCTTTCTCCTATCCTTTCTCCGACCCCAATTTTTCTTTTCACTCTTCTCTTTTGTAACCGCATGCACACTAGTGGCAGTGCTGCTTGGGGTGAATTGCTTAAAGAAAATGAGTTTATTTTATCAACAATGACTCTAATAGTCCTCTTTCTCTCTGATGATTTTTGTCTATCAAGCTAAGTAAGCCATTCAGATTTGTGTGCATATCGTCCGAATGGATTAGTGTATTGGCTGCAGACTAATATCAGGAAATCCTGTTGATAAGCTGACGTGATTAATTCTACAATGGCGACACTAGACTATTAATATGCCCTCTATTTGAAACAAGGGGATAGCTTCTTCATCATTTTTCGCCATTAGCAAAATTCTCGATTTCAAACGTGGAAATGCTATTTCTATTATTCGTTCAGACGAGACGAACGATAAGGAGACTTGACCGGAAAACAGCAGCTAAAAGAACCGAAAAAAAGCAGATACCAAAGACAGTGACAAATGTACGACTTGACGTCCCTTCGTTAAGCTTCGACGTTTAAATTAATGAATCGCCAGAAGTCAGTTATTCAGTTGACGATCTGGACTGAAATCAAACTAAACAGACGTCATTCGATAAAAGCCAAACGATGATAAAACCACTCGTTGTTAACAAGAATCCAGAATTTAATGAAAATTCTGCAATAATATTGCCATTTCCATCGCAGACATCTTGCATTCTTTTTCTTATTTTTGGTAGCACCAACTGCGACTGAACCAGGCTAATAATGGATTCTTACAATTGTTACACTAATAAATTAACCCGAGAACACTAACCATGGGTATATAGTACCCAGCGCAAATGACGCCATTTTAATTACAAATTAATTAAATTTTCAGTACCTGATTTTCTTACCTAAATAATGTTTTTCAGTTCCTATTAATGTTAACTCAAAGTACCAATTTTGAAGTGCCTGCATGTAAAATATTTCAAATAAAGATTTATAGTTAATATTTTTTTTATATTTTCAAAATCGGGAATGGTATACCTATAGTGGGGTATCTTATCTATTCCTTTTCTAGTTATAGTGGGAGTCCGTTCTAGTGAAGGGTAAGTGTATACTGTTGCAGGTTAACGGAATTTGACCTTGTGGTAGATAGCCCACTATAAGTCATAAAATGATTATAAAATCAACAAAAGGCGATTGGAGTAGAAAAATAACATTTTTATATATACACATATCAATTAATGTTTTTACAATTAAAGTAATAACATGATTATAAGTCCAACGTAGGTTAAAATGTTCATGGCAAATAATAAGCTAAAAGCGAATAAATGCTTAGGAATGTGGGAGCGTCGGGAATAAGGAATGTCTTTGATGTAGTCGCTCTTTGAGACAGGGAAGAAGGTAAGGAGAGGTGAAGGGAGGCGAACGTAGTAGCCGCTTGACTTGGTCAAGGTAGGTACTAATCATGCTTGTCTGTCCTTCGGACTGTCTCGGTCTGCTTGCTGAGTGCTTTCTGCCTCGGCTTTTTATTTCGACTTTTTGGATCAAAGCAGCTCGTTTGGGATTTCACACTTGTATTTGACTCTGGGCTTCCCATTGGCTGATAAATAAAATTCGCGTAGGCTCGCGAAATGGAAATTTAATATTTAATTTTTATTTTTCAACCGGAACATCTGCGCGGATTTACTTGCGCAGAGACAACTTTTGTTCATTTGCTTTTTGGTCGGTATAAAGCAAACATCCGGTCCCTCGTTTTTGCTCAGTCGGTATCACCACATACCCATGGTTAGTAGTGGTGTAATTTTAATTAATAGTTAATGTTCCAAGGTTAAGAGTAATTCTGTTTCCATTTGTATGCTAAATTCTTAATTTGAATTTGAAACATTATATAATACCGGTTATTCTATAAACATTTAAAGAATGATTCTGGGACATGCAATGAGGAAGGAGAGCCTGGAGAACCTGATACTGACTGGTCAGATAGAAGGAAGGAGAGACAGAGGAAGGCAGCGGATAACATATCTGCAGAGTCTGATCAGGTGGATGACGGAACGGGGATTGCCAGGAGCAACAGGAGCAAACATACTAAGAGCCACAAGGGATAGGGAGACGTGGAGATCCATGATCGCCTACGTCCTGAAGGGACAGGGCACATAGAAGAAGAAGAATGTTGCATTGCTTTGTTCTACGACACCTGATCAGAATCCTATGGTATCCTATTTAGCAATCCACGACACCTCTTCTAGGTGTAATGCCTTTAGTTGTACTTGAACTTCTACAATCTCTTTCCTCTTCTTCCCCTTGAGGCTTATATCCAGTTATTTTCAAAGATCTTGGTCTCAGTTGATCTTCTTCCGTGTCTGAGTCGCACCTGCTATCATTCATCATCTATTAGAATGGTTTCATCTGAAGAACTTATCCTTTCTTCTCTCTCAAGGTCTCCTTCCATCACGATGTCTTCCTTTTCGATTCTGGGTCTTAAATGATCAGAATGGACGATTAGGCCTTTTTCTTTGATATAATGACCATGTTATGTCCTCTTTGCATAATGAAATTTGCTCTCTCAAAGCTTACCACTTTATCTTTCTTATACCACGATAACAAATCCTAATGGTTGATTGTGATAGATTGTTTTCCGAATTCCTCAGATGTTACATTTTTACTGCTCTATATTTCTTAGGAAGTAAGAGGGATGGTTAGAACGTCATCAAAAGAAACGACAGATAGAAGATTGATTGCTTCATTCGGACCAGTTTTCTTGTCATCGCAGCGTCTGAACCTCTGTAATCTTTAACCTTCTTTCAGTCTAAGGGTTGGGTTGATGGATTTTACGATATATCAACCCTTATTAGGCTACTGATGTCAAAATCAGTATTTTTATTATTTGAGTCTGTAAGCATTTCCTTCGTTCGTAAACAGGTAAATTATTAATCGTTTATGTCGGAGTCGTCTGTGATCAAATATTGGTCGTTGTTGTCTGTGGGTAAATGTTGCTATACATTATTTCATTAAAGCAATATTTCTTATTTAAACACGGAATAAGTTCGATAGTGCTGGTCTTCGGTAGTCGTTTGTTTCTGGGTAATTTTACACTGCTGTTTTTTTTGTTTTTTTTTGTTCTTTTTTTAAACGGGCTCTGGGTACGACGGCAAACAGCATCCGGCAGCAAGGCCTCTGATTGGGAGGTTGTGAGGAACATGGAACTACCTCTTAATTGTTGTTGTTCCCAGGTCCACTCTGACTCAGAGTGGTAGCACCTGTCAAGGTCCCAGCTATGGGCAAATAGTTAACCCCCAAACTGGGGTCAAAACACTATAAATATATAAAAATAGACTTTTATAGAAATATATACATGAAAATAAACTTTATAAAAAAAATAGACATTTTTGAAGGAAAAAACGTTATTGCCAGCATTACGTTTTTGAATACAAAACTAGAAGATATCTTCAGTTTACTAAAATACAAAAAAATAAATATAAAATTTTTTCCTCAGAATCTAACTAAATCAACCTTCTCTCTATAACCAAACATTAAAAAAGTACCTTAAAACCCCACCTTTTGGGCATTAAATAACCCACATAGGACGATATGCCATTACACAAAAGTCAAACTTTTAAACTTTTTGATTGCCACAAGGGCACAGTTTGCTTTCATTACCTGGGGTTCTTATGTAGTAATTCATCTACAAAATGGCCATATGCAATGTTATTTAAATTAGATTACCCAGCTTTCTTTACCAGAAAACTTCAAGGGGCTTACCGAGTGGGGAAGAATACAGGAAAAAACATGATTAAGGAGCGAGACCAATAAAATAACAGATCAAAAAGTCAGAAGATAACGATTGACATTGCATTTAAATTTCTGAAAATCAAACAATCAAGCGAGAAAAGAAAATATTAGTATGAAATTTACAGTCATATCTCACCATTTCCATTTTAAAATGATAAAATCTTGTTGTCAATCTAGTCAGTCACTCAGTCAAGTGCCATACGTGATACACGCTTTGGGCGATCATGTCTCTAAATAGACATGACTGACTGGGCAGAAGTTTATCCCGCAGTAGGTTGCCATTGCTTTCTGCGGTAGATTGGTTGTTAACCAAGGCTATAGAACCCAATATTCCCTATTATTTGACCCATAACTGGGGGAAAACGGATTAATATCTTTCCCAAGGGTATTTCTGCGTAAGTGAATGCAAGGAATTCAACTGGAATTTGCACTCGGTTTCCCTATTTCAATCTAGTACTGCGCTTAAATTCATAGAGTTTAGGTACCATAGAGGAGGGTTCGTCAGAATAATTACCATGAAATTATTTATAAAAACGACCCAGGGAAGCTTAATTACGGCGGTGGGAAAATGACTGAAGCTGAGATGCCAGGTTTGGATAAATGATATTGCAGATTCATTTTTAGATTTTGTCAAGTACCTCTAAATCTAAACTTTTTTATAAATGAAACTTTGTGTGTGTGTCCGTTACATATACACTCCGAAACGGCTGAACCGATTTTCGTGAAAATTTACACAATTGTACTATAAGCGTCTGCGTGTTCTTAGCTAGGTTTTGTGTCGAGGTACCCCCGATAAATATCGAAAATTGATTATCGAAAAAATCGGTTTATAGAAGGAATGGTCCGATTTTAATCAAATTTGATACACTCATAGACAAAGACATAAGAAACGATATTCAGAAGTTTCAATGTTGCAGTTCTTACAATAGTGCAGAAAATCGATAATATATATATATAAGGCAAGATGTTTGTGTGTGTGTCTATTTATCTGCCTGTATGTCTGTATTTTTTTTTTCAGCCCTTTTATTTTAGTTTTTGCTTCGGGTTTGGCTCTAAGTAGGTATAATTGTAGTTCTTAGTCTCAGCCATGATACCATTTACTCAGAGGACTTATTTAGCTTTCAAAATTCAGTTTACGACGAAGAAAACGTATTTGATATCGATAGCAAGAAATTTAAATTTGTCTTCCATTCATTTTTCTTTCAGTGTATGGTTTCTCTTTAACTGGAAACAACTATTCCTTTTTAGTCTTTCGTGCAAATGTCCAAAGAGTCTGAGCTCCAGGACCATTGATTAGTTTTAAAGCTTTCATTACACCCGAGCAACGCCGGGCTATACTGCTAGTATATAACAAGTGCACCAGGCCATATGTGGTAGTAATTGTCTAGCATGGTACAGAAAATGCAACGAGTCATTCTCCTGTGGGCTAGCATCAGCCGTACTGGTGGAAAGCAGAAAGGGTTATTTAAAACGACTCATAATTTGTTTTGTAGACGTTAAAATTAACACGCCATTCCTCGTCTAAGTTAATAATTGAATATAGGATATTTTTTTAGATCAGCAGCTAATTTGATCCTAACAGCTGTTATACATTTTTGGCGGACCTGAAGGATGCTACCACCATCTTAAAATTTGTTGTTTTTCATTTTTTTTTTTTTTTTTTTTACTTTTTTAAGTGCAGTCTTATCGATTACATCCTAAACTTTCCGACTGACAAAAAACATTTGAAAAAATTTCAGTATTTAAATAGTTTTAGGGGTGCTCAGTTTTGCATACAACGTTATAATAATTCGATCCTCCATTTTGGAACCACTCGCCGATACGACATTACCAACACTTGTAAATTGGTTGATTATCAATTAAACCCTAAACATTCTGATTAACGAAAAATTTTGTAAAAATTTTAACATTTAAACAATTTTAGTGGGGGTCTCAGTTTTTCATACAACCTCATAGTAAATCGATCCTGTGCAATTAACTTTTTTGCTTGCGCATATTCAACAACTGAATCCTTTGCGAAATGTTTGAATAAAGCCATTCTTGGAGTTTCCGAGTAAGATGCCATCGTAAGAACTAAAAAAAACTTGAAAAAGACAAAAAAAGAGCAACTACTCGTCTCAAAAACAAAAACAAAAAAACAAAGCGACCTCAACGCGATTGGTTCGAAAATGGAGGGTCGATTTACTATAACGTTGTATGAGAAACTGTGTTCCCCCAGAAATTGTTTAAATATTAAAATTTTTCCAAATTTGATAATCGGAAACCTTATGTAATAACCGATTAGACTGCGCTGAAAAAAAAGAAAAACAAATTATTTAAAGGTGGAGGCAGTTCCCTTCAGATCCGCCCATTTTTTTTTTTTTTTTTTTTTTTACAATTCTATCATGTCGATCATATTGAGCTATCTTTATTCGCATTACAGTGTAACTAAACACACGCTGATGATGCTGAGCAACTTACGTTATTGATGAAATTCTTGTTGATTCGGTAGTTATCAGCTTGGGATACTTGAATGCTCTTTTGTATTCAATGCCAGACGTGGTTTACTGGGGCCTAAAATGTCTCACAGAAGGAAAAAGCCTGATGGACAAGGGGCGTTTCTTTCTTTGGATACGATAAAATGAAAGATAAACAGGAAAAAGTTTGTATCCTTTATTTTATTTTTATTTATTTTTTTTTTTTTTTTTTTTTTTTTTGGAGGCATTAAAATTTACAACCCATTTACTGTCCCAGTTAACCACTGATTGGAGATCCTTCTTCATATGCAGCAGCCACGTTTACTTTGTCGGCTTTAAGGGATTTCTTATTGTGACGGAAAAAATGGTAGTGTCATCTGCATAAATGCTCATTTGGGAATGGTTACATCAGGGAGGTCATTGATGAAGATCAGAAATAGTTTATGACCTATGATAGAACCTTGGGTTACACTCGCCTTTGTATGAAAAGATCTGGAAGCGTAGCGTAACTGTTCAAAACAACCTTCATGTCACTATTTTATAGGAACGATTAGATTAAATCAAACAACCGTCCTGTAATAATGAAGTCCTGGAGTTTGTGTAAAAGGCCAGCATGCCAAACCCTCTCAAACACCTTCGATATATCTAGATTCACAGCCCTAATATGAGACTGGTATACATATTCAGCGATGGCCGTTAGCACATCAATAGTAGATCTGGTGAAGCGGAAGCTATATTTTTTTGTCAGAGAGGTGAGACGTTTAACGACTTTAGCATTGATTAGAGCTCGAATATTTTACCGGAAAGTTAATAGGGCGATAGTTAGAGGGGGCAAAGGGTTCCCCAAAATTCTTAAAACAAGAACTACAAAATAGGACTTCCAAGAATCTGGAAAACAGGAAGACAGTCAATATTTGTAGAGTTTGAAGGAGATTGGAGGCAGCTCAGGAGTACATTTCTTTATAACGACGCCTGGAATTTCATCACCTCCGCTTGCCTTATGGACCTCCAATTTGAAAATGATATCTGAGACAACATAGAGGTTTATGTACATATCACTCAGTAGAACCTCTGTTCTAGATGGAAAATCGGGTGTGGGTACTCCAGAAGAGTCAAGTGTTGAGTTGGAAGAGAATTTGCGAGCAAAGTATTCAAGTCTTCTGTAGATGTCAGGACTTCAAATTGACTGAATAGATAAGAGATTGAGGGTTTGCTATTGTTCAGCACACTCTTGCAGTCAATAATCTCTAGAACCGAACTTGCTTGATGTTACACTGTGTTTCATTCTTTCATCGAACAATAAATAACTTTGCTTTATTTAAGATACGCTTGCAATTATTACGGGTAGAAACGAAAAGACGTCTGTTGTATTCAAATGTGTCACTCCAGTACAGCTGGAAGAAGATATTCCTTTGAGCTATGCAGGTGAGAACCAGTTTTGAACAGGATAGGTAAAAACTTAATTCCAAAGGACGTCACGAGGGAAATCATGGAACGAATCCCAATTCACACTTTGATAACAGAAAGTTATTCTGTTAGTAGGAGGTTCTTGGATGGTGTTAAAGACACCGCCACGGGATCAGAATGGCCAAGAGGGTAGAGCTGCATAGCATGACATGAGTCAAGGATAGAGATAAAGAAGAGATATAGAATGTTTAATGTTCATCATGCCACTAGGCATGATGAACATTAAAGTCACCGAACACATATATATTTGCAAAAGGTGTTGAGAAATGGCCTTGTCTATATTATTAGAAATACTATATAGCACGCAACAGTCATGTGAGGAAGGGTAACGGTAGAGAAAGAAGAAATAAATGACTGAGTTTGGTAGAAAAAGACAGACACACATGTAAGAATGATCTAGAGATTCAAGAGAAAGTACCCTAGTCAGCGAGAGATGTTCGCGAACATAAATTCCCAGGCCATGCATATGGACATTAGAGTTCTTCCTAATGTAGCCAGAAATAGAGAAATCAGAGGAGGAATTACGTCTTCGACCAAAGTTCTTAATATGTTCACTTTTCTTACATTTACAACACCGGCTTCTTCAAAACTTTCTTGCTGGGCAATCCACATTTCTTTTTGTTTTTCTTAATCAGTATCCCCTCAAACAAGGCAGTAAATCCACAAAGACGTAATTGTTTACAGGGTGTTGAAGAATTAGAAACAGGAACAATAATCGGTTAAGTGCCATACGTAAAACGCGCTTGGGCGATCATGTCTCGAAAGAAACATGACTGACTGAGCCGAAGATTATCCCGTAGTAGGTTGACATTGCTTTCTGTGGTAGACTTGTTGCCAGCCAAGGCTATAGAACCCAATCAGTCATGTTATTTAACCCATAACTAGAGAGAAGGGACGGATTAATACCTTTCCCAAGGGTATTTGCGCGTAAGTGAATGCAATGAATTCAACTAGAATTTGAACTCGGCTCTCCGATTTCTCGTTCCGAGCCGATATCCACTGCACCACAACGCACAATAATAATAAGCGTGAATAAGAAAGAGTAATCAGGTGAAGAGTATATAACAATTGACATTTACATTTTTGCAGATTAAAGTTGACTGGAAAGCATAGACAAGTCTAGTATTGCACTTAAATTCATAAAGTCTAGTTATCATAGCGAAGAGCTCACTCGAACAATTACCGTGAAAGTGTTTATAGAAAAGACCCAGGGAGACAACCATTACTGAAGTCAAGATTTTCTTTCTTTGACAATCTATAAAGCAGTTTTCTTTTTATCGTCCCAATAAAGCAATGGCAACCTACTGCGGGATAATCATCTGCCCAGTCAGTCATGTCGCTTTCGAGACATGATCGCCCAAGCGTGTATCACGTATGGCACTTAAGTGAATGATCTACAATTTCTTTGGATTCTTTTCGGATTGACTTTTTCCCCCAATTTCCAACGTTGTTTCCTGTTCACTCAATAACTTTGACATTATGGGTTTTTTTTCTGAGATTAAATCATGGCAATCTTTATATATTTGAAATAAATAATGATAATAATTTCAGTAATTATAATTGTTATGGAACCTACCCATTTTTTTGGACTATAATGAACTCTTCCTATTATTATGAATACCGGGAGAATATGCCTCTCGGGGTGGAGGAGTTTGGTTGAGTCACCTCGGTCTAATACTTGGCAGTCCGACTGACGTGTAACACTCTTGTATTTGTTTTCCGTTTAATATATGTTTCACTAATTCCCGAGTTCGAGTTTTCTTTCGGACCTATTCTGGGTCCACAAAAATAATGTTAAATATTTACAATATGATGACCAAATGCTGAATTGCATAAAAAAATTAAACAGGCCAGTCAGTCAAGTGCAATACGCGGTACATGCTTTGGCGATCATATCTCGAAAGAGACTTGACTGACTGGGCATGATTTTCCCGCCATAGGTTGGTTTACATTCTGCGGTAGACTGGTTACCAAATAAGGCTTTAGAACCTAATCTGTAATGCTATTTAACTCATAGCTGGAAGGAAAAGAGACGGATTAATATTTTTCCTAAGGGTATCTGCGCCTCAGTGAATGGAACAAATTCACTGGAATTCAAACTAGCGGAATCTAACTGCACTGAGAGAGGGGGAGAGTGAATTATATATATATATATATATATATATATATATATATATATATATATATATTTGTTTCAGTGTTTGGATTTAAACACTTCTTCAGGGGGAATAAAGGTTTGGAATCATTCTCTGTTTATATTTGGTTCGTTGTTGTCGAAATATATATATATATATATATATATATATATATATATATAGGCGTCCTGTTTAGGATTAGGATTCCTGTTCCTTCTAACATCATCTCGCTCTCTTTCACTCCTAGTAACCCCCGCGCCTTAGTGGCGTTATCGCCTTTTTGGGGTAAATTAATAAAAAATGTTCAAGTATGATAAAGAAACCATGAGTTGCTTAATACGACCAAATTTAAAATTAGTCAGGCACAAATTCGCTTAAATTCGACTGAAACCTTGCTTCAGAAGATCTTACAAGGATTTCAGTTGTCCTGTGTTTGAAAATTCAAATTGAGAAGCGCATTTGTTCAGTTGAGAAGCGGAACCATGCTGGTGAATTGCAAGGCCAAAAACATGAGGCACACAGTGAGGATCGAACTCACTTATTCAGGTGTAATTGAACTTGCTAACCATTACACCACGTCGAAGTGCACAATTATTTTTAAGCTTAGCTTACATGTAGCACAAAGCCGTAAGAGGCACACAGTGAGGATCGAACTCACTATTCAAGCGTAGTTGATCTAGTGAGACAAGCTTGCTTACCATTACACCATGGCAGAATGCACAAATAATTTTAAGCTTAGATGTGGTACAAGGTCAAAAGTATGGGGCGCTCAGTGAGGATCGAACGCACAATTCAAGCGTAATTGATCTAGCGAGACTATCCTGGTGGCACGAGTAGAAATTCTTTTATGTGCCGTGTTCTTTCAGAATGTAGGCGATCATGGGCCTCCACGTCTTCCTGCCCCTTGTAGCTCTCATAAGTTTTGTCATTCTGTTGTTTTTCCCAAACCCTGTTCTACCATACGTTTACCCAAGCCCATCAAGTATGACGCGTGCTATTTTCCCTGTCCCGTTTTCCCTCTATGAGCCCTGCGAGTATCAAATTTTCCAACCCTCCTTCCACACTACGTATCCCAGAAATTTCAACTGCCTCTTCCTGATGTTATGCAAAAGTTTCTTTTTAGTTTCCATTATCTCCAAAATCTTGTCGTTTCTCACACATTCGGTCCATGGTATTCTCAACATCTTTCTGTAGAACCACATTTTTGTTGCTTCGAGTTTCTTTCGTAATATGTATTGTCAGTGCATACATGATTATAATAGATATTTGGAAAGTCTTTCCTTTCAGATTAACTTCAAGAATTCTTTCAGGTCACTGACAGTATCCTAGAATGCATTTCTTCATGTCTTGATCTAGAATCAATCCAGCCCCTTTCTCATTCGTCTCTCCACTTATGGTTGTCACTGACAAAAATCTTCGTTGTTTATTCACCTAGTTTCATATCCACCTAAAATGCTAGCGTTTAACCGACTCATCTCCTGTTTTACATTTTCCAAATGACCAAAGTTGTTTCACATTCTAACTATCCATGTCCCGAGAGCTATGTTCTGTTTGATGCCAATTGTCGGTGGATGACGGCCCGGTCCGGTGACACCTGTCGTTCATATCACTCCTTTCCTGGCGAGATATCAGTTCGGATTAATTTTATACCTATTACGCTAACAGTCACTGGATGATGATCAGGTGACACCTGTTGTGCATGTCGTTCCTTACCGGGGCGAGGAGTTAATTCTCGTAAACTTAACCTTTTTCACGCCGTTAGGTTACATTCTTTGTTTGATAATTGCCATGATATTTGACATTAATAGAGGAGTGGTTTCTCTTTGCCTTCTCTACATCGATTTATTGAGACACCGCCTCTCGTTAGCTGGCCGTTGTCTCATCGAGAGTTCTTCTACTCTTTGTTAGGTCTTTTTTTTTTTCGTCCTACTGAGTTACAATCCACAAGAACATAGAGCATGGTAGCCTGTTTCATCACCAACACTCAGACGATGGAATGCATACTTACTTATATATTTCACCACAACCGACCGCAGAAAAATCTTCTGTCCAGTCAGTCATGTCTCTTTTGAGACATAATCATCCAAGTGTGTATCACATATAGCTCTTGAGTGCTTGAGTTTGTATGATAATTCAAAGTTTTCAGACGGACTTAGGTGCCTAATAGAAGGGGTGGGGGCTTAACACTTATTTATTTTTTGAGGAAATTTTCTTACTCAGTTTGTTATATTCACTTACATGCAAATACCCTTGAGAGGGGTATAAATCTACATTTTCCCCCTGTCTATGGATTAATTAGTAAGATTTGTATCAGTAAAACTGTCATCTTTTTAAAAACAAAATTGCATACAAAATAGTTAAATTTTAGCATTAAATAACCTATAGGGTTGATATGCCGCTAAATAAATTGAAACAATTGCTTTAGTTTCCTTTCTTTCACCATACGGTAAGTTTTAGACCCACTGGAGTGACAGTGTGTAATTGATTTCTATTTTTTCCTTGGGTTAGGTCATTTGCAATGGTGTGCAGTAATATGAATCTATTTTCGGGGCGTATGATGAAATTTGTTTGGCCTTGAAAAATATTGCGTCATCCATAATAGCATCAGATTTTTATCACGCCGAGACACTATTGTTTCGACTGTCGATCAGTTGTCCTACGGCCATTGTCTGTTATGGATGCTACTCCAAGGAAGCGTACGAAAATTGTAACGCTGCACGAACACACTGACAAGCTTTACAGAGAGATTGCGGATATTGTTGTTGTCAGACTTTCAACTGTCAGACGTGTCATCAAGGTGAAGAAACAAACTGGATTCAATGTAAAGGAAAATATCTATCTATCTATCTATCTATATCTATCTATCTATCTATCATTGGTCTTATCTATCTATCTATCTATCATTGGTCTT
>JBBBDQ010001512.1:2057500-2067500 GCA_037127315.1 Ascarosepion bandense | reverse complement strand
TGAAAAGAGAGTTACAAGTGAAGTAAGTAATAATGGAATTATTGTTTTTGTTTCAATTAATTTGCACCTAAAAGTTTTTGTCACCCCCCCTCCATATCAGGAGAAAAGATTTACGCATCGAAGGTCTTAGGGCAGAGAAAAGAAGAGAATGAAATAATTATTGTTGTCTTTTCTTCTTTTCTTTTCAAGTTTTAACTTAGTATAAGTCCGAATAAGTTTTCATATTCCTTAGTTAATCTCCATCTAAAAAAAAAAACAAAAAAAAATTTAAGTGCTAGGGCCGCAGTCAATTGACATTTTGTTAATAAACACATTATCAGTACGGACGTAAATACATACATATATATACATGTACATACATATACACGTGGGCACTCCCACGTGATGTAATAGTAAGCAAGCTTGCTTCGCTAGATCTATCACGACTGAACGAGTTCGATCCTCACTGGGTGCCCCATACTTTCAACCCTTGTACCACATCTAAGCTACGCTTAGAAAATCTACTCACATATACACATTCAAGCAAATGTAGGAAAACGGTGGAAATAATGAAATAAATCTTATTTTTTAAGACTAAACATGACATTCGAAATTGAATGGATTCGCACATTTCAAGACTGGCTTGCAAGTATTTCAGGAGATTGACAAAAAATAGAGGAATTCTGGGAAATATGAACATTTGTTATTGTAATGATGCAATAAATGTAGCACTTAGCCGAAAGGGAAATAGGCTGAAGCTGGTCTTCACTTTCTATCCTATAACTAGCATTAAAATTTGTTCATTTACCATAAGAACTCGTTTTTCACCTCCCAATCCTCTATATAACATAATACCACATATGCACAGGGGAACAAAACAAGCGACATAAAAAGTCCGGGGTATATGGAGATAGAAGCCCTAAAGTTAGGATTTTTTAAATCTCTCTCGGTCAAGAACTACCTCCCACTATTTAAAAAATGTGGGGAGGGGTAAAATGGTCAGATGATTATGAAAATAAAAAAATATCCCGAAGAACCCCGCTCATCACGTGTTTACCTTCCTCGGCGAGCAGATTCCGGAATGAGGTATTATGATATTTCAGCCATATTTGTCAAGCGACAACGTTTTTCAAAGACATGTTTTGCTTGCAAAGGTAAGTACTGATTGTTGAATCTATTTTCATTCTTTCTTTCTTTCATTTAATCAATCTTTTTTGTTTACTTATCTCTTTTGTTTTTAATCTCTGCTTATAAACTAAAAAAAATTAAAAAAAAGAAATCCTTATAAATCTCAATCCTTATGTGTTCCGTTGATAATTATACAATAATGTTTCTCTTTCTTGAATGCCAAAAATTGTTAAAATAGTGTTTATTTCAAAAACTGGCAAAATGTTGTCCATAAAGGTAATTTTTTTTGCGTAAAGCTATTAGTAAGTTTATTCTGAAATTGTTTAAAAACACTACTATGGCAGGTAAATTAGAGTGTCAATTACAATTTACTGCTTGTAATATTAAAATAAAAAAAAATCTCTATTTGTTTGTCTTGCATCTACAATATCTCTTCGGGAAATAGGCTATCATGACTCTTCACATCTTCCTATTGTTTGTATCTCTAATGTTTATGACTTTACTATCCCTTGCAGTCCCTATCCTGTCATCCATTTTACACAAACACATTATGTAGGCTACTTGCCGTTGGCTCTGCTCCTCTTGTATTTAATATGTCCGATATATGACAATTCTCCAAGTACTTTGCTTCCGTATGGCGAGTGAAAATAAAGTCCGTGCTGAAATATAATTATGGATTTTTCTTTCTTTCTTCCCAGCTCTACCACAATTGGTTGCTACTCTTTATTTAAAATTGTAGGGAATTAATTTTTTTAAAGCATTTCATTAATTAACGCTACTCTTTTGGGACCAAATAGAATTACCGCGTGAAACAGCTATGTCGACAGAAATTGTTTAATCAGTTTAATAAACCTGAAGCCAAAACAAACGTGTCGGAAATATTTACTTGAAAAATAATCACCTATCTCGAGGGAGAAGTAATTGAAGGAATTGTGGCTCTTCAGTATGTGAGAGTTCAAGGCTCTCCACTATTTTTTCTCTCTCGTTGCTTTGAGGACTGTTTTGCTTCTTAATATCCACCCCACTCCTTATTCTAACATTCTTTGGTACGAACTCTTTAGAGAGGTTACACAATCTCTCTTACTTTTAGTATGACTTGTGAATATCAAATCATCCAAGCCCTCTTTGCTCAGTTGGGGTCCCATAAATTCCAACTGTTACTTTCTAATTCGAATTACAAATGTCTTTTTTTGTATCCATTTTTCTTTAAAACATCTTCATTACTCGCACGTACAGTATGATCACCGAAGTTAAGTAACCTCGAGTTTAGTTATTACCTAGAAGGGTGACCGTTTTGGAAATACCAGATGCTGTAAGCTTTGATGTGCGGACGGTATAACTTAGAACTTAGTAATCAGAGAGCCGAGATTCAATTCCATTTGGGTTCGTTATATTACGTGAAAATCCCCCCGAGAAAGGTACGAATCCACCTATTCTCCCCCAAGCTATGAATGAATTTATAAGACTTCCATCACTAAAGCATTATTATCTAAAACAAGACTTCTGGCTTTAAATAAGTAGCAGTTTTGATAAGCCGTAGTAAACGAATTGATCAATCAATCGTCCATAGAATTCTCGACATCTTTCTGTCGAACCGCATCTTCGTTGCCTCAAATGTCTGGTGAGGAAATTGTTCGTCAATCATTGCAATATGGAAGGATTTATATTACATTGCAGCTAAGCACTTTTACTTTGTTTCTAATGAAGTTTTCAATTATACTTCGTTTGGCTTTTAAAGCGCTTCTTAGCTATTTCTTATTCCTGTGTCACAGTTTCTGCCGTCAGTTTTAATAGTTCTAAATATTTAAATTTAAGCACTTGCTTGATTTTTGACATCTGCCATTCGGAGTCCGCATCTTCTTTTCCATAGCAACCATTCATTGTCTTCTTACAATTGATATTGGGTCTTTTCTTCGAGCTTATCTTTACGACATTACTGTAGTTTTTTTTTTTTTCTATCAACACGATGTTATGTTGTTGTGCACACCAGTCAATAATCCTGGTAGAATTTCTATTTAGGATTTCCCAGTAAAAGTGAAATAAATCCGTCGATACGACAAATCCTTACACCGGTTTCTATTATTGTGTACTTGCTCGATTTCGTTTTTTATACGCATGCAGATTGCTTGCTGCCAATAAATATCCTGAATTATTCTATTTTTCCAATTAAATTATGTTTTAATCACAGGCAATTACGTCCGATATTAAACTATCTTATGAAATACCAGAGCCCGAAACATTGTTATAGTGTGTATTTAGTTATTTATTATTCGTAGTAGTAGTACCAGCATGTTGATCTTGGCTGTTATACTCTGGTTGTCTTTAAATATCTTGAGCTGTACTTTCACATTTTTTTTTTCGCGCCGAACCATTTATTCAATCTATGCGGTTAGATTTTCTCTTCCCGCTGTCTATACTTAGGGGCGATAACTCTTATCAGTCAATGCTAATCGGTCTTATTCACTTTTGTGTCTCGGGCCCGTTTCTTTCACTATAACACATACAAGGATTGAACTCATGACCACCAGGAAATGAGATGTTTTAAACACGAAGTCACCTGTCTCTTCTTAATCCTCTCTACTACAATAAAGACCGTTGTGTGTATATATATATATATATATATATATATATATATATATAAACGTGATTATAATTATACTCGTCTGGAAAACCTTCCTCGAATGAAGGAAAAAATGGTTGTAAAAAAAAAATCTTAGGACATGAAAGTCAGTCAAGTGTTCGGACCGAAATTAGCACGAAGCTCAAAGAGAAGACTCGACACGAATAACCATCTAACAGAAAGCGCTCAATACAAAAGTAGAGCGAACTAAATAGCACCCTGACGATCCGTTTAGGAGAAACCTAGGTAGGTTCGTCTGGCTCATTAGGTGCTTTATATATATATATATATATATATATATATATATATACTATTATAATAAAGACCGTTGTGTGCGTGTATTTGTTAGTAATAAATATGTGTATTTCCCTCCTGTCACGGCCAAGTGTTTGTATTATTTTTTGTTTTTCTCATGTCTTAATGTAAGATAGGGAATAGTATTTACATCAATGTAAATGTTGCCGACAGTATGGACGGCATATCGGTATAAATATTTTGACATCATTTTTGACGGCACAGGCCCACTTGTAGTAATAATAACAACCTTCTATATGACGTGTCCCTTCAGAACGTGGGTAATCCCCTCAGACTGCTACCCCTTGTCCCTGTTAACAATGTTTGCCCCTTTGCCAAGCCTCTCAATCTTGTCCCTCCTCCATTCTCGTCAAGTAGGTGACCCGCTGCCTTCCCCTTTCTCTTTTTGCCTTTGGTATATCCGGTGAGTATCATATCTCCAAGCCGTCCTTCCTTGTTATGAGCCCGAGAAATTTCAGCTGTCCCTGATTCTTTTTCGTTTCCATTTTACTGAAGACTTTCTTACTACTTACGCAAACACACATATTCTCTATGGTATTCCCAGCATCTTTCTGTAGAGCCATATTTCTGTTACCTCGAGTTTTCTCTTCACCGGTTAAGAGGTCTTCCAGCAATCAGTTATGAGAGAAAAATTAATAATTTGCGAGTTTAGTAGAAAGCAAGTACTCGTTAGGAGAAATATTTTTATTGGGATCCAAACACTGACCCTGGTCCTGGGTATGACAGTAAACTGCATCCGGCAGCAAGGCCTCTGATTGGGAGGTTGTGAGAAGCATGGGACCACCTCTTACTTGCTGTTGTTCTCAGGTCCACCCTGGACCGAAGTAGTAGCACCTGTTAGGGTCCCAGCTATGGGCAAATAGTTACCGCTCCGAAGCTGGGGTCAAACCGCTATGAAAGTATAAAAATAGAAACATATACCTACGGACTTATTTAGAAATTTTTGTTGGTATTAAATGACTCACTGACATTGATATGCCATAAAACAACCAACCAAACACCGACACTTATGTTATTATTGTGTCCTGTTCCTTCAGCAATTATGGCTCCCCACAACTTCCTATCATTTGTTGCTTTAAGTAACTTTGAACTCTTTACCAGACCTCACTTGAATTCGTCAAGAAGGTTACTTATTGTTCCCCTCTAGTTCTGTATACCCATTGAGTGCTTGATTATTTAGGCCCTCTTTTCTCATTTTTCTTCCCCTAAAATACTGTAATTGCAAGTATCCTTGTAATTCCTATTTTCTTTAAAACTTCCTCTTTATTCACATGTTCAATTCCTGACATTCTCAGCATCCGTCCGTAAAACTACATCTTTCGCTTCAAGTTTTTCTTTCATCTGTAAAGAGACTGTCCATCATTCACTGGCATGTAAAAGATTGAATATTGCATAACAGTTCAACACTCTTTGTTTCTGGCTATCATTTTCAACTGTCCCTAACTGCCTTCGAAGTTTTGTCATATTTTTGTCTTTTAGCACACTGTCCATTTTTTTCACTGTTTTAGAAAATCAACATTGAACTCGGTTTGAGAAGTACTAACAACAAAATGGATTCCTAGCCTTGACGAATTTTTGAGCACTTAGTGTTGAAAATCGCCTGAAAAAATGTATTTTTTTGCTTACAAATCGACTCCAAAATTTTATTATTTAAAGAATAATTGGGTTGTCCGGAAAGTTCATATCGATTTTTAATGGAATTTAAAGCACAAATCAAAATTATGCCATTAAATATTTATTCAACTAAATATGAACCATTTTGATGCACAAGCTTTTTAACTTAAAAATTCAGTCTTCTCAGAATTTCGATGGTTTTTCGATAAAGAACTCATTTAGATGTTTTTTTTTATGTCATCTAAAGAATTAAATCTTTTACCATTTTAAAGATGTGCGTTGTGGTGCAATGGATAACGGCTCGGAACAACAAATCTGGAAGTCGAGTTCGAATTTCGGTTGAATTCCTTGCATTCACTTACGTGCTAATACCGTTGAGAAAGGTATTAATCCGTCTTTTCCCCCCAGAATAGATTGGGTTCTATAGCCTTGGCTGGCAACCAGTCTACTTTAGAAAATAATGGCAACCTATTGCGGGATAGTCTTCTGCCCAGTTAGTCATGTCTCTTTCGAAATATGATCGCCCAAAGCGTGTATCACGTATGGAACTAATCTGACTGCCTGACCATTTTAAGATTGTTTTTTAAGGACCTGAATAAAAGAAAATTCAAATGAACAATAGCGGGTGATGTAACGCATCTTAGCCAAGCTGAAACAATTTTTGCCTGGTCGCCGAATAAATTATTTGATCGTCCACTATAGTAGGAAGTCTGCCTTGGCATTCTTCATCAATAAGGCCGGAGGGATAGGAAATTAATTAAAATCAACAATAACGTGTGAAATCCTGGTTTTTCCCAAATAGAAAAAGGATTGACCATGTGCTTAAAGAAAAAGTCGAAACCGGATTTCGCAAGTAGATGTTAAATTGATTTTCTGACCAATGGAAGCGACATTTTAACAAAATTAAAATGATTCTTTTTACTTACCAATCTCCTTGTAATATATATATATATATATATATATTGCAACAAAGTTGTGGAACTCGTAAGTTTTTTAACCTGCTGTTCATGCATTTACTTTTATAAGGAGTGCTCGATACAAACGTAAAACGTTATATTGTAATAGTTGTTACAATGGTTTATAAATTCATAGTATAATTACCCAAAAATTTTCGCGTTTCGAAGCTACCTTTTTAGGTGCTTCTCATCGGGTGACGAAGTTGAATATATATATATAATCTTTTCACTCCAAGAAAGACGATAATGTCACCAGAACAAGGTGCGAAAGAAAATGAGAAGACTAAGAATGGGACGGATTGAAAAAAAAAAAAAAAAAAAGGCCAAAAAGTAGCAGGGTTCAACAAAACGAAGATAGCGATTGACCTGTCATTTAATTTTTTGAAGATGTATAAATAATTAAATTACTATTTTTTCGTTTCTCATTAATTTATTCCTTCACAAATTTAATTACATTCTAAACATGTTTGTTTGCCAACTGATAAATTGTCATTAGTTGTGACCTCATCAATAAATTCTTCATTTATCTGGGTTCCACAAAGTTCTTCATCAATAAAAGCTTTCTTTGGCATTTTGAGGGAGTAGACAAAAACAAAATAAATGACCCACTTGGACTAAATAGTTTCTGGACACTGATTGGTCAAGGGAAGAATCGTTAATTTAAATCACAAATAAACATGAATTTCGCAATAAAATATAAAAAAAATATTATAATTATTCACACTTTTATGTTCGTGCCTAGCGGAAATATTTCGTTATTTGCAGTTAAGTCATATAATTACAATAACTGACAGTCCATCATTTGCAGTTAATCTGTGATTCGATATGCCATTGGTATACGAAGGGGTAAATGTTAAAATATAAGTTGAAAAGACCGAAAAGGGTTAGTCCTAAAATCAAGTGTAACATGAAAGTGAGAGAAATTTCCCTGGTGATTCTGAATTGAAACAGTCACCTGGAATGTTTCGCCCAAAAGTTTCTAAAAATGCACTCAAAAGCTTATTGTAAAATTTTGAGGATCTGAAACTAGTTGAGAAATAACTTTATATCTTCCTTGAGAAATTAAGAAAATAAATATCGTTGGCAAAAGAGGAGATAGTCCAGGAATAGAGAAATAATTTTGTCTCAACTAGTTGTAGAGTCACGAGTCGTTTGGCTAGGAGAGAATAGCGGACGGGTTTTATATTTTTGCTGACGAAAACGAACTGGGAAAGTTGAAATGAGAACGAACCTTAAGAGTCATTAAAATGGAGTTTATGAAAAAAAGGCTCTTGTTAACGACGGGCAGAAACTGATAATAAAAATAACCGTATTTATTTATTCATTATATTTTAATTGGAATAGTTGGGAAAACATTGGATAATTGTTTGTTGATTCAAACTTTATAAAAGGACAAATAGTTGGTTCCCATATTTTAATAATTTAGTAAATATTTATGAATTAAACATTCATATTTCTTTATAAATTGGTAAAAGATAAATGTTGAATTGCATTATTATTATTTACAGGGTTGTATTGATAAAATTGCGAATAATAGTATTTAAAATGTTTGCCGTAAATTCACAAAAACAAAGTGTATAAATTCACTTTCATCGAATTTTAGATTTTGTTAGAATTCTAACCATCGTTTTTTCAAACAATAAACATTACCGAGGAGTTAAGGTAGTTAAAATAAAAGCGGAGTCATGATTAAAAGACCGTTCGGATCCTGTAAAGTGTGTGGCCGGGGAATTCTGGCACTGGTTAAGTGTGTGGCCGGGGGAATTCTGGCACTGGTTAAGTGTGTGGCCGGGGGAATTCTGGCACTGGTTAAGTGTGTGGCCGGGGGAATTCTGGCACTGGTTAAGTGTGTGGCCGGGGGAATTCTGGCACTGGTTAAGTGTGTGGCCGGGGGAATTCTGGCACTGGTTAAGTGTGTGGCCGGGGGAATTCTGGCACTGGTTAAGTGTGTGGCCGGGGGAATTCTGGCACTGGTTAAGTGTGTGGCCGGGGGAATTCTGGCACTGGTTAAGTGTGTGGCCGGGGGAATTCTGGCACTGGTTAAGTGTGTGGCCGGGGGAATTCTGGCACTGGTTAAGTGTGTGGCCGGGGGAATTCTGGCACTGGTTAAGTGTGTGGCCGGGGGAATTCTGGCACTGGTTAAGTGTGTGGCCGGGGGAATTCTGGCACTGGTTAAGTGTGTGGCCGGGGGAATTCTGGCACTGGTTAAGTGTGTGGCCGGGGGAATTCTGGCACTGGTTAAGTGTGTGGCCGGGGGAATTCTGGCACTGGTTAAGTGTGTGCTTCTTTTAATTAAAAGATGCTGTTTTTGGAGTTTTAGCTTATGACTGAATTGCATTTAAGTTTGAATAAATGTAAAAAAATAGTTTGAATGAAACAGGATGTGCGTTGTGGTGCAGTGGATATCGGGACGAAAAATCGGGGGTGCCAAGTTCGAATTCCAGTTGAATTCCTTGCATTCACTTACGCACAAATACCTTTGGGAAACTTATTAATCCGTCTCTTCCCTCCAGTTATGGGTTAAATAGGAGGACAGATTGGGTTCTATAGCCTTGGCTGGCAACCAGTATACCGCAGAAAGCAATGGCAACCTACTGCGGGATAATCTTCTACCTATTCAGTCGTCTCTTTTGATACATCATCGCCCAAAATGTGTATCACGTATGCCACTTAACTGACTGAAATAACTATAAATAAATATACTTTTACAAAGATAGGACACATTCATACCAGGTAGGCCACACACACTGCCGGGTTAAAAGTGGTAGGCCACACACACACACACACACACACACACACAGCCGGTTTAAAAGAGGTAGGCCACATAATATACCGGCACGAACCGTTCTTTTAACATTTGTGTGTGCGAATTTTTCTTTTTCCGAGTACGTAGGTCCATGTTTGCCCTCCTTTCTATGTATCCTACCCACTTCTGTTTTTTTTTTGTTTTTGTTTTCACTCTTAAAAACTTCTACGTATTTAATCTTCGTCGTCCTCTTTCTCTCTTAATTCTATTCATGACATTGTTTCTTTCATCGTTGTTTTTTTATTATGCGTTTCTGGCTTTGTTTTCAAGCAATTCTATTCGTTTCCATATTTCGCACCTGTGCATCAGGCTTCGGACATAATACATTCAGTATATCCTTTGTATATTACACACCTTGATAAGGTTCGTTTAATTACGTCTCTAGTTTTATTAAATGCTTTCCGATGCCCCCGTTTGCTTATTTTATTTTCATGGTCTTCTTTTACCTGCACTTAATAGACATATTCTGGGATTTGTTTCAAATTGTAACTCTTTGCTTTTACTTCAAAGCACTTCAGTAGAACATTGTTTTTGACCCTTTAATTTTTAAACCTACCTTGAGATTTTGTTTCCATTTAGGTA
>JBBBDQ010001512.1:1890000-2052500 GCA_037127315.1 Ascarosepion bandense | reverse complement strand
CAAACTAAGGATACAATGATCGAAACATTTTGATAACAAAAATAACGAGACAATGGTTCGCATGTGAATAGTGTAAATAACTGCTCATTCCAGAAATTCTGTGCGACGCTTTCCGTTACTTCAAGCTATGAGCGATCATGGCTCTCCATAACTTCCTATCCCTTGTGACCGTTAGCAATTTTTCTACCATTGCTAAAGCTCTCCTCTCCATTGTGTCGTCTATTTATACAAGCTAGTGAAGTAGATAGATTGCTGCTTTCCCCCCTCTCTCTCTCTCACCCTCAGTATGCCACGTGTGTGTTAAGTTTTCCAAGTCCCCTTTCCTCCTTACGTTTCCAAAGAATGCCATGTCTTTTCCTGATTTTGAATGTGTTCTTTTTGTTGCCATTTTTAAGACTTCCTCGCACCGTTTATGGAATTCTCAGTATCCTTCTGTAGAACCATATTTCTGTTACCCTCAAGTTTCATCCTCATCCGTGGATAGATTGTCCAGCATTCACTGTCGTATAACAGGATGGACAACCTATAACTATTTGGAAACTCTTCTTTGTTTCTGGTGAAATGTTTGTCAGCAGTTAGTTTAGCATTTCTTATGCTACCTTCGTTAGTCAGATGCGTTTTCGGATCCTTGTCACATTTTCCATCCTCTGTTGAAACACTTCTCAGATATTCTATGTGCTTTGTCCCCTCAAGACGTAGGAAATCATGGCTTTCCACGTCTCCCTATTCCTGGTGGCTCTTAGCACGCTTTCTCTTGTTATACGACGCAATTCACGTTCTGTCATCGATCTGATCAGGCCCTTCGAATATGTTATCCGCTGCTTTCCCCTGTCATTTTCCCCTTCTATCTGGCCTAACAGATTAACTAAACACTCCTTCCTCATTGCATGTCACGGAAACTTTAGCTGTCTATTCTTGATGTTAAGTATTTTGTTTCAATTCTCTCCAAATTTAGGTCCAATGTATCTTTGGCATCCTGCTGTAGAATTACATTTCAGCTACTTCAGGTCTTCCCTTCATTTTTGGTGAAACTGTCCAGGAACTTCAGTTGTCTCTTTCTGATGCTCAGTATTTTTTTTTTAAAGGATGATTAAATATAGGAAATGTCAGAGGGTGGGTGATAGGCGGGTAAGGATACCGAGAATGAGGGTTGGGTAGATGAGTGTTCTGAGAATAATTGGGAGTTAGTGTGATAGGAGGTGTCTATTGACCCTACATTTAAACACCTGGAGATTGTAGCGGTCAGGAAAGCAGACTTGTGGAAGGGAGTTCCACAGGCGGGAAGCGCGAGAAAAGAAACTGTTGGAGTAGAATTTACGGTTACATCTTATTTGTTTAACTGTAAAAGGGTGGGACCTAGTTGCTAATCTAGTATCTCGTGCAAATTCGTGCTTAGGCGGCACCAGTGATCTAAGCTCATCGGAGCAGAAGCCATGAAAGTACTTGTAGAAGAGGCACAGGGAAGCCACATCACGCCGGTGAGAGAGCGGCTGCAGCCGGTCTGCCAAGTCAGTATCAACCACGTTACAGATCCTCCTTTGTATTTTGTCAAGAAGCCCAAGGAGAACAGCAGGGGCACCCGACCAGATATGGCAGCAATATTCAATACACGGGCGGATGGTAGATTTGTATATGTGCAGAATAGATTCAGGTGGGAAAAACTTCCGGGCCCTGCAGAGAGCCGACTTTCATAGCAGCAGATTTGGCAATGGATTCGATATAGTCATTCAATTTGAGGTCCGCCGAAAGTGTAAGGCCAAGGAGGCGTAGTATTTTACTCTCTGGGAGGCTAGCCTGTCCCATGATAATGGGAGGTAGTTTCGATTGTCTATGGTGGTTAGTTGATAACAGCTTCGTTTTAGAGGCATTGAAATTTACTAGCCATTTCCTACCCCAGGCCACTCCGGATTGGAGGTCCTTTTCAAATACGGCAGCGAGGTTCACTTTGTCGTTCACACCTGGTTTTTGATCGATGCGAGAGTAGATTGTGTCATCGGCATCATCCGTCTGTAGAACCACATTTTAATTACTTCAAATTTTTCCTTCATCTTTGATGAGATTGTCCATCATTCACTGCCATATTGAAGAACTGACATTCCATAGCAATCCAGTGCTGTTTTCTTTGTTTCTAGCAAAAATTTCATGTCTTTTAATACGCCAATGAACTTCTGGAACGCGTCTTTCGCCATACCAATTCGCCTTCGGATCTGTGTGCCACACTTTCCGTCTTCCGTTAGAACACTTCCTCTATTTTTGCTTGATGTTGACACCTCCAATTTGCAACTCGCACACTGAACTTTTCCTACATCTGATAACAAAACTTTCTGTCATCTTGCGGTTGATAGTCTTTTTTTTTCTCGTTTTCTTTTACCAACCTTTTGCGGGAGATACTGTATTTTCTTTCCGTATCAGCTACCGACAGCGTGTCATCTGCGTATCTTATGTTGTTAAGTTGACGTTCACCCATAATAAATCCTCTCCGGGATAGTGTCGCAGTAGAGTTTGAATAAATCTGTTGATAAGACACATTCTTGCCTCGCGCCCCTTTTTTTTTTCTTGTCTAGATAACCCATTTTCTATCAAACATGCAAGCGGTTTGATCTAAGTCAAGGTACAAGCCTGTTTTAACCTTCCTAGTTTTCTTAGCAATCCCCAAAATATCGGTTCCAGTATAGTATGTGGCCTACCTCAAAGACGTATTATAAGTATCATAAATGTCTGGTAAGGGATAGGGAGGAGTTCTGGCAGCTAATTTAAAAACAAAACTGAATACTTATGAATATAGACTTCCTGAGGCAGGCAACATTCAAACCTTGTAGACCACTTACTATACCGGCACCAAAAAAATCTTTGTGTCGTACTGTGTCAAATGCTTTTGAGTGTTGTCTGTCTGTCTCTGTGTCTTTTTCTGTCTCTGTGTCTTTCTCTGTCTCTGTGTCTTTCTCTGTCTCTGTGTCTTTCTCTGTCTCTGTGTCTTTCTCTGTGTCTTTTTCTGTCTCTGTCTTTTTCTGTCTCTGTGTCTTTTTCTGTCTCTGTGTCTTTTTCTGTCTCTGTGTCTTTTTCTGTCTCTGTGTCTTTTTCTGTCTCTGTGTCTTTTTCTCTGTCTCTGTCTGTCTGTGTGTCTTTTTCTGTCTGTGTCTGTCTGTGTGTCTTTCTGTCTGTGTCTGTCTGTCTTTCTTTCTTGCTGACTGTGTGTTTTGTTTTGTCTTACTCTGTCTTTCGTCTGTCTTTCTTTTGTCTTTCTATCTTAGTGTTTCTTTCTTGTCTTTCGACCGAGTCTCTGTCTTTTGTCTGAAAGGCCCTGTCTTTCGTCTGTCTGTCTTTTTCTTTTTCTGTCTTTTTCTGTCTTTTTCTGTCTGTGTCTTTTTCTGTCTTTTTCTGTCTGTGTCTTTTTTTCTGTCTTTTTCTGTCTGTGTCTTTTTTCTGTCTTTCTTTCGTGCTTTCGTGCCTTGTATGTATGTATGTGTCTTTTTCTGTCTTTTTCTGTCTGTGTCTTTTTTCTGTCTTTTTCTGTTCGTGTCTTTTTTCTGTCTTTTTCTGTCTTTTTCCTTTTTCTTGTATGTATGTATGTATGTATGTATGTGTCTTTTTCTTTCGTGTCTTTCTGTCTTTTTCCCGTCTTTTTCTGTCTTTTTCTTTCTTTCTTTTTCTGTCTTTTTCTTTTTCTTGTCTGTGTCTTTTTCTTTTTCTTTTCTGTCTGTGTCTTTTTCTGTCTTTGTTCTCTTTTTCTGTCTTTCTTTTTCTGTCTTTTTCTTTCTTTTTCATTCGTGTCTTTTTCTTTTTCTCTGTCTCTGTCTTTCTGTCTTTTTCTGTCTTTTTCTCTGTCTTTTTCTTTTTCTGTCTGTATGTATGTATGTATGTATGTCTTTCTGTCTTTTTCTGTCTGTGTCTTTCTCTGTTCTTTCTGTCTGTGTCTTTTTCTGTCTTTTTCTCTGTCTGTCTTTTTCTGTCTTTTTCTGTCTGTGTCTTTTTCTGTCTTTTTCTGTCTTTTTCTGTCTGTGTCTTTCTGTCTTTTTCTGTCTGTGTCTTTCTTGTATGTATGTATGTATGTATGTATGTGTGTCTTTCTTTCTCTGTCTGTGTCTTTTTCTGTCTTTCTCTGTCTGTGTCTTTTTCTGTCTCTTTTTTCTGTTCGTGTCTTTCTCTGTCTTTTTCTGTCTGTGTCTTTTTCTGTCTTTTTCTGTCTGTGTCTTTCTCTGTCTTTTTCTCTGTCTTTCTCTGTCTGTGTCTTTTTCTTGTATGTATGTATGTATGTATGTATGTATGTATGTATGTATGTATGTATGTATGTATGTATGTATGTATGTATGTATGTATGTATGTATGTATGTATGTATGTATGTCTGTGTCTTTCTCTGTCTGTGTCTTTCTTTCTTTCGTCTGTGTCTTTTTCTCTTTTTCTGTCTTTTTCTGTCTGTCTTTTTTCTGTCTGTGTCTTTTTCTGTCTTTTTCTTTCGTGGTCTTTCTGTCTCTTTCTGTATGTCTTTTTCTGTCTCTTTCTCTGTATGTGTCTTTTTCTGTCTTTTTCTGTCTTTTTCTGTATGTGTCTTTTTCTGTCTGTGTCTTTCTGTCTTTTTCTGTCTGTGTCTTTTTCTGTCTCTCTTTCTCTGTCTGTGTCTTTCTCTGTCTGTGTCTTTTTCTGTCTGTGTCTTTTTCTGTCTGTGTCTTTTTCTGTCTGTGTCTTTTTCTGTCTGTGTCTTTTTCTGTCTGTGTCTTTTTCTGTCTGTGTCTTTTTCTTTCTCTGTCTGTCTTTTTCTTTCTTTCGTGCTTTCTGTCTGTGTCTTTTTTCTCTGTCTGTGTATGTATGTATGTATGTATGTATGTATGTATGTATGTATGTATGTATGTATGTATGTATGTCTTTTTCTTTCTTTCTCTGTCTGTGTCTTTTTCTGTCTTTTTCTCTGTCTTTTCTGTCTTTTTCTTTCTTTTTCTTTTTCTGTCTGTGTCTTTTTCTGTCTGTGTCTTTTTCTGTCTTTTTCTGTCTCTGTCTTTTTCTGTCTTTCTATGTATGTATGTATGTATGTATGTATGTATGTATGTATGTATGTATGTATGTATGTATGTATGTATGTATGTATGTTCGTGCTTTCTTTCTTTTTCTCGGTCTCTCTCTTTCTCTGTCTGTGTCTTTTCTTGTATGTATGTATGTATGTGTCTTTCTCTGTCTTTCTCTGTTCGTGTCTTTTTTCTTTTTCTTTCGTGTCTTTTTTCTCTGTCTTTCTCTGTCTGTGTCTTTTCTGTCTTTCTGTCTGTGTCTTTCTCTGTCTTTTTCTGTCTTTTTCTGTCTGTGTCTTTTTCTGTCTGTGTCTTTTTCTGTCTGTGTCTTTTTCTGTCTGTGTCTTTCTGTCTGTCTTTTTCTGTCTGTGTCTTTCTCTGTCTTTCTGTCTGTGTCTTTTTCTGTCTTTTTCTGTCTGTGTCTTTTTCCTGTCTTTTTCTGTCTGTGTCTTTTTTCTGTCTTTCTCTGTCTGTGTCTTTTTTCTGTCTTTTTCTGTCTGTGTCTTTTCTGTCTTTTTCTGTCTGTATGTATGTATGTATGTATGTATGTATGTATGTATGTATGTATGTATGTATGTATGTATGTATGTATGTATGTATGTATGTATGTATGTATGTATGTATGTGTCTTTCTCTGTCTGTGTCTTTCTCTGTCTTTTTCTGTCTGTGTCTTTTTCTCTGTCTGTCTTGTATGTATGTATGTATGTATGTATGTATGTATGTATGTATGTATGTATGTCTTTCTCTGTCTTTTTCTGTCTGTGTCTTTTTCTCTGTCTTTTTCTGTCTCTGTGTCTTTTTTCTCTGTCTTTCTCTGTCTGTATGTATGTATGTATGTATGTATGTATGTATGTATGTATGTATGTATGTATGTATGTATGTATGTATGTCTGTGTCTCTGTCTTTTTCTTTCTTTCATGTATGTCTGTGTCTTTTCTTGTATGTATGTATGTATGTATGTATGTATGTATGTATGTATGTATGTCTTTCTCTGTGTCTCCGTCTCTCGTGCCACTGTCTCTGTGTCTTCGGGGTTCGTGCCACTGTCTCTCGTGTCTCTGTGTCTCTGTCTCTCGGTCTCTGTCTCTGTTTGTGTGTTTCCTTTGTCACTTTTTTTCACATTATTTGTTTCGTTATGTGGCGCATTCATTTGCACCTAATTTTTTAAGCAATGTTACGATGATTGATTTATCAAGGTCCTCTTGAGTATGTTTTGCAGTTTAGAGCTGCGTTTCTGAACCTCTTGCTGATAGTTACGTCATCAATTTGGTTCTTTGTGTGTCATTCGGGCTACTGAAAGGTTTAAAAATACATTGCGGCATTAAACAGTAGTTGCAAGCTTTTGAATCTTACCAGAAATCCGTCTATTCGAAAGAAACGGAATTTCGAGTTTTACCACTCTGAAATTTTGTTAATCATTTTTTTTTTAAACTTTATGAATAAGCACAACCGACATAGAGGCACCCGACACTGTTTTTAGTGAGTGTGTGAACAGAAATTATTTGTTGGGAATATTGACTTGAAAAGTATCATAAAAAAAAACAATATAGGTCACCACTCCGGAACTATTTCTGGAATCTTCCATTTATTAGAATGACAGTCACGTGACGCATAACGTTTACCGACCTTGTCTGTTTTGCAAATGGCGGTTGCCAGCAGAATGCCAAGACGCCGTCAAATAACACAGGACGGAGAATAAATGAAAAGGGCAGACGAAATTGAATGTAAGTATTTTGATTGGCAGCTGACTAATGAGCAACCTTCACCTTATTTTAAGGAAACACAAGCAGAAGCAGGTGGGAAGGTAAATGCCAACTCTTTCCCTTCACTTCACCTGCAAATGACCATTTCATGTATATCTGCGCATATGTAGCTGTTTGTCGCGTCTGGCGAAACACTTTTATATATTTCTCATAAGACGAATTAGAAATTAAGTTTGCAGTATTATCATATTTTTTTTTTTGTTTTCCTCCACCCGCTTTGGTTTTTGGGAGGATCGTGTCTTTCCATTTATATCTGCTGCTTTTCTCCCATGTTCAGTGGCAAAGATTATTTATTTAACACGTCCCCTTCTTGAGATTCACGCCTTGTCTTTATGTTGATCTATTGCTCCCATCTCTTCTGTTGTTCTTCTTCTTTTAAGTGCCCTGTCCTTTCAGGACGTAGGCGATCAGAGCTTTCCACATCTAACTATCCCAGGTAGTTCTTAGCATGCCTTCTCCTGTTACACCATGCAACCCTCGTTCCCTTATCCACCTGATTAGTTCCTTCAAATATGTTATCCGCTGCTTTCCCGTCTCTTTTTCCCTTTTATCTGGCCTGTTAGTATCAGGTTCTCCAAGCCCTCTTTCCTCATTGCATGTCCCAGCAACTTCAGCTGTCTATTCCTGATGCTCAGTATTAATTTCCTTTTCGTTTCCATATTTTCCAAAACCTCATCGTTGCTCACATGCTCGGTCCATGATATCCGCAGCATCCTTCTGTAGAACCACATTTCAGTTGCTTCAAGTTTTTTTTATAATTTCACCTCAAGCAAGGTGGAACCGCCACTAGTGCGCGGGTGGGTTACAATGAGAGAAAGAACAGGGCACAGGCGGGTGTCGAAGAAAGGATTAACAGTGGGTGATATTCAAGGAGATGTCAATTGACGTTGCATTTACATTTTAGGGTGCTGTAGCTATCAGGGAAGCAAGTAAACAGAAAGGAGTTCCACAGGTAGGAAGTGCGAGAAAAGAAACTGTTCGAATAGAATTGACGGATATTTTTAAACTATTTTAACGGTGAAATGGTCGGATCAAGATACCAATCTTGTAACACGCGTATATTCATGTGGTCACGGCATCAATGGTTGATAAACCCGTTAGGGCAGTTGCCATGAAAATATTTGTAGAAAGAACGGAGGGAAGTCATATCACGCCGGTGAGAAAGTGACTGAAGTCTAGATACCAAGTCAGGATCGATTACATTTTAGATATTTTTTAACCTCCAGATGAATAGACGGTAATGAAAAATCACATTGTCTGAGTCACTCCGAAAAAAAAAATCAAGTAAGTGTGGTCACTTCATCTTTACTCTTCTGACTTTGCTCTCTCTGGCTATCATCATTTCAGACGATTACAACATTCTTTTGGAGTTTATTAGTTGTAAAAGGGTTAGAAATATATTGTTTCTTTGAATCGAAACGGGAAGAATTTTTCCCAAGTACATAGGATCGATAATAAGTGGAATTATTATCTTGATGAAAAAAAATTAGACTAGAAAAGCATTTGCATTATTTCCATTGTTCAGACTGTTGTTCTAATCTTTGTTGCCATATTCACTACGCTTCGGCCTTTATCTGCTGATCGCAATTTCGAACCAATTCCTTTATTTTGATCACTGGGGTATATTGTTCTCGTTCTATGAGCTATGCCACTTCGAGATGTCTTAGTTATCTCCCTTTTAACTCAACTCTCTAAGTTATTGTTCACCACTGCTGTAGCCAGGTACCGAATTCACAATTTCTTGGGTCAAGTCCCTGGATCTAACCAACGCTTTATCCGATGTCATGTGTCTTTCTGAAGAAGACCGGGGCGTAGAACGGTCGAAATGTCATAATATATGGCAATAAAAACAAGGACAACAGCCTAAACAATGTAAATACTACCTCATCTCAAGAGATATCAAAGAAGAATTTGTTTACCATCAACAGGGCTTTCTTTCCAATCTAATAGATATTAACTAATCTTTGTTTAGTATATAGTAAAAATATACATTGAGGCGGAGAGCGGTATGACAGTAAGACTGTGTTGCGTCCTTGTGTAATGCATATTAAAATATTCATTCAAAAAGCAGCTAAAATTATAATTTCTTATCTCAGCTTTAAATTAGTTTTTTTTAATATTTTTCGTGTATATAACGCTTTATTTAGGCTAAGTGGGTTTTTTTTTTAACTCATTGGTCGATTTGGTAAATGTTTCAGATGTAATAAAGACGTAATAATTTGGTGCTGATAGAATGGCATTCAGTTACTCTCTATGCTCACTCTGTAAAATGAAGTGGAAAATGTGACATGGATGTGTATGTAACATTATCGGTTTATACTTGAGCTCGACCCTGTTTATCCGTTCGTATCCATAATTCCCATTAATTATTTTAGAATCAAAAAGAAAAACGAGTATCCTAAAGAAAACATTTTACTCTGTTTCAATACTGTCAACATAAAAGGAAAAACGCCCATAGCAAGAACAATTTTTTTCTTTTTGCATACTTCTATGTTTTTATATTAAACACCTTAACCTAAAAATATACACAAAACCTACAATTTCGATCTTGCTTTAGAGCCACAGTCTGTTGTAAATTGAAGATTACAGTAAAAATTGCTATAAAAGTAAAGATGAAAGTCAGAATTCATTTTTCGTTTTCATCATATTTTTCTTATAATTTTTCAAACAAGAAAATTCACTTTTTTAATCCTTTGTAATAATTTAGATATAAAATTATATCTACAGCTTATAAAAATATATTTGGCGAAGATGAAAAAGACTGCGGACAATAAAACATCTTGTCAAAAGGGCGGTTTCTCCTATGACACGACATCCTCAACTTCACTTCTCGGCAATGCCCGGTTCACACTCCACCCACGTCTATTGAACAGGTGAAGAGGCTCATCCCTTATTCCCTGTTTAGGATGTGGTTTCCGACTTTCTCTTTTCCAATCTTTTTACTCTTACGTAGCCCCCTGCACATCAGTGGCGTTACCGCCTTGCTCGGGGTGATTAGATTAAAAAGTTTGTTTTTAAAATGTGATATTGTGATGTAGTGGATATCGGTTCGGAACAAAACTCGTCGAGTCCGACTTCGAATTCTAGTTGAATTGGTTATATTCACATACGAGCAAATACCCTAGAGAAAGGTACGAATTCGTCGCTTCTTTCTCCAGTTATTGATGAAATAACAGGACAGACTGGGTTCTATAGCTTTGGTTGGTAACCTGTCTACTCGTCTACCGTAAAAAGCAACCCTTCCACCCGTCAAAAACAACGTACTAGGGAAAACCCGTAAAAAGTAACGTACTAGGGAAATATTTTTCTGCCCCATCAGTCAGAAATGATCGCGTAGACGTGTATCACGTATGGCAATTAACTGACTGAATTGAAATAAAAGCTAAACATTTAAAGAAAGTGAATTTATACACTCTTCAGTCTTTGAGAATTTACAACAAAAATAGTTAAACTATTTATCTATTAGTGTTCATTTACAAGATTAAGTTTATAATTCTAAAAAAACTTAGTAAATGATAAATATTTTATAATTTCTAAAGAAATAAATATGAAAACAATGTTTTATTCATAAATTTGTAAACATTTACTAAATTATTAACCATAAAGAAATCCTTATTTACTATTTCATAAAGTATGAATCGATTGGCAATTAGCTGATGTTTTGCCAACTATTCCAATAAAAATAATATAGCAATCTAATAGTGTTTATTATTTTGCTGTCAATTCTTAAGAAAAGACGTGTATTAATTCACTTTCACATATTTAGGTTTTACCCCAATTCTAATCATTTTGAAAACACACTGCCAAAGAGTGAATGTAGATAACAAAAGGGTTTCATGGGGCGGGGAACCGTATGTTTGACACTACAACCTTTTGGGAGGTGCGTTTCTCCATGTTTGCCAAACAACTACTGATATTGAGGCGGATAGGAAATTAAGAATTAAAATCAACTTTCTTCTTCATTTTTACAAAAATTCACAATGACGTATGAAATCCTGGTTTTTTCCAAAATAGAAAAAGGATTAACTATGTGCTTTAAAAAAAAAATGTCGAAATCGGATTTTGCAAGTAGATGTTAAATTGATTTTCTGACTAATGGGAGCGACTTGCAAGACCCAGAAAACTTCGATCCAGTACAAAATTTTAAAGGTCTATATAAATTAGATTAGCGCCAGTCAGTCAGATGGGAGCAGAGAGAGACACAACAAAAACGTAACGGAAAAAAAACTTCAAGTTGACCCAGACATAAGGTAACGTCGCACATCGTCTTCCTTCTTCTTTCTCATGTGCTGATTCATTTTACTTCTCCATTCAAAGACATTCCTACCAAACAAACGCGAATACATACATACGTACGCACGCACGCACGCATGCATAAAGTCTTTCCAACAAATTACTACTACGAACATTTCTTGATTCCTTAACTTTCTCACTGAACATTAATTTCTACCACAATTCAGGTTATCCTTTTCATTAATAAATTTCTATTTTATTCTTACACTATTCCACACATTCCAACCTTCTGCAACCAACCTGCCGAAAACCAACCTTCTGATGATAACGGTTATAACCTTCTGATAATTCTGGATAAACCTTGTAAGCTGTAAGAGTTCTGTTATGTATGACGCAAGGCCGAATTAAATAAACATTTATTTAATTAAATAAATTAAATTATTAAATAATTAAATAAACAATTAACTGAATAAACATTAACCTGCTCCCTACGGCTTCAATATATAGAGACAATGGAATTAAACTTGGGACTTATAAATGTCCTTTTTAAACAGTCTGTATGCAAACGAAAAGGAAACTGATACTTTCAGAAAAACCGTTGAAGTTTCTGGTATACGTAAAGAGGAAACAGGGCTTGGAGAATGATACTCACAGGACGAATGGGGGGAAGGGGAAACAAGAGAAAGCAACTCGTGACATACTTGGACTTGATCAGATGGAAGAAAATATATTCACCCATTTGTATTTCCTCCATTATGGTCATTATTATATCCGTGATATAACACTAATTCGAGGACGAAACGGAATGCCTGAAAAGAAAAATGACACGCATGATTTGTACTCGGAGACTTTTATACTTTTTGTAAAACATACACAAGACTATATATACGTTTCCCACGCAGGAAATAATATATCTTTTCTGCACCGCAAACAGTCTAAGGAGAAATATGAAAGGCAGGTTCCAACAAATAATATGGAGATTCTTCTGTGCTTTCCCAACTTGGGTACTGCGAGCCTGAGTTTCTTTCTATGTATGGGGAATATATATTGTCAAAACGAACGGACTTGTCAGCTAACTATTCCTAATAGAACCCTGAGCACGACAAATAAAAACATGTGTTTGAGAAACCAATAAGCTTACTGACTTGCGTAAATGTATGAAGTGACGTCATGTAACTCATCTCATCATCTTTCGTATCCCTAGACCTTCCTGTCCATTCCGCGGTGAACTCAAAATAAAGAACACTTTTCATTTGTATTTCGCGCGATATATAGACCCACATAAGGTGTTTAATTTTGACCAATAAGTAGCCTTCTATTTACTGCGTACTATATAAAGAGCATAACACCTTTTCTCTCTATGGTCGGTTCATCTAAACACGCTATTAAAGTATTTTCATATAAAACTTATGTTAACGTTCCTCACTCTTCTATAATTAGTATACACCATGCTTGGCATATTATACAACCATTAACGGCCAGTCATTAACACCCAATTTGTACACATGTCAGTTCTACGGTAGACGCTTGTCGAACACACGGGTTAAACACGAACTCTTGCAACCTGATATACTGAAGTTGCGAGTGAAGATAAATGTGAATTTACTCGCTAGCTTCCTTTTTCTGGGTAGGAGAAAAGCTATGTAATATATTTTTACACTTCGTTTTCATGTTCTCGAAAATACAATTTTCATATAACTTATCCAGAGCCCATTTTTATTTTATTATAAATGCTTAGGAATATCTGTACCAACTACTAAGGCTACCTGAATATATATGGTACACACAACACCCTATAAATTGTAACACATTTGTGCATTCGTACATAAAATAGACTAATCGATACACTAAAATGGGAGAAAATAATTAAAATCAGAGAAATCTAACAAGATTCAAGACTAAAAGTATGAAAGCAACTTGTTAGGACTGTGTCGGCATTATTAATTTTTGTTTAGTCTGGAGAAGAAGGGAATGTTTATTGAATTAGCCTTGTGTGAAACAACCAAACTTCCTACTACTTACAAGCTTCATCAGAATCATCTGAAGATGTGTGAAAGAATAAAAGTGTACCTTTTTTTAATAGAAATTTATTAATAGAAAAGAATAACATAAATTGGTAGAAGTTAATGTTCAATGAGAAACTGTATTAAGAAGTTAAGGGTATCAAGAGTTCGTAGTAGGCTTTGCAAGAGTGATTTTTATGTGTATGTATGTATGTATGTATGTACGTATGTAGGAGTATCTTTGAAGTTATCGCTCAGGGTGAATGGTGAAAAGGAGAGAGGTGAGAGAGGTAATAATAATAACGATCTCTCGACGTTTGTCAAAGGCACGTGTTAATTACGCTTGTCATCTTCACTCTAGCGACGGTCGAGCGTGCTCAGTCTTTTTTTCAAGTTTGCGGTGATCAAAAATGTCATTTAGGAATTCACTCCCGGGTGTGACTCTGGCCTTTTCATTGGAAGACGAACTTCGGGTCGGCTCGCGAAAAGGGTCCGTAAAATAATGTTTCTGATAATTGAAGATTATTTGAATTTTGTTTTTAGATGTTTTCTATTAGTCAAAAAACATTTCGCATCAAGGTGTGGAATTTCGCAAGTTTTGTTTTTGGATTCGCTTTTGTATGTGTGCTAGGCAAAGTTTGATTCGAGTAAATTCGTTTATTTCTAAGAAAATCAATGAGTCACTGCTTAGCACTTGAATTTTTAAATCTAGAACTTGTTTTGCTCACTACAAGTTTTGCATCTCTTGCTTAAGTTTTAAATTACGTTTGTTTGTTTTTTTTGTTTTTTTTGTTTTTTTTTTTTTAGATATTGTTAATATAAAATTTCATTTTATTATTGCTGCTTTCTATTGCGATAATTTTTTATATTCTACTATCGTTATTAATGTACTGAAAAAGAATTCTACGGTCTTATAGAAGCTATATTGATGCCAGAATATATGTAATTCGATGCAGTCATGATAATACTTATAATTCAAAATGATAGTGATAGAAGATTTAAATTTAACGTGTAAATTAGTTTTACTTTTAGAAACTGAACCGTTAATCTCTCTGCTGTAAACCAGAATAGTTTAATGTACTACAAGATTAAAACCTGATGTTTCAGCCAGAAAAGAAGCTATTCCATGAAGTAAAAACGATATAAATGCATTGAGGTCGCTCTTACATTCTAAAAAAAGGCACCAAAACAACATGTTACTACTAACTGAAGATTGTGGATAACGTCAGTCTTCTGAAAACGATTAATCCCTGTTGCAGATATCTGCCCAGACACTTTTTGTCAAAACCTACAGGACGAACCTGTCGTTTATACTGTAACTATTTAGAGCAGACCTTAGTTGTAGTTTCTGGGAAAGAACGCACAATCCGGCGTGATCTGTAGTTGAACAAGACCATAACACAATGAATTGTCACTTCCTGCTATGACATCCATCGAAGGTTTCTGAACGGTTTTGTCTACACAACTTCCATTCCAAGCCTTGAACCAACCTATGGCATGAATCTGAAGTACTTTCCTACAGTGCCACACGCTGTGATTATCTTCTCGGGTGACGTTATGAAAAGCCACCTACTTAGAATAATAAACATGTTGGGATTCAACCTCTAGTCTTCTGTTCTGAACTTTTTCTAGCCAGACGTCTACTGATTTTACAACTGATTTTCAAACGCCTTTTATTCGTTAATTTTTTTTTTTTTTTTTTCATCTGGACAAAATTCCGAGTGCACTGCATGATTTCACACGCTACGACATTTTTTTTCTTCTTAAATATTTATCCTCGAGCTGGACTCTGTAAAAATGATAATATAGCGTATTTACTCATAAACTGTACATCACTTATCCAAATGAATACTGTGCCTTATGAAATCTAATATTGTTCCCGTTTCAAGAAGCGTATCTTGGATGTGATAAATTCTAGCAAGCCTGTTAAAATACTGGCACACCCCTATTTAATAAAACTAACTTCGTTAATCCCAAAGCGAAAAATGTTGACGACCTATGATGACTGAAGTCACTATAGCCGTAATATTTGCGAGACAAAAACCATGACGTGTTCTTTATAATAAAATCATAAGTATACACACACACACACACATATATATATATATATATATATATATATATAGGGAAGATCAGCTGGTTACGCTACCATGGTTTTGACCGATAGCTTAACTGTTAATCATTAAACTATCAGTGAAAACAAATCGCCTGTTGAAATCAAAAAGAATGAAGCCATGGTAGCTTAACCGGCTGATCGTTCCTATCTAAATACCTAAATGCTGTGCATGTTAAATCTTCATTTTCTTTCAAGCGTGTATTGACTACTGTTTACTGGTCTAATTTAAATCTGTTCGGTCTACATATATACAGAAGTTTTATGTCTTAAGTTTTATTACCTTTGGTAAAGGTGTAATAAAAGGAGTTTGGCTTCCTTTTTCATCTCGACTGGGTCAGTCTTTGATTTTCCCACTCCCTTATTTATTTTTATCCTTTCCTCTCCATTCGTGAATGAGCTTTTTGATTCTGTCTAAAGACAGAATACAGCGGCCATTGTTATTTTGTGTGATAGACAGGTCTTTACTAACATCTGTTATTTTCCCTTTGAATGCTTTGTTACGTTTTAATTTTGTCCCTCATCATTCCATATCGTTATATTTTACATATATTTACATAAGCACATTTGTTCATATAGAAATGTTTGTGTCTCTTTTGTTTTTTTTTTTTCTTTTTTTTTTTTTTTTGTAGATTCCCTGCGAGTATGGCGTATATATCGGACTGAATGGTGATGGATGAGTTGTTGTACTAGATGAGTAAATTGTAATGAATTTAATGGATCGTGAATCAATTTAGCTACGTCTAGGATAGAAATTGTTGACCAGCCTTACCTTGCTTCCCCTTTCGTCTTATGCTAAAAATTGTATTTTATATACGATAAATATACATTCCCAATAAGATTGAAATCAACAAAAACCTCATACAGCGAAATCGTCTGAGTCCACTGCTATATAATGATCCACATTACATTCATTTTCGGTTTTGAGACCTGCAGAGGCGATTTTTATTCTTCTCACATATGATGTAAAAAATTCCCATTTTTAGATAACAGTAGACACACAAACACACACACACACACACACACACACACACACATATATATATACAGTTTGGGCACCAGAAACGGAGCTTCTAAAGGGAATTGAACTCCAGATTCAGATATTGGTGACAAAGCGCTCGCAATAAGTTTTTTTTTTAATCATCTCACCCCAAGCAAGGCATTCCACTGCCACTATTGCGCAAGGGGCTACATAGGGGAAGGTAAAACGAAGGAGTGGTTAGACATAGGGAATGTCAGGAGGAAGGTGACAAATGAGTAAGGATACCGAGGATGAAGGTTGGGCAGATGGGAAGAGTGTTTGATAGAATGGGAGCAGGTTAGTGTGTTAGGTGTCTATTGACCTTACATTTAAACACTTGGAGATTGTAGCGGTCAGGAAAGCAGACTTGTGGAAGGGAGTTCCACAGGCGGGAAGCGCGAGAAAAGAAACTGTTGGAGTAGAATTTACGGTTACATCTTATTTGTTTAACTGTGAAAGGGTGGGACCTAGTTGCTAATCTAGTATCTCGTGTAAATTCGTGCTTAGGCGGCACCAGTGATCTAAGCTCGTCGGAGCAGAAGCCATGAAAGTACTTGTGGAAGAGAGACTGCAGGCGGTCTGCCAAGTCAGTATCTATCACATTACAGACCCTCCTCTGAACCTTATCGAGAAGCCCGAGGAGAATAGCAGGGGCACCCGACCAGATATGGCAGCAGTATTCAATGCACGGGCGGATGGTAGATTTATGTGACGTAATAGCGAGCAAGACAAATTACCTGCTATTTTATGGCTTTGTGCGAGAGATGATGTAATGGAATGGCCCACAGGAGTTACCTGTTACTTGCTTCGGCAATTACCTGCCTACCTTCAGATTCTGTCTTGTCACTGTGTATTCTCTTTTCATCTACGCACGTGTTGGTGTTCTTTCACTCGAGTACCACCTTGTACCTCTTTAAAGGATACATGTACAAAAGTGAAAGTATGAGGCACTCAGTGAGGATCAAACTGATACGAAAGAATATCTTTCTAGGCGTGGTGAGACGTATACAGAATGATTGATAAGTAACTTACTATTTTATGTAAGAGTTGCCGGCCAGGAGTCCTGACTTAACACGCTTTAACTTTTTTCTTTGGGGGTTAGTTAAAGAAGCAAACCAGGACTTTGGAAGAACTTCAAAGGCTAATACAAGAAGTTATGTCTTCCATACCACAAGAGTTCCTGGAGAAATAATTTGCCGCGATTCCTGTGCGGCTCGTTAAGCTAGAAGCGAAACCTGGTACCCATAAACGCCTTTCTCTGTTAGCCATTTTTTTGTAAAATTGTAAGTAATTTAAATGAATATTTTCAGCATTCCTCGTATAATATATATATATATATATATATATAGGAAGGTATCCTAAAACAATCACGTTTAAAAAGTTCCCCTCCTTCAGATTTATAAGGTGTGGTCATTCATGGAAATGTTTCGGCATTAGAACCTTACAGGACCCTTTCATGTGTGGGGAAGCCCATCGGTATATCAACAGCATAATAGCGATTGAAGGATTTATTTTAAATAAAAATATTTAATTTTCCAAACTTATTAACGTACATATTGTACTTTTGAACATAGACCCTAATAGTATTATTGACAATAATAATAAAATTCAAAATCTAAATTCAACTAATCATTTCTAGTAAATTTACGTACTAATTTATCCACCCTTCTATTTATCCGATCCGGGTTAAAATACCAATATTTCTGGACAAACTGACTCTTCAGATTTTGACAAGGGTATTCTTAGCATTAATCAGGGAGAGCCGCATCTTTGTGACTTTTTCTTCGTGGGGAAATTATCCAACGTCTACTAGAATATAGAAGTTTATACAGGATGATGGAAAAGTAACACAATTTTATGTATGAGTGGTCGGCTAGAAGTCCTGACTTAACACCAAGTGCCTTTTTTTTCTTTGGAGTTCTTTAAAAGATCAAGTCTACAAAACCGAAATCTTTGGAAGAACTTGAAGGGCGAATAAATAAATTGTCTTCCATTTAACACGAATTCCCGGTAAAATCCTTCGATGCGATTCCTGGGTGGTCCGAGAAGCTAGTAACGAAATCTAGTGCCTATATCGAATTTTAAATTTTGTGGCAAAATAAATATTGGAAGCAGCAACCAGCGAGTGAATTGTGATTCTCTCCCGGCTGGTATTCTAATCCAGAGTCGTTCCTTCTCGAGTTCTGTCTCAAAATCACACTAACAGACGTTTCAGCCGCCAACTGTGAACGTTGCTCCCCTCCCACTCCTCTCCCACTCCCCACAAACGGGAAGTTCGATAAAAAAAACTGTTAGTTAAACGTAACCACCTCTTCAACACATTTTCGATGATAAAATTTACATGTACAAATATGAGTATGTGAGTGAGGAGATTTTTATGAGTGTATACATACACACACACACACACACACACACACATATATATATATATATATATATATATATATAGGATTAATTCAAGGATGTTGAATGACCATTTCGATATGAAATCCCCCACAGGGGATAACACATCACCTCAGCAACAAAAAAATCCTTTCTGAAACTGGAGAAAACAAATCAGTCTATTTTTCATTTTTAAATAGATTTGCAAAAAAATTATAAAAAAGATAAAATAAAATAAACAAGAAAAGAAAAATTGGCATCGTCTGGGTTCGCAAAAAAGGAAAGAGAATTGTAATGTAAAAGAAACAGACGGCGTGTTGAATTGATATTAGGTTAAGCAAAACGGAAAAAAGGTGGGAGGTAAGAGAGATAAAGGAAGCGGGGGAAGAAAAGAAAAAAAAAATATATATATATATATTCTTTTCTTTTTTCGATGGTAAAATTTACATGTACAAATAACATATGCTTTACTGGTATATTGAGGCCGCTTAAAAGTAACTATAATTTATATTGCAACTGTCTATATTTTAATGATTTTCTAAAACAGTTAATTTCTTTGTCTTAGGTAGTTTTTACTTTTTATATATTTTTAAAAATTCTTTATTTATAGCCTCTATCAATATAATATTTGTTTTTCCGTTCTTTCCTTTTATTCCTGTATTAGATTTTAAAGTAAATTTAATCTCAACAATAGTCAGACCATATTTAAACGTAATTTTTTAAAAATCTTTTGGCAAAGCATAATATTATGTCATGTTATCTATTTTCTTTTTCTCCTTTCACCTTTTTTTCCTTTGTCTGTATCTTTCTTTCCACTCTCCTTGTCTAACAATTGCCAACGTAAGTTTCCTCTCTTTCTCTATTTTTCATTTTTCCTTTTCTTCTTTTTTCTCTCCCTTCTCTCTTATAACTTTCCTCTATTCCTCTTTTTATCGTTTTTCTTTTCACCTCATTTCCCGTTTCCTCACTTCCGTTCCATTGCCACGCTTATTTTTTATTTCTTTATACATATGTAATCATTAAATGTCCTTTACAAAGATCGAGTTTGCCTCCATTTCGCCATCTCTCTTTCCAACCCTCCGTAAAAACGTCTAGACGCTTATCTTCTAACATAATCTACTCTCTCTTCCGGTGTATGAATTTTTCAAATTTTTCATAATAAACGGTCCCTGACGAAGTGTGTTTACTTCGCAGAAATTATTATACGACACACGTAATTTTCGAAATTTTATTTGAAAAATATATACATATTTGGTTGTGTAAATAGATAATTCTATTTACATAGAGCCCTCTGGCTGGATCTGTTTGAATATTAAGATTAATATTAATAAAATTTTTATTGGGATTTTACCTACATGCCACTTTGTTTGGAGATGTGTGTGTCAGATTAAATAAATTGCTAACATTGTGTCTGCTTATTTTTAATAAAATCCGTTCATACTCACGGATAATCTTTCGCGTAATATAATTAAAAGATGTCAGAAATGAGCTGTAACGTTGACATGTTATTATCATTCATTCTCGATGTACCCAAGTACTTTCGATCTCCTTCCGGGATCATCTTCAGGAGTGTGAGTTATAGTAACAAAAAATAACTGCAAAACTGTGTTGCTAAAAATTACTGGAATTTTTTTTTCTGCTTCAAATATAACGGTTGACAAATTGCTAGCGTTCATTAGAATGTGAAAATTATCCAAAATGGAATTTTTTATATGTTGTAATGTCATGGTCATGCACGTATTAAAGCATCGAGGATCTGTAGTTTTGCTTTTGTTGTTTTCCTGGTCTAGGATAGTTATATCATTCATTATTTTTTATATTGTGAATGTAGAGAGGAATGTTGTTGTAGATGTCTAGAAATGAACGAATGGTCAGACAAGTGTAATGTAAGCCGTCTTGTTGATTTAGTTGTTGTAAATCCAACATATATATTTATTTTTATCTAATTGATTTGATCAGACATGTCTAAAAGATTTTGCTGCCTAAATACACACACACACACACACACACACACACACATATATATATATATATAACAGACAATGAAAGTTTATGTTTAATCATTAACCGTTCTAAACATTATTATGTTTAATCATTAACCGTTCTAAACATTATTATGTTTAATCATTAACCGTTCTAAACATTATTATGTTTAATCATTAACCGTTCTAAACATTATTATGTTTAATCATTAACCGTTCTAAACATTATTATGTTTAATCATTAACCGTTCTAAACATTATTATGTTTAATCATTAACCGTTCTAAACATTATTATGTTTAATCATTAACCGTTCTAAACATTATTATGTTTAATCATTAACCGTTCTAAACATTATTATGTTTAATCATTAACCGTTCTAAACATTATTATGTTTAATCATTAACCGTTCTAAACATTATTATGTTTAATCATTAACCGTTCTAAACATTATTATGTTTAATCATTAACCGTTCTAAACATTATTATGTTTAATCATTAACCGTTCTAAACATTATTATGTTTAATCATTAACCGTTCTAAACATTATTATGTTTAATCATTAACCCTTCTAAACATTATTATGTTTAATCATTAACCCTTCTAAACATTATTATGTTTAATCATTAACCCTTCTAAACATTATTATGTTTAATCATTAACCCTTCTAAACATTATTATGTTTAATCATTAACCCTTCTAAATATTTTGGCTTTAATTTCAGGTGAAAATAAAGACAAAAATTGTCCAAAATTTGGATATTTTTATTATGCTGGCTCTCAGCTTTCGGCTCACATAAGCCATTTTTAGAGAGGTTACATGGACGGTCACATAAAGACATCCACCATCACCTGAAATTAAAGCTAAAATACGATGCTTAGAACGGCTCATGATTAATCATAATAGACATTCACTGTATGTTATATTTAACAGTATATGTTTAAAAAATTATCTGCTGCCTCGATACAAACACACACACACATACATATATATATATATATATATATATATAAATTAGAGAAAATTTTCAAAATTCAAAGGTGTCGGATGTACATTTCGACATAGGATCTCTAATAGACTCTACGTCACGTCAGCGACATTGTTTTTTCCAAATGCCGAAGGCCCTGGGTTAGAGTGTGGAGGGGTTTTAGGTTAACAACGGTCACAAAGTGGAAAAGGACAGAGCTGGTAGTCGCGGGGTTACAGGGTGTTGAAATGGTATATTTAGGAAGGGGAAGAATAGGAGTTCATATTTTATAAAGATAGACAACTAAATGAGTTAAATTACTTTTAAAGTTAAGATTTTGGACTGTTTGAAGAGGTGTATTTAGGCGAGAAGGAATGGGTTTCAATATAAGATTTTAAAATTTTTTATTTAAGTTTATTTGATTAAACCTTTTAGGTAGAAGCGAGCTAAATGCCAATTACAGGAAGTTATTGTTCTGGACATCTCCAAAGCTTTTGACAGGGTCTGGCACTCTGGCCTCCTTTGCAAGCTACGGGGTTACGGCATTAGCGGACGCCTACTTGACCTAATCCAGTCCTTTTTAAACAACCACAAAATGAAGGTCGTATTGAATGGGCATGCCTCTTCATCCTACAGCACGAATGCTGGTGTCCCACAGGGCTCTATCCTGGGCCCGACGCTCTTCCTTATTTTCATCAACGACCTCCCAGATGAGATCAAGTCCCAAGTAGGCATCTACGCAGATGACACCACAATATACTCCCGCACAAGTAAGAAACCTAGCATGGCGGACAGACATAATCTCGCTGCTGACCTTGAACGGGATCTACACTCTGTGGTGAATTGGGGCAAGAAGTGGCTTGTCAACTTCAATGCGTCCAAGACCAAGCTGTTGTCTGTCAACCATCACAGGCAACCTCTCCTGCCTCACATAAGCATGGACCAAGTGATTCTCCCTGAGTGCAATACACTGCGCCTCCTCGGTCTTACTCTCTCTTCTGATCTCAAGTGGAACCGCTACATCGATCCATAGCTAAATCCACTGCTAAGAAGGGTGGGTCACTGTGTCGATCCAGGATGTTTTTTTCAGCCTGAATACATCCTGCATATATACAAGTCTACCATTCGACCCTGCATGGAGTACTGCTGCCATTTATGGTCAGGCGCCCCTGCCGCTCACCTCTGTGTTCTCGACAGGCTCCAAAGGAGAGTTAGTAACGTGATAGGTGCTGACTTGGCGGCTCGACTACAGCCACTTCCCCACCGACGAAATGTGGCCTCCCTTTGTCTGTTCTATAAGTACTTTCATGGCTTCTGCTCAGACGAACTTAAGTCACTGGTGCCTCATCAACAGGTGTTTACTCGTGCAACCAGAATGGAAACTGGGTCCCACCCATTCACAGTTAGGTTAGCCAAATGCAGACCACAATTCCACTCCTGCAGCTTCTTCTCTCGCACTTCACGCCTGTGGAAATCGCTTCCATATTCTTGCTTTCCTGACGGCTACAACCTCCAGAAACTTAAATGCAATGTCAATACTCATCTACTAACCACTTGACTCTAGCCCTTCCCCCACCCCGTATATCCTTCCCTTTCTCTCCCCCTGCAACTGTCATTACACCTGCATTTTCATCTTTCTATTGCTTCTTTCTAATTGGTTTGTAATCCTCTTCTCCCTCCTCTAATTAATTTTCTTTCAGTTATGTAGCCCCCCGCACACCAGTGGCATTTACGCCTTGCCCAGGGTGAAATGATTAAAAAAAAAATAGGCAATTAAAGGAGCTTGGGATAGGAAGGTATGGGTTAAAATACTTTTTAAGGTTAACGTTAGGGTAAAATTAAGATTAAAACTTAAATTGAATCCTTTTAATTTATATTCTAACATCTAGTCAACGGGGATTTAAATTCTAAATTTAAGTATTCGAAAAATTTGCCTTGTGGCGGCACTTACTGATGAATTCCCTCCTAAGATTCAGTAGCCGGTGTTGGTGGGGGTATTTTAATATTGAAATTTTTTTCCAGTAAACATAGACAGCACCTATCACGAAAATTCCTCGGAATACGGGCTGAACCTCTCAGTTTACAGCTAATTTCAGGATCCAGCCCTTCCTCTTTAATTTTCCAGAATGCCCGCGAAAGGGCTGTCTAGTACCTCTGACCGGGGTTCGAAAAGGAGTACCTGTGGTTATACAGTCTTTGTTTGAAAGGGCCGGCGGACATACCGATATAGGTCCGGAAGTCGTTTTTTTTTTTTTTTTTTTTTTTTTTCTTTGTTTGTTAGATGGAGAAATGCGGGCTTCATAAATCACCTGGGTGGATTTGCATTTTCCCTCCACCGGGCAGGCGTCCACAGAATTACAGCTGCATTCGTTTAGAATTCCGGACCTAGATTCAGCATTGTGCAAGTTCACCCGAATACTCCTATTATGGGAACTAATAAGGCTGTCCATATTCGGGGTGCAAGAATAACTAATTTTAAGGGTGTATCTATTAAAAATCTTCCGTAGAGGGTTACTCTTATTAAAATTTTCGTCTATTAACTTGAGAAAATATTTACCAATATTGATGTTAGTTAGTTTACAATAAGGGGGGTTAAACGAAATTATCTTTCTTTTTCTACAGTTTCCCTTATTTTTATTTTTGGATGATTCGGAGTCTATTGTAGGTTTATTATATGTTAACTTGTTCTTATATCCGCTTTTTTGAAGGGCCTTATTGTAAATATTTTTACTTGCGTTGAAAGTTTTAATGTTGGATGATAATTGGTTGATTCTATTATTCACTATATTGGGTATCTGTTTTATAATATTTCTGGGGTGGTTGGATGAAATATTAATATAAGTGGGGGAACTATTTTCTTTGAGAAATGGTTGGTAGGATCCATCATTTAAGTTAAGGGTGACGTCTAGATAGTTTACAATTTTAAGATTAGAGGTGACTTCGACTTTAAAACCGAGGTACTTCAGGGCTCTAATTATTTTTTGTGTATCCTATTTGTGTAGGGCCCATTGGAATTAGGGATAATTATTAATCCATCGTTCCGATATAGGCCTAATTGTTTTGTGTCTAAAAATTTGCTTAGAATATCTAAAATGTAAATTCCTACAAAGTCTGCCACCTGGGCTGAATCATATGCTCCCAAAGGGACATCAAAACCTCCCCCGGCCCCTTTGTCAAAGTGGAATCATCAAAGGTGAGAATGGATTTTCTGGCCGCAAAGATAATTTCGTAGTCCCTATCCGAAATGTTCACGTAATTTTTAGCAAATCTTAAACAACTCTCAAGAAGGTCCCTTGATATAGAGGAATAGAAATCGACAATATCGAATTTAAGGAAGGTGGATTTAGATTTGTTTTTGATGTTATTAAACCAGTCTATCGTATCTGAAGAACTTTTCCGAAGGTTTGGTTGTAGATTCAATAGTAGCTTCTCTATTAGATTTTTTAGAATTTCCCTGGAAATTATGCCTAAGTCACTTTTGTAGGATTAATTAGCCTGGTTTGTAATTTGTTTTGGAAATTTGGTTTGTGGTCCTTAAATAAAACGTAAGCTTCTTTAGTAGCGATTTTGCCAATTTTGTCGCTAATATTTAATTCTTTGGCAAATTTGGCTGTGTCTGTATTAATTTCAGATAATGCTAGGTTCCTTTTGTCTACTGTGTAATTACTAGTTAGGTTATTTTTAAGGACACTTATGTAATTTAAAGGATCACATTTATAAATAATGTTAGATTTGTCGGATTTTACCCACAAGTGCTTAGATTTTTTCAGGTTTCTAATGTCTGATTTTAGTAAGTTCTGGAATTTATTTGAAGCCCCACAGAATTTTGGGGATCAGGTCGAAAAGGTCCTTCTCGAAAGAGTTCAAAAATTTGCATAAGGGGGGTGCGCTGGGTCCTCAGGTTAAAGGAATGCGTGGAATGATGTGCAGAGTCTGTAGAGCGGAGAAAAAAAGTGTGCCTTCCATCGAAGTCTCCTTATTATATTTTTGTTATAAATTATATATATATATGTATATATATATCACCACAAAAGTAGCCATTTCGTTTCGATACTATCTTATCAAGAGGTATTATTAGCTCTGCTTTGTATTGAGCACGTTTTTAAGAATAGTCTTTCTTTGGTTACGGAATATTATTCCATCCATATCTACCCTATACTTGGAGATATATATATATATATATATATATACTAGGAATTCTTTTTTTTATATTCTACAATTTCACGAGTAATACATATTTCGCAGCTAAAAACTTGCTGCTCGTCAGACCCAAATGATACAACAATTAATATTCAAAATCATTCAAAAAAGATATAGACACTCATGTGTCCATATCGAGAATAGACATTTAGATATATATAAATATATTTAAGATCATTTTTAAGATTGTTTTTTAATATTTTATTTATAATTTTCTTATTTTTAATTTATATTTTTTAAATTATTATAACTACATTTATGATATATAATACCACTTGTAGTTATGTTTTAATTTGTATTAAAAAGTATGATTCACCATTTATTTTTATATCTTAGATACATCCCATTGTCTTTAAAACTAAATTTAATGTTAAATTTCCATGTCATGTTTTTCTAAGAAAGCAGATAAATTGCAATAGACGTTAATTTTAACTTCTTTTCTCTTTATATTGTTCGTTCTCTTTTGCTTTTCTTTTTCTCTTTCTTTCCGTTTATGATTTTTCTATATATTTTTTTCTTTTTTTCTGTAGTTCTTTTGAATGAGCGAGAAAATATTTTGTAGATTACCGTTATTCTTATTATGGGCAGGTGAGTGTCTGTATGTAATTCTTTTCTGGATGATTTTGAATATTAACTGTTGTATCATTTGGGTCTGACGAGCTGCAGGTATTTGGGTGCGAAATATGTATGACCAATAAAATTGTAGAACATAAATATTTTGTCTAGATTAGAATCTTCAGGCGTTTTATATCAACTGATTCTCCAACTTTTTTTTCAAACTCACAACAAGAACTTTAAGAACGTACAGCTGTAACTTCAAAATAAGGGCGGAGATTGTCAAGAATTGTGAACACATTCATCCGGGTTTGTATGATAGAGTAACATTTCTCGTTCTGGAAAAATATTATGGCTAACTTCTTTTCTTGGCACAGTCTGCAGACCTCACCACCGTTGTAAGGTTTTGCCTTCTTTAAATATGCTCCATGTTATATCAGGGTATTTGCCGTTTTTTTTTTGTTTTTTTTTTCTTTTAATTTCTACTCGTGATTAGCTAGTTTTGTACAATTTTTAAGGTATTCTCGGCTTGAATGTAAACTTGTGATTATACTAACTTCAGTACATTTTGCGTTTGGAAGCTATCGGATGTCTAGCCGTACTGATGAGCTGTGATACAGCGAAACAGGACTGTTTGCGGATGACTAATTATATTCGTGTCTCTCGAATAAAACACTCTGAAGAAACGGTAGCTTAAAAAAAACAGTAGCTACACGCTGGCATTTACGCATTGTTCTTCAGCAATGAATTGAACAATCTTATCTACTGGCGTTTGTTTACATTGTGTATATAACACGTTAAAATCTGCCTTTCCCCTCCATGCACCGATTGCTTAGGGAGTAAAATTTCCGGCTTATGTCAAATCGGTCGGGTTTCAATGCCGGCTGGAAGCAATCGGATGTCTAACCGTACTGATGAGCTGTGATAGAGCGAAACAAAACTTTATGCGGAGATAGACTATCGGCAATAATTATTAGGCCACCCCAGTCTTAAAAAAAAAAAAGATGTATTTCATACTATTTTTTAGTATTTATTGTCAAGTGAATAATTGTAAATGAAAATAGAATGGTTCTTTTGTTAATACTGCACAATAACATGTGCATCAAATAAATTTATAATTATTTAATAATTACCTATATTGCAGTTTCATCAATGAAAGAATGAAGAAAGTTTAGGGTGATTTGGACGTGTGTTTATATATATATATATATATATATATATGTATATATATTCACTGCCATATTGAAGAACAGACATCCCATAGGAATCCAGATTTCTTGTTTCTAGCCAAATTTTCCTATTTCTCAATATCTGTGATGGATTGGGGTAAGGCTCGTAAACTTTAATGCTTCTAAAACGAAACTCCTCTCCTTTCACCACCATAAAGAAGCTCTCCTACCTTTCAATAATATAGATCACACTAGTCTCACTCGAAGCAATGCACTGTCTACTCGGCCTTACTCTCTTAGCCGACCTCAAGTGAAATAAATACATTGAATCAATCGCTACATCCACTGCTAAAAAGGTTGTCAGTATGCCGAGCCAGGAAGTTTTTCTCATCAGAAACCATCTTGTACATTTATAAATCTACTATTCGTCTGTGCATTGAATGTCCATGCATTGAATACTGTTACAGTATCTGATCAGGTACTTCTGCTGCTGATCTTTGCATTCTTGACAAAATCAAAAGGAGGATATGCAATGTAATTGGTTCCAATTTGGCTGCTCTCCTTCAGCCTCTTTCTCACCAATGGAATGTGGCTTCTCTGACTTTTCTACAAATATTTTCACAGCTTCTGCTCTGATAAGCTTCATTCCCTGGTGCCCCGCCCTCATAAGTTTACCCATGCAACTAGATTGGCAACTAGGTCCCACCCTGTCAAAATAGGCAAATGTAACCGGCAATTCTACTCTAGCAGTTTTTCCCCTCGCACTTCCCACATGTGGAATTCCCTTCCCCATGCTTACTTCTCTTATAGAAGCTTTCCTACCTTCTATCAAAATAGTTCACACCAGTCAACTTGAAAGCAATACACTGCGCCTCCTTGGCTTCCCTCTCTCAACTGATCTCAAGTGGAATGAATACATTGAATCAATAGTTACATCTACTGCTAAGAAAGCTGGATCACTATGCTGAGCCAGGAAGTTTTTCTCATCAGAAACCATCTTGCACATTTATAAATCTACTATTTGTCTGTGCATTGAATGTTCATGCATTGAATACTGTTGCGGTATCTGGTTGGATGCTCCCGCTGTTCATTTTGGGGTTCTCGACAAAATCCAAAGGAGGATCTGCAATGTCATCTAGCCTGATTTGGCAGTCCGTCTTCAGCCACTTTCTCGCCGACGGAAGATGTCTCCCCCTGTCTTTTCTACAAGTATTTTCTCGGCTTCTGTTCTGACCAGCTTCATTCCCTGGTGCCCCACCCTAATGAATTTACTCGTGCAACTAAAATACCAACTTTTACCGTCAAATTAGGTAAATATATCCGCTACTTTTCTAGTAGTTTTTTCCTCACACTTCTCACCTGTGAACTTCTTCCCTACAGTCTTTAAAAGTTTAAATGCAACGTCAATTGCCATCTTCTAACTTCTTGACTCCCACCTCTCTCTTACCCTTTCTTTAACATCCCCTGTATTGTTTTTGTTTTTTATTTTGTCTTATTTTTTTGTCTTCCTTTCTCTCTGACTATAACCCCCTGCGCACCAGTCGCAGTGCCGCCTTGCTTGAGGTGAAACGATTATGAAAAAAAAAAAAACTTAAAGCTAAAATAATTTTTTTCCGTGTAAGCACAATTACGAACGAATCGGACATTTTCGTCTGTGGTATCCAAATGAAATTGCCATTCGTCTCTATAAATATCTCCCTAACCGTTTACTGGTTTTGTAGCCGCCTTTCTTGTTCGTCTGATGTGAGAGCCACTTTTTTTTTTTTTCTATGGCTTCCTTTGCAGAGACAGATTTTATTTTGGTTTTATTCATTTTTCTTATTTACATTTGTCGCGTCTTACTGGTTGAGGAAATGTCACCTGAGTCTGGACAAGCAAAGCAGTAGTTGTACATCATTGTTAACGTCACTCACACGAGAGAAGGGCGCTGAGCCAAGTTGTCATCTTGAGATTTAGGACAGTTGCCCTGAATCGTGTTTAAGGACAAATCGCTGTCTTAAACAACTTTTCGTGCTATCTTTACTATCATTTAAATTTTTTCACAGACAGACAAGAACAAATAAAGGATAAAAAAAATCAAACGGTCAGTAGCAACTAAGTAACGTGCTGACCCTTTTTGATCCAAACCTGTTCTCCCCTCTCTCTGTCTCACATATATTTGGGTAGCAATCTCTTTAAATAAATTTCATTAAAAATGACAAACAACGTATTATGGTTAATTTTTTTTATATATAAGTTTTCATGTGAGCTTATTTTCTCTTTTCAGAACATAAACTATATAAAAACTGTCTAAATGTTTTGTTTTTCCGAGCGCTTTCGTCTACACTTTTAGTCATTATCAAGGTTTAATTTTATTTTACGTATAACTAAATATGCATCAATATCAATCTGCGTTCGTAAATAATTACATTGGACACACCACAACTCATTTGACGAGAAGTCTTTCGTTGTATTTCTCAAACCATAGTTTAATTTGATGTCTTTGAAACACACTGGGAGATTTATCAAAATCTATTCGTAACAAACTTGTTGATAATATAATGCTACCATCCACATGCGCTAAAAATAATGAAAACATTATTAAGGAAAAATCTAACACTTAATATTAACTATGAACTGCGTAAATTTTCAAGAAAATCGGTTTCGGAGTCTATAGGTAACGGACACACACACAAAGATTAATTTATAAATAAGCTTAGATTTAGATAGTACTAGCAGTATAGCCCGGTGTTGCTCGGGTGTAATGAAAGCTTTAAAACTAATCCATGGTCCTGGAGCTCAGACTCTTTGGACGTTGGCACGAAAGACTAAAAAGAAAGAGCTGTTTCCAGTTAAAGCGAAACCGTAGACTGAAAGAAAAATGAATGGATGTAAGTCAAATTTTGATTTCTTGGTATCGATATCAAATCTTCTGCTGTATTGTAAGAACTGCAACCTTGAAACTTCTGAATATCGTTTCTTATGTCTTTGTCTATGAGTGTATCAAATTTGATTAAAATCGGACCACTCCTTCTATAACCCTATTTTTTCGATTATCGATATTTATCGTGGGTACCTTGACACAAAACCTAGCTAAGAACACTCGCAGACGCTTATAGTACTACTGTGTAAATTTTCAAGAAAATCGGTTCAGCCGTTTCGGAGTCTATAAATAACGGACACACACACAGTTCCATTTATAAATAAGTTTAGATTAGATTAAATCACTACACAAAAATTTTCGCGAAAAAGAAAAACGCGAAATATATATATATATATTAAACGTTTCATAAAAACATTTTCTTTCCGCAATGGATGCCCAATTCAACCTTTTACTTTTGCATTCGCTCGTGGAACCTTGCTGAATGTTGCATTTTTACATAGCCGTATCGGCTATGGCTGATAATACCAGCCCTTGAAAAGCATGCCTGATATCACAATTAAATGTTACCTCAATTCCAATAATTTCTATTTTTCTGAAAGCATTTTTCATTTCTGACGTAACAAACAGATATTTTACCAAAATCCATTAAACCTTTAGCAACCATTATGTCCCCCTAATGGCCCCTCTCATTCGCAGATTCTTCCCAGGAATTTAACTCAGCGTTTTTAGGAAACCTCTTAAATATTATTATAACGGTTATGTTGTTGTTATTTTTCAAGTAATGTTTGTTTGAAAGTTCTTCATAAAGCTTTCCTTGAATATGTGTTTCAGAGTTTAGTTTTCTTAAAGCCAGACAAAATATCTTTGTAAAAAAAGAAAAAAAAAAGACAAGTGTATGTTTCGCTAAATGTGTGTGTGTACAATTGTAGTAGGCGAAATGTGTTGTTTCTCTTTTTTGTTGCCGACAAATAAATGAAGAGAGAAAGCAATTAATGAAGTGTGCAAGAGAGTGAGAAAATGCAAGTCGTCTGGACTTGCCGTCTAGTCAAACGACTAATAACTTTGAGATGTTCGTTCTTGCTTTCCTTTGTTGTCAGTACACGAGGAAGAAGAATCAAATGCAGATCACCTGGACTTGGCGTCCAGTGGACGACCCGTGGTTCTCTAGAGAAAAAGAAAATCGCACATTTTTATGCATTTTTGGAGAGTAAAATCGGATCAACTTTTAAGATCTTTTCCTAACTCCTGATTCGTTAATAAATAAGAGATTGTATTCATTTAGTTTTCGCCGACGTTCGCAAATGGTAAAATTTAGTGAACCAATTTTTTTATGAAAAAGGCTTTTCTGTTTGTGAATGAAAAACTGTATATGCTTTTTGACTGGTTCATAAAAAGGTAAAGGTGTGTTTAAGCTCGGATTTCGAGCTTAAACACACCTTTAAACACACAGTCATTTCGAGCATCTATTACACTAACTTTCTCCTATTCTTATCTTAAATCCGATTTTGCTTATGTTACTTTTAATGAAACGTTAGCGAACTTTCTACTTACCTCTTCTTTACCGATGAACGCATTTTGCTTTTCGAGCTGGAAACCCGTTTTTATAGGCCCTGTTCGAATATTTTGTAACCTAATATTTTCAACTTTTTTTTTTTTATCTCGCTTTAACCTTCAGTTAAACTTCCGCGTTACACTTAAATTATGATTATCAACAAAAGTGTATGCCTTTTGTGATTTATTTAACACAAATAAAATTTATTATCATTATCACTAAGATAATAAAATTTATTAAAAAACTTTATTTATTTTTCTGTTTATTATAATTTAACGTTTAATGAGATTTCTTACCTTGACTTTATTAATTTTTGTTTTGTTAGGCTTTCCACCTCTTCCTATACCTGGCGGTTCTTAGCACGCTTTTTTCGTGTAACATCTTGCAACCTTCGTTGTCATCCATCTGCTCAGACCCTTCAAATATGTTATCCGCTGCTTTCCCCTGTCTCCTTTTCCCCAGCATCAGGTTCTCCAAGCGCTCCTACCTCATTGTATGTCCTAGGAACTTCAGTTGTCTCTTCCTGATGCTCAATATTAATTTAATTTTCGTTTCCATCCTTTCCAAAACCTCATCATTGCTCACATGCTCGCTCCATGATATCCGTAGCATCCTTCTGTAGAACCACATTTCAGCGACTTAAAGTTTTTTCTTCATCTTTGTTGATATTGTCCAACATTAACTGCCATATTGAAGAAATCACATCACATAGCAATCTAACAGTCTCTTTTTTGTTTCTAGTGAAAGTTTATACTCGTATTCTTTTTACATAGGTTCTTTTGTGGTGCAGTGGATATCGACTCGGAACGAGAAATCTGAGAGCCGAGTTCGAATTTCAGTGAAATTCGTTACATTAACCTACCCGCAAATACTCTTCGGAAAGGGATTAATCTGTCGCTTCTCTCTCCAGTTTTGGGTTCTATAGCATTTGTCGGCAACCAAGTCTACTGCAGAAAGTTATGGTAAACTTATGCGGGTAAATTTTATTCCCAGTCAATCATTTCTTCTTTTCTTTTCTTTATTTTATTTTTTTCTTGAGAGAGAGAAAAGAAAAGATTGAGAGAGAGAGAGAAAAGAAAAGATTGAGAGAGAGAGAGAAAAGAAAAGATTGAGAGAGAGAGAGAAAAGAAAAGATTGAGAGAGAGAGAGAAAGAAAAGATTGAGAGAGAGAGAGAAATTAGAGAGAGAAAAAGAAAAAAGATAGAAAAAGAAAAAAGATCGCCTAAGCGTGTATCACTTAACTGACCGACATTTATTTTGATTTGGACTTTTAAAAATAATTTAATTAATGACCTTTAAAAATTTTCGGTACACCGGTTGGAAATCAACGCTCTATATTTCGTTATTCACTACAGACAGAATAAAAACCTGTACCTGCTTTCTCAAACCATGCGACTCTGCATCGATTGTTTTATTTTCCAAGTCCTGTACTGACTCACTGTTTGGTATGGAATAGCAAAGCACTTTTGGAAAAGAGCCGGACTGGCAGTTAGTTTATGGATTTGTCGGTAAAGACCAAGTAAAATTGTGTATACACTACGTCAGATTTTAATGATTTCACAATAAAATTGTCATGAATAATGGTCGTCTTATAAAGACGACCGTTCCTGTGTTATTACTGTAAATAAACTCAAACAAGTGGGCACAGTTTCGTCTGTAGGAGACTGATCTCAACCGCGCATAAAGGTTTTCCCTGAACAAAAACAGATCGCTGCTCCGGTCTTTAGTAATAATTCGCCCACCCCTACAGCGGCGAGATGTGGCACAAGACGACTTTAAAGGGGGGGGGCTAGTCCATACATCTGAGCTAAGGTCATAAATTGACCAGTCCCTTCAACCAATGTCGGGCTGGTGTCGTCGATTTTATCACAAGTATATATTTTAATACATTATCACTTGCCCAATATAATGCCCAAGAGCCACTCAAGTTAGATGTTACTGAATCGGGGTTATAAAGAGAGACATTAAGTGCATATTATAAAGATATTTAGCATAGCTAACGGTTGACCTTAGATTTGAAGAGTTTAAGATTGTAGTTCTGATTTGACACTCCTCCTTACTAATGGAATACAAAAGGAACATAAATGAGTTGAGTCATGGTGGGTCCTAGCTGTGAAGATTTGAACCGGTGGCAGTAATGAATGTAGTTCACTTGAATTTTTGCCATGGAAATAGCAACCAAATTGTGACAGTTTTTAAAGATCTTGTTTACATTATATTGTCATTTAGTTGTCCAGTATTTCTTTATGTCGATTGCAGCCGGACAGAGAGTTCAAATTATTGTTACATTTTATCTTTTTCGACGATCATTTATTATTATTTCAATAGTTGTTCATCCAATTGAAGGCCCAAGAGCTACTCAATGTAGCGGGTTATTGATTGAGATTGTTGTCAAGACGAAAAGGAATGAGAAGTAGGCGTGTTTTATATATAGGATAGATATCTACTCAGACTAAATTGTAGGGCTTATGATTGTAGTGGTTGGAGAAGCATTCTCTCGAGAGTCTGTTTTACAAAGTGACTATTCCCGGGATGAAACAGTGTGAGTGAAACTTCATAAATATCAAAGGGACAAGAAGGATAATGATGATGATTTAATGGTGGGTCCTAGTTGTGAAAGTTTGAACTATTGGAACTAAGGAATGTAAATCGTTTAGACATTTGCCATAGCAATAGAATAACGAGAGGCTTAGACGTGAAAATTTAAACTGATGTATTTCGTTTGGACATTTGCAATAGTGATAGAGTAGTACGGGGATTATCTGTGAAGGTATTAAGTGGTGGAACTAACGAATGTTACTCATCTGAACATTTGCCATGGAAAAGTGACAGAATGGTAACAATTTTCAAAGTTCTTCTTTATATTGTCATTTAATTGTTTAGTATTTTCATTATGTCGATTGCAGTGGAGTTTAGCTTATGGTTACATTTCATCTTTTCTTATGTTTCATTTATTATTATTTGAATAATTGTTCACCCTATACAAGGCCCAAGAGACACTCAAGGTTGTGGGTTACTTAATGAAGTTATTGTATGAACATAGGAAATGCATATTATTGGCATAAGAGGGAAGATAAATGTTGACCCTAGACATTTTACTCTCATTTTCCCCAAAATTTTGTCATTGCTCACATGTTTGGTCCATGGTATCCTCAGAACACTTCTGTAGGACCAAATTTCTGTTGCTTCAAGCCTCTTCATTTTTGAGAAGGTCGTCAACTACTTGCTGCCATACAGGAGCACTGATATTCTAGCGAAATTTTCCTATTTCTTAGTACTCTTATAATTTAGTATGTTTCTTTGACTATCCCAACCTACCTTCGGATCTCAGTTACTTTTTTTGTCCTTTGTTGAAACACTTCCGAACTTGTTTGATTTCGGGATATCTGATTTGCAATTCATACTTTGGGTTCATCCTTTTGATAAAAATATTGCAAGGACACTGTTCTAAAAAGTAGTGTCATGGGAAGAGGATCTTTTGAATGGCATTCCTACTTATTAATGGAGATAATTCGTCCCAAGGTTGCAGGGAAGCATTCTCTCTGGAGTCTGTTACACAAAGCAACAGTTCTGATTAGAGATTTCTCCTTACCAATGGAATCAAAAGGAATATGGATGGGTTGACTCTGTATGTGACATGGTGGATCTTAGCTGTGTAGGCCTGAACTGGTGGAACTAAGGAATGAAGCTCATCTGAACATTTGCCATGGAAATAGCTAGTCTATTTCTGTTTCATCTGTAAGGAAGGGATTGTAAAGTTGAAAGTAAGTAATCACCCTCAAGGCTGCATGATTGTTTCTCTCTTCTTTTTTTTTTCTTCTTCAAATAAATTATCTGAAATATATTTGCAAGTTTGGATAAATTGTTAGCAGTGAGGTCGTGTATACAAAAGGTTTGAAACTTAGGAGAGTAAGCAGCTTCCTTTGGTTAACAAGCTTTCAGACTAGCATGTTATCGTCAGCCTCACCAAACTAGCACTTTGGATACAGCTGAATACTTTGTTGTTTCCAGGATGAAGCTACATTTATTAGAACTAATTTTAAACTAGATTTGTAAAAATGCTTTTCCAGGTAAATTTTTGATATCAACACTGTTGATGGATGGATTGATTTTTTTTTTTTTTTTTTTTTTTTTTTATATAGCTTATCAACATGTTGCAGGTTATTTAAAGCCAGAAAATATTTTTAGATTGTAAGAAATTTTTTTTCCGAATTAAATTAAATGGATTAATTAAAAGGTTCAATTAACTCATAGATGGAAGAAGAGATGGATTCGTACCTTTCACAACCTTTTTACCCATAAACGAATATAATAAATGTGGCAGGAACTGACACTGCAATTTGGAGTTATCCATTTCACTACCTGCACATCCAAGCTTCCAGCACCTGGTATTCTCAAGTGCTAACCCATCTAGGTACTGACCAGGCTCAACATTGCTTAACCTTAGTGATTGTACAGGAACCGGTATTTAAACATGACATGGCTTACAGCCATACCACCCATACATCCAAGCTTATACAACTTGGTATTCCCAAGTGGTCACCCATCAACGTACTAATCAAGTTTGACGTTGTTTTGGTGATTGTACAGAAATGAGTGTTTCATTGTGATTTAGGTATAAGCCGGAACATGTAGAACATGGTTAACCAATTAGGGTGAAAGGATTGTTTTAAATAAAAGCTATTTTTTATCTCTTAGATATGTAGTAACAAGAAAAAGCAATCAATCACTTGCGAGAACAGCTGACAAGTGATATTAACAGAATCAGAGAGGAAAACAGACCAGGAGCAGGAATGGCTTATGCATAACAAGGTGCATCACCAACCTGGAACCTAAAATAAGAATTTGTTTTGGATCAAGTTGGCCGATAAGACCAAAAGAAAAAAGGAATTTATTGGCATTCAAAATATATTAAACTGGTATCTTTATCTTAAAAGTTTTTTTTCTCTTATCTAGTACCTTCTATGATGAATATTGTGGTGCAGTAGATATCAGCTCAAAAAATTGGAGAGCCAAGTTCAAACTCAAGTTGAATTTATTGCATTCACTTACACACAAATACCCTTGGGAAAGGTGTTCATCTCTTTCCTTCAGCTATAGATCAAATAACAGGACAGATTTGATTCTATAGCCTTGATTGGCAACCAATCTACAGGAGAATATAATGACAACCTACTGCGGTAAAATCTTCTGTTCAGTCAGTCATGTCTCTTTTGAGACATGATCACCCAGGCATGTATCATGTATGGCACTTAACTGACTGACATTCTTCAGGTTACCTTATGTTTCTGCTTCATCTCGAATAGATTTGTACTTTCCCCATTCCTTACACAAAAAAAAAATCTAATGAATGCCTTGAGTGACATTCTTTGTGATCAGTTTTGTCACCAGATTTTAGCTCCATCTATACTAAAATCAAACTGGCCGAGGAAAAGTTTGAATTTTCTTAACGTTTTCTTTGATTTTTGTTCTTTATCTAACATGGAAATATGCATTTAATCATTTTGTGCATTGTTGAAAATAATTTTCACGTAGATCAGTCCTTTTCTTTAGCTCCACCAGTTCAGACTTTTACAGCTCAGACACATTCTGCTATTCCAACAAAGTAAAATCACCCTAATTTCCTCTGCATTCCAAATGGAAGGAGATAGTTTCACTCCTTCATGGCTGCTCTCCTGAACACTTTAATCTGAAAGTTGATAGTCAATTATTATCAATCCTCTTTATCCTCATAAATTTCCTTTTTCACTTTTCATGCAGCTCATTCATCATTACACATACTTACCTGCTACTTTTTGGCTGGTGGGGATCATCATCCCTCAGTTGTGTCTCTGTCCTCAGGCAGAGTACAGCTCCATTGTGCCTCTGTCTAAGGACACACATGTATCTGAGGAAAATTATGCTGAGAAGTGCCTAGTCCAGGAAAACAGTGTCCTGAGTCTGCACCACCATTTTGCACCAAAGAGGTGGATAAGTGGTTGCCATCAAGGCCAGTGTGACCAACAGTTGCAGGGACTAAACAATTTTTGGGCCCTACATGTTCACATGCATTCGGGCTCCCCACATTAAACCATCATCTTGTGTCACATCCAAGACTTAATCAGGGGAACAAGGTAAATATCCATTCATCATTACCATCTTAACAGTAAACATTGCTATCCTGAATGGCTCTTGAGCCTTGTAATGAGTGAAAATTTAGTAATATAAATAAAATAAGATTTCACTGATATCTATTCAATATTTTAAATATTTGATTTATAAAAAAGAAAAAGGCTTTATACAGTGACGTTCACTCAGTACAACATTCAAGACCACTCAAGATAGTGGGATATAGTAAGGGGTAGTTTATATATAATGGTTAACCCTTGACTTGATTGGTTTAAGTTTATTGTGGTTGGGAAAACAGAGTGGTTCATTCAAAAGAGGCTGTCTGAGTGGAACTTAATTCTCACCAATGAAATACGGAGGGAATGTGTTTGGTCAGCTACAATGTGGGTAGTATGCCAGGTCCTGATTGTAAAGGGTTGAATTGGTGGAACTGAGGAATGCAGTTTATCTGAACACTTTCCACAGAAGTAGCAATACAGTAGTGAGAGGCTTGGTACATGTTGCATGTCAGAGAAGCTGGAGGTTGGAAAAAAAATTGCTCAAGACCCATGTGGCAGGTGACAGTCAATGTTGCAATCTTTAACATTTGTTTTCAACTTGCATTTCGCATCTCTTCAAAGGCTCAAGAGTCATTCAAGGTAGGAGTAGTTAATGTCAAAATGGTAATTATGAATGAGGAATGTAGCAGGGAGTGAAGATTATGGGGAGAGACAACATATGGGCCTTGACTTGAAAAGGTAAACATTAAAGTGTTCAGAGAAGCATTCCTGTTGGAGCCTGTTCAACACAATGGCAGTCCAGGTGTTAGAGGATTGGTGAAAACTGCCTGTGAAGAATTTTGGAATATGGAGGCAGACTTTTTTTTTTTTCTTTTTTTTTTTTGACTTTGGGGATTTAGCAGCATGTGTTTTAGCTGTAAAAATTCTGAATTGGTGGAACAGAAGAATAGAAGTTCGCCTGTCCATTTTTCATGGAAATAGTGACAGAGTAGCGAAAGGCTGGCAACATTTGTGCCAGTTGGGGAAAGAGGTTGTAGAACAGAAAACAAGTCATCCCCGACAAAACTGCATGAACAATTCTGAATTCTGTCAAAGCTGGAAAATGAGGATTGATCAACTCCATCCTATAAATAGCACCTCTGACTCTTATAAGGATAAAACATGGTGGAATGAGTCAGATATCTCCTGAAATGATAGTTAGTTTTCTAAGTGCTGCTTAGATGTGTCACAAGGCCGAATGTATGAGACACTCAGTGAGGATCAAATGCACTACTCAATTGTAATGATTTCTAGAGAAACAAGCTTGCTAACCATTACACAACATTGAGGTGCTCATCTCCTGGAATGATAGAATGAGCTGATCATTTCTCTAGCATTTTTATCAATGGATTGTATATTTTATTTCCACACAAACAAACGTCATCCAATAGATGTTCAAAGCAATAGAGCCTAATTAAGAGTGCAACTTTTCATTGTGACTGAATAAAATTCAGGGTCTGAGTGGTGACCCCAAAAAACAAAAAATGATACAAAAATTGTTTTGAGGAAATTAAAGTTACATGCTGGTTCTAACACTTTCAAAGAAGCAAGTCCAAAGCTTTAGTTAGCGAAACCTGTATATTCAGAAAGGAATTTAATTCTGATTACTGAAATTGATGACAATCAAAATAAACAATCCCAACACGACTGATTGATGTAGAATTCTTTATTTGTCATCCAACTCCATCTCCAGCATCTTAGATTTGCAAAACGGTTACAAAAATCAGAATCTACAGGGGGTGGGGGGATATGCTGTGATGCTACTTGAATCATCACACACTTGAACCCTAGTTTTTGGTTGTAGCTGTGTTACAACATTTTCTTTTTCTTTTTTTTTTCTTTTTTTTATTATAATTTTTTGCTGACTTCTTTTTTTATTTTTATTTTATTTTATTTTATTTATTTATTTTTTGCACGGACACTACAATCTGGCCACTGATTCAACAATTAAAAAAGTTTAAGTTTGGAATTCAGTATAATAAAAAATTGAAGAAAAAAATGGCAACTGAGATTGTTTAAATTTTTGGACCAGAAACTGTCATTTGGTAAAGATTAAGAGAAGCAACTATCTAAATTTAAGAGAAATATGAGTAAATATTTTTAACCTGTAGATAGAATAGATTTTACAAGTACACAAATGAACTAGTTGCAATGGAAATGGGTATGGAAGGACTCTGCCAAATTCTAGATACCCTGGGGTGCAATTGTGAACCAAGGACAAATTAGCAAGTATCTTTACCTTTATTCTAAAAAAAAAATGGAGCCTAAAAGTTCCTAACTTGGATTAGGTAAAAAAGAGTATTTCTATGTAGGATTTCTTGTAAAAAAAAAAAATTAAAAAAAAGTCTATTCAGAATGTAAAAAAAAATAAAAAGTCTATTCAGAATGTAAAAAAAAATAAAAAGTCTATTTAGAATGTAAAAAAAAATAAAAAGTCTATTCAGAATGTAAAAAAAAATAAAAAGTCTATTCAGAATGTAAAAAAGAAAAATAAAACTACTGGTTAGGTTTCAGGAAAAATTTGAATAAATTTCTGTTTTATTTTTTTTTTTAACAAATACATGAAGGATAACTAAAAAAAAATGCTGATTAAATTTCTTATTTGAACAGAAAATTAAAAAGAATTTTAAAATGGCTAAAGGTTCTTTTCTCACACTTTCTACCTGTGAAACTTCTTTCAATTTGCTTGCTTCCCTGATAGCTACAATCTACAAAAATTTAAATGCAATGTCAATTGCCATCTTCTATTTTCTTGAATCCTGTTCATCTTTTTATCCTTTCCTCAATACCCCCAGTACCCAGTCTTTTCTCTCACTGTAACCCACTGCACACTAGTGGCAGACTCACCTTGCTTGGTATGAAATGATTTTATATATATATATATATATATATGACAAATCTGTAAAAATGGAGAGGATAATCCCCAAATTTCATCTAATTAATATAGAATATTAAATAGAGCACAATGGATATTATCCAGAGCAACACATAATTAACGGGTTATAAGTCTAGAATTTATTTCAGCAGTTGTAAAAATTACAACCAGCTTCTTCAAAACTGAAAAATCAAATAGTTTCATTTAACTCAGAATATTCAAAAACTCTTCTTACAATTTTGAGTTAATTAAATTTGTTTTTTCAGGTTTAAAGAAGCAGTTTGTAATTCTGACAACTGCTAAAATAAATTCTGGATTTATAACCGTTTAATTACATGTTCAGTTCTCCCTCTCTCTTATATATATATATATATATATATATATATATATATATGAATTGTCTGAACATTATTTTTTATCGATACTCATATTTAAGTAGATAATCTGTTTTTAATTAAACAGTTAATTAAAAAACAGAATATCTACTTAAATACGAGTATCGATAAAAAATAATGTTCAAACAATTCATTTCTAATTGTCGGTTGCTTATAACCAAGTTTCGTTAAAATTCGTTAATTTACGCAACATATATATATATATATATATATATATATATATATATACCCAGTCCATAAACGGTGAGGATAATCCAACAAGATTAACTTAATATAAAATATTAAGTGCATATATATATATATATATATATATATATATATGCAGGCATGCTACCTGGGTAGGCAGAAACTACTATAAATGTTAATGGTTAAATATAAAAGAAAGAGATTTTAAGAATACATAATAGATTTCTAATTAGACACCCAAAATTGAATGCATAATTCACTAAATGCTTATTATTTTCTTAGTCATATCAACATCTGTATATATAATGTGTCGCCATGTTTAGTTGACATGTTGTAGATGCTGCTATATGCCATATTTAATAGGTTATAAAAAACAGAAATTCTTTTTTTTTCTTTTTTTTTTTTAGTCATCTTCTAGAACATAAAAATTAAAGAGAACATTTTGTAGAAACTTTTCTCCCCTTTCATTACAACTGTATTATTTAATTTCCTTAATGGATACCTAATTTTTCTATAAATACTTTCTTAGAGGAATAAATTTTTCATAACAATGTTCTAAGAAAGACAACCATCTGTCAACCCAAAGCGATGACTCATAGCACATGTCTTGCATGTGTGTGTATGAGATAGACATGACAGTGGGAAAAGTTTTCTTGTGACATTTTTTTTCTCCTTTAGGACTTCACTGGTCTAAATTTGTCATTTTTAGTCCAATAAAGTCCTAAAGAAAATGTCACATGAAAACTTTTCCTTTTTATCAAACATTTTCCTCTAATATTGTTCTGGAGATATAAAAATTTATGTCTAAAGGTATGCTCTCTCTCATATATATATATATATATATATATATATATAAATAAATGAGAAAGTTAAATATATGGATTGAAATTCAACAAGATGATAGAATAAGTAAAGAAAAGGTTGGAAAAGTCTTTAATCTTCCATGTTTTGCTTTAAGTTTCTTCTGAAATTTGTTAATGAGTCATAGATTTAAAAGAAAAAAAATTAAATGCATGTCTTATTAACAAATCTTATTCTCTCTCTCTCACTCACACACGTCAAGTCCGTAAACGCTGAGGATAATCTAACAAGATCAACTCAATATAAAATATTAAGCATTATATCTGTAGAGAGAGCTCAATGGATGTTATCCAGAGCAATATGATATTTATAAAGGAAAAATCAACACCTCATTTAGAGTGGTTATAAATTAGAATTCATTTCTATTAGCTAAATTAGCTCATTTCATCAGACAAAATATTTGTACTGAATGGAACAAATAGTGTGGTCTGATGAAATGAGCTAATTTAGCTCATAGAAATGAATTATAATTTATATCCAATCTAAATGATGTGTTGAGTATTCTTTTATAAAAACACCCTATTTCATTAACTTTATACCTCTTAAAACCTTTTTGGCAAGCTGGGCAATAGTCAGCTTTATATAAAAGAGGATTGTCTTGCATGATGGCCTTCTTTAGGTAAAGCCTTCTCGTTATGATGTTAAAGTGCCATGTTCAATAACTTCTGAATAAGTCTGTATTTATGTTCATGCCATCATCAACGTTGAAGGACCTATAATCATACAGCTTATTAGCCCTAAACATTTTATTCACTGTTGTCTGAAATTGTTTTGGTTGACTATTTCTATGAAGCATCAAACTTCTAGCCCAGCTGTTAGGTCCATCCAATGTGGCTCTACATTCATCAATAAGAATCAGATTTCAGGTCCTCCTTCACCCACATCATTTGTTTTTCAGAGAAAATATGATGAATATTAAATACAAGAAAGCCATGTAAGTTGGTGCATAAAACATGATTTCTTAACAGTACTTTCAGTAATGAATGTAGAGCTTCATTGATCAGACCTGATAACTAAGTTAGTCTCGATCCTTCATACAATACAACTTTGTGGAAGCAAAGCAAAATTAGTATATTAGGCAGTAAAATTATATGTTACTTCAAAATTGATGAAAAATAAGAGAAATGCAAAGAATTACTGTAAGATCCTGGATATGATTTAAAGTTATAACCTAGAAGCTTTAGGCTAAAAAGCCAATTTATTCTAGACAACTCTTCTTCGCAAAATGCTGCAAAATTGACTCTCACTCACATTAACAGAAAAGGTTTTCAAAACACTAATGGAATCTATCCACCCCTAATGTTTTGTGACTAATGATCAAAAGAAACATATATAAGACTGCAAAACGATATTCAAACAAAGATCATCTCAGGGAAGAAGTAAAATTTTCTGTTTTAAAATCAAAACATTAGAAACGTAAGCAAAAATCGATGGCTGAAAGACAAAGGTTGTCTTAGTTGTATCATGTCCGTTTAAGATGTAGGCAATCCTGGACTTCCATTTGCCCCTGTCCCTTTTAAAATTTTCTCCTCTTGGTATCTCAGCCAAACCCTGCCAAGCCATCCACTTGCTCAAGCCCATCAAGTATGCCTCTCACTGCTTCCCCTGTCTTTCTTTCCCTTTATCCATCTTCTTCTACGTGCCGTGTCCCTTTAGGACGTAGGCGATCATGGCCTTCTACATCTCCCTATCCCTTGTAGCTCTTAACACCCTTTCTTTTTTAACTCCTCCCAAACCCCGCTCTGACATCCATTTGTTACAGGCTGCTTTCCTCACTTTTCCTCTATCTATCCTGTGAGTAATAGCCCCCCCCTCCAAGCCTCCTCATTACATGTCCCAGAAACTGTCTTTTTCTGATGTTGTATTAGTGTCCTTTTTGTTTTCATCTTCTTCAAAACCTCATCATTTTTCACACGTTTCGTAAATGGTATCCTCAGACTAAGATTATAGGATGTCAAAAAACAGTATTAAGAATTTGTTTTTGTTCATCTGATATTTTCCAGATCAATTCAGAAATAAAAATTTGTTAAATTTTATTTGTTTAATAAAAACAGATGACTCCTCCTCAATGCACACACATCCATGCAGAAACGCAAAGTAATTCTTAATATTTCAAAATAGTCAATATGGTAATGGTAAATAACAAGATATGCCATAGAATCATTTGCGGATCAGTGTTATTGTCAATTAAAATTAACAAAATCTTTCTCTTGAAAGACATTTTTAAGGAAATGGGTTTCTCCAGTTTTTTTTTTTTATCATTTCACCCAGAGCAAGGCGGAAATGCCACTGATGTGCAGGGGGCTACATAACTGTAAAAAGATTAATTAGAAGAGAGTGAGGAGTACAAACTAGTTAGAAAGGAGCAATGGAAAGCTGAGAATGCAGGTGCGATGACAGATACATAGGTGGAGAGAAAGGGAAGGTTATACGGGGTGAGGGGAGAGCTAGAATCCCCCCTGGTTAGTAGATTAGTATTGATACAAGCTTTACTTCTATTGCTTTTTTAATTTTGCTTAAAGACTGTTGTTCGTAATAGATAATGTGCTATATCCAAGAAACTGTAACTGAGGTCCATTCAGCATAGTTGCAGTATAAATAACAGGTGGGCTCTGTGGGTGCTGAACAAACACAACTGTGCCCAAGCAGGTGCCTGCAATGGAGATTATCTAGCTGCTCTCGTAGACAGGTATCTTTGGAAACGAATGACCACACATACAATATAGGCTTACATGACTGACTTACCATAAGACAAAAGCAAATTATCTCTTTTAATACAGTTTCATAAAGAACTGGATTTTAAGAACTCTAAAAATAGGCAAGTGAGAACACCAGTTCTTTCAAATATATTATACCTAACAATTCTACTTACATAAGATACATAGATGACGTCCTATTATTTTACCTCTGTGTTACTAAGCTATTAAACTTAGTAACGAAACTCTATAAACCTGATCCCACCATCGAATTTGAAACAAACCTTTCTTTGACATCATTCATTTATATATATATATATATATAAAATCCGTGTGAGAGAGAATTTGGGATGAATATAAACTGACTGATATATGTCAATCAATAGTAATACTGTGTATAATGTTGATTGGTGGTTTAGCAATTGCAAGAAAAACAGACAACTCTGTGCCAATCTTACAAATGCAGAAAGTATGCCTGCTCTGAAAATCAGCATTAAAATTTTGGCATTTTCATGGGTTTGAACAGTTGCAAATGCATGACTATCTCACACACACCAAGCAGCTATAGATGATGAACTGGATGAAAGAAAGAGATACATATGTACAGATTGGAAATGGATAGATGATATGGGCAAAATGAGATACGTATGTCGGTATATATAGATACATATATATCTACATTTATACATAATACTGATTGAGTACATTTTTATTTTCTTATTTTAGTGAATAAATTTTCATTTTATGATAATGTTTATTTACTTTTTATTTTGAAATTTACCACTTTAATATTACTTTTTATATTATTTAAATATTGCTTCCTGTCAATCATCACATCACATTTATTTCTCATCTCTCCTCAGTAATGACTTCTCAGTTTCTTTCAGTAATCCCCCTCCCATGCATCTTAGGGGCTTTATTGCCTTGCATGGGGTGAAATGATAAAAAAAAGTTTAATATTCTATATAGTGTTTAGATATTACTTTTTATATGATTTTAATATTCTATATAGTGTTTAGATATTACTTTTTATACGATTTTAATATTCTATATAGTGTTTACATATTACTTTTTATATGATTTTAATATTCTATATAGTGTTTAGATGTTACTTTTTATTACTATTAGTTGGTTATTTTTGTTTAGCAGCATATCAACCTCTATGGTTTATTTATTGCAGCAATATAAAAATTTTTACACAATTTTATTTGACTTTATGGAAATAATGGTTTAGTGATAAAAGTTTTACTAAGTAACATATAGCTGGAGGGAGAAGAGGTGGATTCATGCCTTTCCCAAGAGTAATATATAATGAATCCAACTGGAATTGGAACGTGGCTCTTCAAGTAATAATTGCGAGCCATTATCTGTTACACCACTTGCAAATTCTTGCTTACAGCACCTGGTATTCTCAAGTGGTCACCCATCTAGGCACTGACCAGGTTCAACATTGCTTAATGTCAGTGATTGGACAAGAAGTGATGTTTCAACATAATGTGGCTGTAAGCCTGTTATTATTTAGTGGATACTCGTATTTTCAAATAAACACCCCATTTGTATTTTAAACAGCATGTACTACATATATCAGCCTGTGAATTGAAGAAATCTTTATAAAAAATATGCACTCTCCAACAGGAATAAATGAAGCATCTATTTCAAGTATGAGTATCCACTATGGTAATAAAAATGTTAGATTAAAAACAAATTAACTCTTCAGAAATTACTTTTTACATTGTTTAAAAATTCTTAAAATATTTAGATATTATCACTTTTTATATTACTTAAATAGTATTTCTTATACATAATGTAACAAAAAAAAAAAAAAGATTGCAAAACTAGTAACACTGACAACCACTTCAAATAACAGTGTTTCATAATTTTTTTGAATGAAAAAAAGATTAGAACAGATGATTTATGCCACGGATAACAAAGACAATATTTACACTGCTTGGTACGGTAATTACTTATAAGCATAAATGTCTAAGAAATAGTGTCTGGGGAAAGACACCTTAAAATGTCCCCCTCATTAACAAAATAAATACTTGTCAAAGTGGAAAAAAAAAAAAAAATTTAAATAACTTATAAAAGAATTAAAATCACATAACCTTCCTTAACCTTAAGGCAAAGATTGTTTCTGCCCCCACTCCTACCATAATCCCTTTTGTATTAAAATCAAAAGTCTGATACAAGAAGGCAGGTTATTTTCAATGTCATAAAATACAGGTAGGACTTCCAGCACCTAAAAGAAATTTGCATTAACACAAAATGATTTATTAATGCTTTGTTATTTAAAAAGAAAAAAAAAAGACCTCCAAAGAGCAGGAAACAATTTTTGATAATGAAAAATGACAAATGTTTATTTGTGTATACATATAACACCATCCCCTTGCACAAATATGAAAGCTCTCTTCTTGAGTAGACTGAAATCATTCTGACTTTTTAAAAAAGTTAAAACTTTAATAAGCATTTAATTTGATGCCCATCCCTCCAGTCAAACTTACAGGGTGACACCTAGTCTTCTTACAGGGATTTCATTGCAGCTACAGAGTAACCCTATAAATACATGAGGTAAGGCGGAATGTCAGCTACCTTTGTTACCCCGAGCCTTCTCCAAAATCTGTTATCTAGTTACCCCAACAGAGCAAGATTGGAACTTTTTTCTTTTTTTTTTAATTGTGTGTGTGTGTGTGTGTGTGTGTGTGTGTGTATATATATATATATATATATAATTTTCAAAAGATATACTGTTAAATATAAAAGACAATGTCTATTATGTTTAGTCATGAGCCGTTCTAAACGTCGTATTTTGGCTTTAATTTCAGTTGAAAATAAAGACAAAAATTCTCCAACATTTGGATAATTTTTTATTAATTTGCTTCTAAGCTTTCAGCTCACATGAGCCATCTTCAGAGAGGTTATTAAGACGGTAATACAATAACATCCACCATCACCAATGATTTTATTTTGTGTTGACATAAAACTCTGCTAGGCAATGGTAATAGTTACCAAAAATAACAAACGCAGTTCACAAATTTGTAATCCAGTTCTATGACGTCACACTGCGTGATAGCACGAAATGACAACAGAACCATGTATTCAAATGCAATATATATATATGTTATTTGAAAATATTATTAGCTGGCATTTTTCTCTCTCTCTCACTCACACACACATATAATCTCCAAGTTAAGACAAATTTTCAAAATAAAATTACATATTTACTCGGAGAATAGTTTCCATAGAAAACCCTCCACCATTCCTAATTTTGGCAAACTACTTGGGCAAAATTGAATCTCTTACAGCAATACAACACATGAAAAAAAAAATCCCATACAGAGTAATATTTTCTTATTTCTAGTCTCATTGAAAAAGACACATTTGCATCCATAAATTTCAACTTTAATTTCTTCCTCTTCATAATTTAGTCAAAAGCCTGACTAATAATAACTATCATTCTTAATGACAATATTTTAATCATTTTTGTTATTTCATTCCTCAAATTTAATTAACCAGCCCATTAATTTTATTCCTCAAATTTAATTAACCAGCCCATTAATTCCATATAATACACACACACACATCTAAACTTATTTATAAATGGAATTTTGTCTGTGTGTGTGTGTCTGTGTATCCGTTACCTATAGACACCGAAACGGCTAAACTGATTTTCTTGAAAATTTACACAGTTGTACTATGAGCGTCTGCTAGTGTTCTTAGCCAGGTTTTGTGTCGAGGTACCCCCCGATAAATATCGATAATCGAAAAAATCAAGTTATAGGAGTGTTCCGATTTTAATCAAATTTGATACACTCATAGACAAAGACATAAGAAATGATATTTAAAAGTTTCAAGGTTGCAGTTCTTACAATAGCACAGAAAATTTGATATTGATAGCAGGAAATCAAAATTTGACTTACATTCATTCATTTTTCTTTCGGTCTACGGTTTCGCTTTAACTGGAAAAAAACTATTGCTTTTTAGTCTTTCATGCCAACGTGCAATAAGTCTGAGCTCCAGGACCATGGATTAGTTTTAAAGCTTTCATTACACCCGAGCAACGCCGGGCTATACTGCTAGTGTATATATATATATATATATATATAGTGAAAAGTTGTCAAACTAATCTACTTCCCAAAATCTAAGAAAATTTCAAAATTTATTTGTGAATACTTTCTTGCTTGTACTGAGACCATTTCTGTATACGTGTGCATCTGATGCTGTGGCAGGCTTTCAATTTTTCTACTCTTCTGGTAAGACTGATTAAAAATGACTTTTTTAGAATCATTGGAAGAAACTTTATTAGTTGTAATGATAGAAGTAGGAACAATGAAACAACAAAAACTGGTGAAAATTTCTTTTATTTTCTTCCAGAAACAAATGGCTCAATTACAGCCTAAATAAAGAGTAAAACTTGCAACCCCAGATTGCATGCACACATACATTCATATGAACACACACACACACTTATCTCTCTCTCTCTCTCTCTCTATATATATATATATATATATATATATATATATAAAGAATAGTATATAATCTGAGTAATTTCTAAAGAATTAATGGCTTTTTCAATCCAACAATATTTCTTTTTATTTTAACATTGTTTTAATGGATACATGTGTTTGATAAGATGCCCTGTTTCTTTAATAAATGTTTTGAATTACATCTACTGGCCTGTGTGTTTGAGACTGTTAATAAAAAAAAAAAAAGTATACTCTGTGGCAGGGTTTAAAGCAGCATTCTCTTTGTAGGAAGAAAAAAAACATCTGATCTTGACTGCAAAGATCTGTGACCAAGCCATCTAGAACACGCCAGATAGGATGATGATTTCTCCTATATAGGGGAGACATAAATCAAACCCTGCTGGAGAGCACAATTAGACTGTCAAAAAAAAGGAGTCTACCAAACATGTATATCTATTAAAATATATTGTTTGAAATACAAAGAAATAATGATAATGAATATATATATATATATATATATATATATAGGCTGACAGAGATATCTCCCATATAACTGTAAAACATTAGCTAGATGAAGACACCCATTGTCATACAATTATATGAGAGGTATTTCTGCCACAACCTCTGTGTGTGTATATATATATATATATATATATATATATATTCATTTTTTTAAAATAACTTTAATCCAAACGGAAAAGTACGAAGGTAAATCCCAAAAAGCCTGATCCTAATTAACATTAAAATTTTAATATTAAAAAATGATACAGGAGGAGAGCTCAATGTAATTAAAATTACAGAGCTAATATAAAATAAAATAAATTTCGATGTTCAAAATTGTTGAATGATGATTTCAACATGAAATCCCTAAGAGATTTTACATCTCATCAGCAACTACCACATTTTCAAAATTTTGAAAATGTGGTAGTTGCCGATGAGATGTGAAATCTCTCTCTTAGGGATTTCATGTTGAAATGATCATTCAACAATTTTGAACATCAAATTTTATTTTATATATATATATATATATATATATATATATATATATATATATATACACACACACAAACAACGGTCTTTATTATAATGGAAAAAATATCTATCAGCTAGGAATGCGAAATCGGAGAGGGGAGTTTGAATTCCAGTTGAATTTGTTTCATTCTCTTCTTATACACAAATACCCTTGGTAATAGTATTAATCCAGCTCTTCTCCCACTAGCTATGGGTTGAATAGTATGGTAGATTGGGTTCTATAGCTTTGGTTAGCAACAAGTCTACCACAGAAAGCAATGGCAATCTACTGATTTCAAAAGAGATATGATTGCCAAAGCGTGTATTGCATATGACAGTTAACTGATATACGTAATGCATGTGTCTAACATAAAATTGTGAATATCTATTTAGTTAGTCTTGCAGAGTATTCTTTAGAATATCATGTTCTTCCAACTCTTTTGAACGTGAATCAAATTTAACCATACTTAGGCACAAGAGATTATGTTAATACTAATAAACTACAGAGGTTCGGTCCTAATAATTAGTTAGTTTGGTTTAATGGCATATCAATCTCTGTGGATTATTCAATGCTAAAAAGGTGGGGTTCTAAGGTATTTTTTCTAATGTTTGGTTATAGTGAGAAGGTTGATTTAGTCAGATTTTGATTTTTAAAAAATTTTTCTTATTTTAGAAAACCTCTTCAGTTTTCTAGTTTTGTATTCAAAAATGTATTGCTGGTAATAATTTTTTTTCCTTCAGAAATTATATTTTTCTATAAAAATCTATTTTTATGTATATATTTCTATAAGTCTTTTTGTACTTTCATAGCATTTTGACCCCAGTTTGGGGGTTAACTATTTGCCTGTAGCTGGGACCCTAACAGGTGCTACCACTCCGGGTCAGGGTGGACCTGAGAACAGCAATTAAGAGGTGGTTCCATGCTCCTCACAACTTCCCAACTTGCTGCCAGATGCAGTTTACCATCATATCTAGGACCCTAATAATTAGTGGGGAGACAGTTAAAAATTTCTTGCTAATTCTTGATTTGGGTATCAAAACAGTACGACTCGTGCCTTCTGTTTTACAACAAAAGGTGAATATTGACATGGAGTATTAAAACAAAATAAAAAACTTCCAGTTGCAGGGGTCATAATAAATGGGTATAGTTGGTAAAAGAAAGAAAATTACAAAAAAAAACAAACCTTGCTCTAAATTATTATGCACAGACAAACGCTCAAGAAGGATAGGTTACTTTGTTATGGACATTGGTACCAAAACCCTTTTTAAAACTACAGGTTGGTCATCACCAATCAAGAAACTAGTAATCCAGTCCTAATTTTCCATTAGAGCATTTTCAGATTTCCTAGTTTATCACACAGATCTGTTGCAACTACATGCTGTATCAACTGTTCTTTGTGTGCTTTCAAACACTAAGGCAGTATTACTTATCGTGTGGGCATTCTCATTATCACCTGCTGACGGTTAATCCCAGTCATGCTTCTAATGAAGTGCTTCTCATGGTGTAAATCACAAATATCATGCATTATCAATAACGGATAAGACAGAACTTAATTTTCATTTAATTTTTCTCTCACTTTTATTAACTGACATGTACTGATTTGTAGGGTACTTTAAAAGGTAGGATAAAATGCTTACATATCTCCATAATCTGTCCTCTTATTCTGTAACTATCTACCTTGAGTAGCTCTCAAGTCTTGTACAGGGTGACACATCATTGTATAAAAAACACAACAAAACTTGCTTCAAATCACCCTACATGTTCCAGTGATGTGGGATTAGTGGTGATCAGCCCGCAACACTAATAACAACTGTTTGCAAATGTTCCATGGGATTACTTCTCAATCCAGTGAAAATGAAAGTCATCAAAGTAAGTGTATTGAACACCTTGTGTAATAGGTAAAAATGAAGGCAAATATAAAGATTCAACTGCACTTTATTGATATAAGATGCTATGAAGATGCAGAACAGCGAGCGGAGAAGTTTGAGGGGTGGGTAGATCATAATAAAAATGGCGGATGGCTTTTCATACCTCATTCCCACTGTAAAAAAAAAAAAAACTGAAAAAAACTGAAAAAATTCCCAGAGAAATGGCCACAGATTCTGGTTTTTAAAATAACAAACACATTCCAACAAAAAAAATTAGCTTTCAAAATTAATTCTTTTGTGTCTATTTCCCTGATGGATGCAATCAAATTGAATGCTTTTTAAAATCAATTTCTTTTTTCTTTTTTTTTTTTTAAATAAGTTTTAAATAACAACAATATATATAAACAACAACAAAACGTTATTTAACCTGCCCATACTGTATTATAAAAAAAAAAAATTAAAAATTTTAAACCTTTTTAAGACTTTTTTTGTGAATTGAGGGGAGTGGGGAGTAATGAAATTGTTTGTCTAGGTATCAAAGATATTAAACAGGTTTCTCCCTTCCTGAAGAATTTGGTCAATGTTCCATCTCCTACCGAAAAAAAAAAAAATGAATAGGCTTTCATTATTTATTGTTAGGGATTTCACAATTCATATTCAACAAAACTTACATATATATATATATATATATATATATATACACACACACACTTTGAATTTATAATACTAAAAAGTATTTTCTTTTATTTCTTTAGTTGATTGCAGCCAAATAGGCTATGTCTTCAATGGTAAATAGTGTATCAAAACAGTTTTTATAGATACACAAGAAAAAAGACTTCTCTTTCTAAGGCGCAAATCCATTAGTGTAGAATACTATAAATCATTTTACAGAAGTCTGTCCTCCAGGAATTAGCCAACTGAGCACCCCCACCAAAAGAAAAGACATCCACTTTTAAACATCAACATGGAGACTAGGGCAACACTTACACTAAGATTATATAACAAAAATAAATAATTTTTGCCTCTTGTTAAGGCTCGCTGGTTAGCAAAACTAATCAGATCATGTGTGTAGTAGGTTTGATCTTCACTGGATGAATCACTCAAGCGGCTTTGTGCCTGACAATGTGAAAAAGTGCCCCACCATGGAGTAGTGGTTAGCAACTTAGTCCTTCAGACTTTTATTGCTGTTGGATTTTTCTTTATTTGTTACCCCATATTTGAGGCCTTAAGCCATGCTTAAAAAAGTGCATGCTTCACTATGGTAGAGAATAACAAACAATTACTACCATAGTGGCTTTGAGCTTTGCTAGATGCTCCACACTGATGGCCTTTTGTCAAACTAATATAAATAGCAGTACAAATCTACATTGAACATTGGTTTGAGTATCTTATTTTCCACTGAAAGACGGTCTGCGTTTTGGGGATTTTCTCTTTGAATTCAATTAATTATCATAACACACTATGTGATGTTGCGAAGTAAAGAAAATGTTTGATTCAAGTCTTTTAATTGTATCAAATTATACCTTTTTTTTTTTTTTTAATCGTATCACCCCGCAAGGCGGTAACGCCACTGATGTGCAGGGGGCTACGTAATAGTGAAAAGATCAGAAAAGAGAAAGCCGGAAACCACATCCTAAACAGGGAACAAGGGATGAGCCTCTTAACCTGTTCAATAGACATGGGGTGGAGTGTGAACCGGGCGATAGATAGATCTATCTACTCCAATTTGTTTCATATCGCCCAGTTAACACTCCTTCCTTGTTTTTTTTTTTTTTTTGTTTAGGATTGGGTTTCTGGTTCCTTCTAAATTCTATTCCTACTCTACTTCTAACATTTCCACCTAAATTCTAAAATTTCTATTATTATTGGATTTCAGGTGCCTTATAAATTCTTTTCCTCCTCTTTCACTTTGAGTAGCCCCCTTGCATATATTAGTGGCATTATCAGCTTTTGCATTGATAAAGTCTCTCTGAGGATTGAACACTGGCAGTTTTACACCTTAATCAATCATCAGTCACCATGCAGTGTTGATTTCTATGTCCATATTTTATACTAACAAATACTCTATTGCTAACATTTAGCATTTTCCCCATGAATTTGGTAAATTTTAAACATCCACACACACACATTAAAGTATATTTGGGCAGCAATCTTTCACTTAAACATGTTTCATTAAAAACAACCAACAGAGAAGATTTTATTAATTTTTAATTTAATTTGTCCAGTATTCTTGCATGTTTGCTTTTTGTTGAAGATAAGGAGTGTAAAAATATTCCATAATTTTTACTTTCAAAGCACTTTCTGCCACTTCACTGGCCATTTTCAAGAATTTTTTTTTCTGATGTTATTTTATTCTCATGCTTTGATTGTAATGCAATTTTGTGTTTTTGAAAATAACAACTTTGAAAATGGCCAGTGAAGTGGCTGAAAGCGCTTGGAAAGTAAAAAAACTATTGCAGAACATTTTTACATTCCTTATCTCCAGCAAAAAGGAAACTTGTCAGAATACAGAAAAAATTAAATCAGAAAGTTAATAAAATTTTCCTTGTTGGTTATTTTCTCAGAAATATGCTTACAAGAAAGATTGCTGCCAAAATATATATAGACATGGTGTGTTTATGCTTAAACAAATGAGGAAAATGCTGAACAAATTTGTAGAGCAGAAAACAAGGGTTATTGGGGAAATAACTTGTTTAATAGATTAGGATATAGATAATTAACTTAAAATGAAAGGAGTTTTTTCATTTAATAAGAACACCAATATGTGAGTGACATTTAACAAACAAGAAAAACGGGGAGATAATATGAAAATACCAAAGAAAGTTTTTCTTTTTCAAAATATTTTTTCCTCATATAATTCTATTTCTCAACATGACAGAATCAAATCCAACATAGCAACATGTAAATTAAACTCTTCTTTATTTTAATAATAAAGAGTAGCCATTCATACCAACTGTAATGATACATATTAGATTTCCACTTCTATGAAAAGACAGGTAAAAAATGTACCGAGCCTGTAAATTAAATTAAGCTTTTATTCTTAAAACGAATTTAATGCAGTTATTTATTACTAAAAAGTGGCAGCAGCAGTCACTAACACAGATGACTTAGTCTTGCTTTAACACCTGTTTCCCTTAGCCCGACTTAAAAAAAAAAATAAACATCTGACAAAAAAGTGGTAACGTTATATATGATTTCTTCTTTAGAAATCCTCAAAATATTCTAGGATAAATTTCTTGTAAATTGCTTACTCATTTGAAATAAGGACCAGATACAGTGTCGCTTAACTGCTAAATCATATGTGTACCCCTATACACACATATGTAGATGTGCAATGGATGTCGGCTTTGAACAAGAAATCGGAAAGTCAAGTTCAAATTTCATTTGAATTCATTGCGTTCACTTTTGTGCAAATACACTTAGAAAAGGTATTAATCCGCCACTTCTCCCTCTAGCTATGGGTTAAATAGCAGGGCAGATTGGATTCTATAGCCTTGTTTGGCAACCAGTCTACCACAGAAAAATCTTCTGTTCAGTCAGTCATGTCTCTTTCAAGACATGATCACCCAAGTGTGTATCATGTATGGCACGTAACTGATACACACATTAATACCCTCCAATGCCCATCTTGATGCATTAGGTCCCATTGCCAGACATTTTAAGAAAAATGCCTGGCTACTTTAGAGAAAAGTGAGGGAACTGAAAGAAATCATTCGCCCATAACTACCTTCCCATCTGAGAACCTCTTCTGTTCTGAAACTTGACAATCAATGTGCATGTACCCATACATATAATTGCTACTCTTGTTTTCCGAGAATTCCGATTGCTGGTGGGTAGCTAGTCCTGGTCACAGATGCCTGCTCAGATATATTTGTGTTTGTTCAACACCCACAGAGCCCACCTGTGGTTATATTACAATTATGATGTTTATGAGAGAAAGTGCATAATTTGTCATGTGTGAACAATGGCAGTAGGTTCAAAACCTCCGTCACAATGACTGGTGACTTTGCATATAAATTATAATAAATGAACAACTTTTTATAGTTGCAAAAATATTGAATTGTGATTAAAACCCTGAATAAATGACAAAACAAAAACATCAATGCATTTACAAAAAAAATAAAGAAAGCAAATACTAAAGAAATCTAGCACCTGAAGAAGGCTGGAGCGTACAATGGCTGAAACGTCATAATAATGGTAATAAAGATGAGGACAATAGTGTAAACAATGTAAATAGACTAAAGAATTAATATGGAAAATTAAGTGCAAAAAAAACATAGATATTTTCCATTGCAGTCATCAGTGAATGTGACCACCAATTTTTCTCGTGTCTATATTTGGTAAATACTTGTAACTGAAGATGTAGAAGGGGAAAGACTCAATGATGACTGCATCCCAAGGAGACGAAGGAAACATCAAAACATTCTTCCAAATATTAAGTTTTCTGATAGAATAAATATCATCAACTATACACACACACACAAACACACACACAGTGTATTGAGGCAGCAGATCATTATTTAAACATTTGTTAAATATAACAGACAATGAAGTCTAAAAAGTCTTTCTTAACTTCGTATTTTAGCTTTAATTTTTGGTCAAACATTCAGGTATTTTTATTATGCTTGTCCTTGATGTAAGCTTCCTGCTCATATGAGCCATCTTCAGAGAGGTTATATGAACATTTACACAATGATATTCACCATCAAAGATGATATTTTGTTATGTTGATATCAAAGATTGCTATGTGATACGCCATGGAATAGCAGATACTAATATTTCGGTCTCTCACGTGGTATAACATCATAGAACCACATCATGAATTTGCAACCTGTATCTGCTATTCTGTGACCGTTACCGTTGCATAGCAATCTTCTGTCAACAGAATATCATCTTTTGAGGGTAAATATATTTGTGTAAATGTCTGTCTAACTCCTTGTGAGCCGAAAGCTTAGATAAAGGACCAGCATAATAAAAAAAGAAATGTCCGAATGTTAGACAATTTTTGTCTTTTTTCACCTAAAATTAAAGGTAAAATATGATGTTTAGAATGGCTCATGTCTAAACATAAGACATTCATATTCACTTACATTTAGCAATATCTTATATATATAACAGCAATCCTTTTATGCAAGGTGTGGCAGAAATAATTTCCATATAATGGTAATACATTATTGGCTATGGTGTCTTACCATTATGTGAGAGGTATTTCTGGAATTATATGCTGTATTTCTGCCACACCTTGTATATAACAGACAAGAAATATTTTGTAAGTTTTCATTTAATTTTTTTCATGTTGTTATATAATTTTTATTTTTTAAATAGTATGGACAATTTGAAATTCTCTATAAATTCAGGCCACATAAAAGAAAAATTATAGGAACACAAAAATTTTAAGAAAAGAACTTATAAAATATTCCTTGTCTGTCATGTTTAATGTAACATAAAAATCAAAGATGAAGTTAGAAAAACAGAAACCAGTAAATACTAAAGTTAAGAGTGTAAACGACTCAGATTTTATCTGATTGGCTTGGAGGAGTTACAATAAAAGCCAAGAAAAGGAGTGTGTATGCATGTAAATGACAGGTCTGCAATTTTTTTTTAGGACCAACTGCATCAAGTTTCATTCCCCAAATGTATATAAAATAAAAGATAAAAGCTGTATTTCTATATAACTTTAACTTTTGGCCAATCTACAATCTATAGAGTGTCCATTTTTCTTTATGAAATAAGATGAAAAAAATGTTTATTATATAAAAAGAACAAAGCTAAAAATTAAATACAACATACAGATCAGAATGGAGAATGCTTTAAATAAACCCCATAAAAATTAAATCAACAACAAAAAAAAAAATTTTTCAACATTCCACTAGGCATACAAGTAAGTTATATTTTCAAAAATGTTTTCTTTTTACAGTTTTTCTTGTGAGAAAATAGGCCTGTATTAGTTCCAAAGCGACGAAGCCAATTCCCGAAATTAATCTTCGATAAAGGGAGCTAAATATAGCCTAGTCAAATTTCCGGTGCTCTCCCCTGTTTGGCACAAATCAATTGAAAGCTGACTCACTTTCTAAAATACATATAAAACAAGGCGAATTAAAAGCTGCACAGAAAGTTAGATGTTTCTGATACTTTCTCTTTTTAAAAACAAAGAACATATTCGACCAAATATAGAATCAAAGAAAGACGAGAAAATAAAAAAAAAAAAAACAAAACAAATGTCATTGTTACAGGAAACTCTATTATAGTTTTGTTTTGATTGAATTGAGGAAAAAAGGAAATAAAAAAAAATGAGGAATGTGGCCAGTAGGTAATTGAGGAATTGTGTCCAGGATGGGAGTGGGGAGGGGGACAATAACCTATAGCCAAGTTCAATTTGAAAGATTTGTGTGTGTGTGTGTGTATATATATATATATATATATACATATACACACACACACATTCTAAAAGTACTTTGTTTTTCCCATTAACTTCTAAAGATATTCCAAGAATCACACGTTCTTGCATACATGAGTTAAGTAGCCATCTTATATGCACTCAGGAAGCATGCAAATTTCTTTTTTTTCAAACAAGAAAGACATTTAAAAAATATCAACTATGTGTATGAACAACTGTATACAGAATATATATATATATATATATATATATATATATATATATAAAGCGTGTTTTTGAATACATACACACACATCCTTCTGTGTGATTATGTAGTTACATGCATGTATCTGTATATGTAACACACACATACATACATACATATATACAAGAATACACAAATACTATTTTCATTTTTCATAATAGATCAAATGATTTTTATTTGCTTGTAATTATTGAATTTATTGGAGGTGGAGCTTTTTGATGAAGATATTGTTTTGATTTTTTTTTTAATTGTTCTTTACATGATTTATTTTATTTTTAAAATTAGTAATTAAAATTCCTCTAGAAAATATTCAAGTCTATAGAAAGAGAAGAGAAAGGCCACCCCAAATATTGAAAAGAAAATTGAAAAGAAAAGGCTAGATTATAAAAATGAGGCAGAAAAAAAATATACTCCATTTTTTTTTGTTTAAAAAATAAAATAAAACCATATAACCCACAAATTTTAAAATGGTTTAAACATTTCTAAAATTAGAATTGATAAATTGGAAGGAGTTAGTCACAGATTATTCTGCTAAAAGTTTTTTTAAAAAAGTCTTTTTAATTACAAGATTAAATTTAGTAATTAAAATACAAAATTTTGGGAATTTATTTTTAATACTTTCCTTCACTTTTCAAAATCAGAAAATAATTTTTACCCCCTCCCCACACACAAAAACTCTTTAAGAATTTACAGAAAACCAAGTTAAAAACAATGCTTGTTTCATCTTTCCATAAAATGTCAAGAAGCTCACAACATTTTAAAAACTTTTTCTAGTATAGTGAACATGATTGTACCATGTTTTAAAAAATGAAAGTTTGTTGAAGCTTTTTCAATACTATTCATTATTTATGGAAATGACAGAAAAACTGATTGAAAATGGCCACCAAATTGTAATATGGCTTTATGGCAAACATGTTCAACATGTTACTGGTGTTCTGGAGCCTTCGACGATATTCATGTTTCTTATTTGACTCCATAAAGATTTCATGAAAGATGAAAGCTATGTGGAAAAACTTAACTGAATTATAGAAATAAATAAGGCAAAAATAAAAGTGAAATATCTCCAGGATGTTTGAGCTCTTTTCTATGAAAATGTTCATTATAGTGGCAAACTTTTCACCTTGTAATGCTAAAAATCAAAGAATTATTTCCTAACGACTGAATATCTTGATCTATGCATTGATTAATGTAAGATGTGAATGAATGGAGCTAATGGCAGTGTGATTTATACCCATAGTAAAGCTATAGCTACTCTGGTCAAACCTATTCTATACATGAATAGTATTATTTCATGACGCAGCTATGCCAGCTTATAGGTTAAAATCCACCAGATTTAGCAGCTTGGCTCAAGGTAGATTCTCCGAGTTCTAAACCAGTTATGTGTGTATATATTGTGAAATTATTCTTTTAAACTTACTTCTTCATATTAATGAAGGAATCAAACATAAAATGTTCCTAATTAAACCTAACACATAATGGCAGGACAGATATGACTTTCTATCTAAAACCTGAAGTCATGCTATAGTTCATTTGTTCAATGAACAGAAATCGTGCAGTTTTTACTGATAATTAATTCTGAATAACAACAATAATAAACAAAATAATTTTATTGATTAATTAAAATCATTTTTTGCAGTAAACCAAACTTGTTTTTCTTTTCCCATTGCAAATAAATACATTTGCTTATTTAGTGGCGTGTTTTTGGTTTGATCATTAGATAAATTTAATCCAGTAAATAAAGAAAAATATTAAAATAAAAAAATGAAAGAATAAACAATGAATTCATTTTTTATCATAGTAATGAATTTAGCTACTATAAATATATATACAGATTGATAAATACTTGTAGAATAATGGGAAAAGGAAAGGTTAATCAAAGTACAAAGATAAATATCGCTTATATTTTCACACTTTATCTAATTCTATATGTGAGACCCACACACAAATGTGCGATGCTGTGCGTGCGGAAAACAAAACTGAACAGCTTTCATTTTTGTGCTGTTGAAGCAGTTACTAGCCAAGGGAAATAACTCTGAACTTTCTAATTAAATTGTCTATCTTTCTGCAGAGTTATCTACCATGATTAAGTGTAATGAACTACGACAGAAGACTACTGGCTGATTTCTCCAGACTAAGAAACAAAGAACTGTTATAAATGGTTATTTTGTTGGGGAGAATAAAGAATGTTATAAGAACGATTTATTTTTTTTAATATTAAAAAAAGAAAGAAACAAAAAAAAAACTAGTTTTGATAATTAAAAAATCTACCTGTTAAAATGATTAATAAAAATGGTTCTGCTCATTTCTATAAAGAAAACAAAATAGACAGATCTCAAAATTAAGAAGAGAAAGACAAAATAATTATGTCCGCTTAAATTAGACAGGTTGCAAAATTTTTTCTACTCTTAACTGTTTTTGTTTCTTAAAAACAGGACAAGCAAATGGGGCCCAATGTGTCCAAGAATAATTACTGCTGAAAAGTTAACATGAGTAATAGTTATGACGGAAAGATAATTTATCTTTTCTGATTCAGAAAAGAAAAAAAAAAAAAGGATCAAGTGTAAAATTAGCCATGAGCAGTTTGGGTTGTCCATAAGAGATATGGGACAAAAACTTGTTTTGAAAAATAAATAATAACATAATGAAGGTGACAATCATGTCAGTCGTTGTCAGAGTTCTGGGAATGGTCCTGAAGAGCCTAAAGAAAAGGCTTGAACTGAAAGTCAGGAAAGAGTTGGGACCAAGATAACAGCATTACCGAAAACAGCTACAATACTAAGTATAGTGCTGGACTAATAAGGAAACTGGCTATCACTTAATCTTCAGTAAAAGCCATCAGTTACTAGTGATATAAAAATGCTCAGTGAGTGAAGAATACTACTCCTCCTAATATCACTACTAAAAATAATAAAAGAGTAAAAATTACAAGTTGTTTTTAATTTCTCTAAATAATAGGTAGGATGTGTATATGGTATGATGATTAGCAGCTGGGAAAGAAAGATTGGCAAGCCAAGATTGAATTGTCTAATTTTGTTGCATTCACTTTCACACAGATACTCCCAATGGAAAGGCATGAATCATTTCTCCTTTCAGCTATGGGTTAAATAGTAGTGCTGACTGAGCTCTCTTGTCTTGGGGTGCCAACCAGTTTAGGAGAAAGAAAAACCGAATTCAAAACCAGCCTGAAGAAAGGTGGGTTCTGTCAGGTTATCTTACCCTAGGTACACCACTGCTGCTATAGCTGCAGTACATGTGGTGCTCCTATGACCCTGATAGATTATGGGACTTGTGACCTGATGATGTAGCAGTCTGACTGAGCCTTTCCCAACGTTTTTCAAATAGCAACAAATGCAGATTTGAAACGATCAGCAAAAAAACTGATTAGAAAATGTGAAAAATTGATTGATAAATATAAGGAATTTAGTTAATCCTATTGATTATAATTTTGAATTTCTGATTTCAACATTTTGGTAAAACATATCCGATAAAGAGTTTTACCAGGTTAAATGCTTTTTTTTTTCATTTTATTTTTTTAGTGGTTAATTTACCACTTAATGGATTTTACATGGCTTCTGTTACACTTGATCTTCCCTCAAGAAAGAAATTTGTTGGCTATGAAAAAACTGTAAATTCTTTATTGCTTATCCATAACACAGACCCAAAGGGACTGAATTTTTTTTCTTTTTTTTTTTTTTTTTTTTTTTTTTTTTTTTTTTTTTAAGTATGTGACGGGAGAGGGGGAAGGGGAAAAATTGTATAACAATCTTTAGGAAAACAAAAACAAATATTTTCTGTTTCTATAGAACTAGAGACATTACATTCAAAAGAAATTTTTCTTTTTTCCTTTTTTAGATAAAAAAAAAAAAAAAAAAAAGATATATGCAGGCCAAAAAAAAAGTTTTAATTTTTTTTTTTCTCCATCAACTCTAAAAGAAAACACACCAGGGCAATATTTTTGTATAAAAAGGTTATTTTCTTTTTGAAGGGAAGAAGAGACAAGAAAGAAAAACAGAAAAAATATGTTCAGATAGGAAAAAGATTGAAAGAAAAAAAACTGTTCAAAACAAAATGAAAGTATCATTGGGAAAAAAAATGCAATAAAATACAAAAAAAGAAAACAAACAGAAAAGCATTAAAATCAGCTAAAATCCGTTCACCTGTTCTAATCAGGCTCAGGTGATAATTGTTCACCTGTTGTACCTCCGTTTACTGACCAGGTGAACAGTATTTGTCTCTCTACATTTGTTGGTGGCTCATTTCTCTGGGGAGCCCCGTTCGCTGGGAGGCTCGACAACAATGTCGGGAGCCGTCATCAAATGTTCTTTCTCGTCTGATTCATCGATGTAAAATTTAACGGGTAAATTACGTCGCTTAGGTGACTTGACTGCATCACTGTTGCCGGAATCCTCAGTTCCGGGGCTACCAGGAATCGGAGGTAGGCCAGAATCATCGGATGTAGCCTTTGTTGGACTTGTTTTCTTACTGTGTTTTTTGGCCTTCCTGCAAGTAACAAGAACAATAATAATGCTGTGTGAAAATAGAAGAGAAAAGTAAATTGTATAAGTGAATACAGCAAATTAGAAAGAGTTCAAGAAGAGGCATCACTAGGAAGGAATCCATTTTTGACCTTTAGAGACCAGAATCTGCCTAAGAGAATCCTCACCATTATAATAAAGACTGTTATATATATATATATATATATATATATATATATATATTTTCTATATTTAATTGGAGTGGATAGACTAAACTATCGCCCGGTTCACACTCCACCCACGTCTATTGAACAGGTGAAGAGGCTCTTCCCTTGTTTCCTGTTTAGGATGCGGTTTCCGGTTTTCTCTTTTCCATTCTATGTAGCCCTCTGCACATCAGTGGCGTTACCGCCTTACTCAGGGTGATATGATTAAAAAAAAAAATATCATCACCCCAAACAAGGCCTTTTATTGCCACTGTTTTGCAGGGGGTTTCATAGGAGGAAAGTTATGAGAAAGAGTGACAGGTTATACGGAGTGTCAGGAAGTGGGTAAGAGAAGGATGAGAATATTGATGAGAATGGAGTGGACGGAGAAAGAAGCATGAGAGAGAGGATGCAGGTTAGTATGCTAGATGACTATTGACTTTACATTTAAATTCTTGGAGATTGTAGCTGTCAGGGAAGCAAGTAAATTGAAGGGAATTCCACAAGCAGGAAGTGCGAGAAAAGAAGCTGAAGTAGAATATATATACATATAATAAAATCCAATTGTCCCTTAAACGGTAAATGCCAGCAATCTTGCATGGTTTATAAAGTTAATGTGTACAAAAATGAAAATGACGTACAACCTAAGACATATATAGGTGCCACCCAAGATTCCTTTAAAATTAGGTTTTATAACCACTCTAGTACCTTTAAACATGAAAAATATAGCCGTAATACATCGTTAGCGTCCTATATATGGGAAATTAAAAAAAAACTATGAATACTGATCCCATTTTGAAATGGGAAATACTAAAAAGATGTTCGAAATATAAACCAGGCAATAAATTCTGTAATCTATGCGGGGATGAAAAATTACCTATTGCATTATTTGAACCCGCACAGAATTTACTAAATTCTAAAACCGAAATCCTACATAAATGCAAACATATGAAAAATTGCCGACTGAATTAGCCTTTCGCTTAATTGTTCTCTTAATATTTTTTAATAAAGTTTTCGTCTCCCTGCTTTCTCGTGTTTTGGTCTCTTCTTTGTTTTAATTTGAGTTCCTATATATTTGCTACTTTAAATCTTTGTTGTCACCCAATTTCCCTGACGAGCTGTTGGGCAAAATCGGAGCCAATTTCCCCGACGAGCCGTCTTGCTCAGATTTTCTGTCTTTGTTTGCTCTACTTTCGTATTGAGCACTTCAGTGTTAGGGTTTTCATCTTGGGGTTTTTTCTTTCTTATGAGTGCTTGACTTTTTGTTCATGTACTTTGTTTCTTTTTTTACTTCCCCTTCTTTTCCCTCTGAGTTCGTTCTCGGTGGGTTGTACAAGACGATTTAAATTATAGCTTAATTAATGCTAGTTTCGGCAGAGTTAGTTTGGTTACTATTTTGGTATTGTTGTTGCTATAGTTAATATTATTATATATATATATATATATATATATATATATACACACACACACACACACCTCCTGTCACACTCATGTAAAGAGAGACAATGACAAGGCAGTATTAGCTCAGTTTATGATCTCCACTAGCAGTTGTTATTAAATTTTACTATCAATTAGGATAGCTCTTACCGGGTACTTGCTTTTTAACAGTGCCTTATTATATTTATTTATTTATTTTTTTTTTTCAGTAATTATGTCATTGAGGAGGGAAGAATATATAACCTCTCTATTATAATAAAGACTGCTGCATGGCATATATATATATATATATATATATATATATATATATATATCTATTTATATTTTCTTCATTTGCAAACAAGTTATTATGCAACCCAGGTTTCTACAATGTGATATCTTCAGGTGATTTCAGGTGATACTCTTAAGTATGATATCAAGATAATCATAAAAAGGGAATTATATTTTTTCTTTACATGGCAAGCACAGTGTCTTCCCTCTTCTCCCTGACCATATTTTATGATTTTTTTGTCTTTTCTATTAAAAGAGAAAGTAACGATAAAATAGCTACTTTCCCATTTTTGATGTGTTGGCAAAAAATGCAATGAGTAAACAGTGCAAAATTCGTTTTTGGTTTGTTTGTTTTTTTTTGGGTTTTTTTTGTTAAGTGTCATGTCCCTTCAGGATTTTGGCAATTATTGGCTCTCCACAATTTCTTGCCCTTTGTAGCTCTTAATAAATTTTCTTTTGTTACATCTCTTAAACCTTGTTCCACCATCCATTTATTCAAGCTCTCTAGGTAGGTTTTGCGTTCTCCCTGATTTTGTTTTTTTTTGTGTAGAGTTTCGTGCAATTAGCAATGGCATTATTTAAAATAAATGTAGGGGGATGGGGGAGAAAATTTTCAATTATCCCCACTGAATGGTCTAAAATCCTGATATTTTATTTGCTTATTCAATGCAATGATGCAGAAGATATCCTTTCAGGATAACAGATGAGTCTCTCAAAATCTTGTGTAATGAATTGGGTGTGGGTAAAATGAGGGGTGCTGAAAAACTTTTCAATGAGAATGCAAATGATAGAAAATTTACTTTCTTAAATAATAAGGAAATTGTTTGTTTGTTTTTTACCTTGTCTCATATTGCAACAAATTTTTAATTAAAACTACTTATCACTGAAATTGCAGACATATTTTCTTTATAAAAGGTGGAAAAAAAAAAAAATTATCATTTTCCTGATGTCATTTCTATAAATTGTAGGTGAAATTTTCTCACTCAAAGAAGAATGTCAAACAAGTTAATTTAATCCTTGTTGGTTGCTCTGTTGAGAAAATGACATAGAAGTATGTGTGTTATACTCAGACTAATATACTCAGACTAATATACTCATCTTTGACTGTTTTGCTCTGCAGCCTTCTTCAGGTGTCTGACCATCAGGAAATTTTATTCTGAACTCTTTACTCCCCTGAACGTTACTTGGATTGACAGACATCTGATGAAAACCAGGGGGCACAATGACCAAAATTTTGTGATGACAAGAAAGATGAGGACTTTACTTTGAATGTAAATAAACAGTTTTACAGAAAACATGTTACGGCTCAACTTCACCAGTTTGGTTTATTTTCCAAAATCTTGAAACTGCTGAAGGTTTTGAAAGAAAATAAGTACAAAAGATATGAGACCAGGTAATAAAAAAAGGGGGGGGGGAGAAAGTCATGTACCATTGACTCTGAAGTGCCAATACCTTCACACACACACACACACACACACACCAAAGGAAACACTTACTTCTTGCCATTTTCAGTACGGTCACCTTTGTGTGCTTTTTCCGGGTGGTCACCTTGAGGAATACTCGACTGATCTGTGGCCACAATGGTCTTCCAGATGGCAGTCTTGGTCATCTCTTCTGTTATGTTCACAGAATCCAGTTCTGAGCTGATGGTCATCCCTTCCAAGGGCATACCTATCACGTTACTACCTAGGTTGGGGTCCACTCCCTCCATCAGTTTCATCTCTTCCTAAACAGAACAATAACAAACAATAGTTTTAAACATTATAAAAGGGTTTTTATTAATTTATTTTTATCTATAATAAAAAAAATTACAAATAAACGACAATCCTCTCTACTATAATAAAGGCTGTTGTGTATTTGTGTGCATATATATATATATATATATATATATATATTATAAATTAGAACATGTACAAATTACAATCTACTACAAAAAGAAAATAAAAAAAAGAAAGAAAGAAATGAGAAGAAAGTGCTAATGAAAATGGCTGAGAGAAATAGACCCCAAATTTAGGTAAGAAGTAAAATATAGACATATACAGATATCAATCACATGACGTCTGGGCTTAAAGAGGAAACAGTGAGAAAATGCACAGAGGGAGAAGAAAGTGTGGGGGAGACAACAGAAGCGGCAAAGAAATAGAAATTTCAAACTTTGGCTGGAAGTGAATTGCAGATACATACATTCGTTCATAATGTAATCCTTTAGCATTTAAAAAAAAAATGATGAAATCACATACACAAATGTAGGAATTATTCAAAAAGTGCAGATCTGCCGACATTTAAAAATATAACATTAATTAATATAATATTAATTAATTATAAATTAATTAGCGCTAATATAATAAATTGGAAAATTAAATGTAATGATATTAGTGTCGGATGAGCCCCTCAATTTTGTTACATGTTAACTGTAACAAGAAAAAAAAAATGATTGACCAAAATAATATTCACTTCCAGGCAATGTTTGAAATTTCTATTTCTTCACCGCTTCCATTGTCTCTCCCATATTTTCTTCCCCCTCTGTGCATTTTCTCACTTTTTCCTCTTTGCTAAGCCCAGATCTCGCATGACCAATATTGCTATATGGCTATATTTTACTTCCAACCTAAATTTGGGGTCTATTTTTTTCTGAGCTATTTTCATTGGCGCTTTCGTCTTGTTTGTTTCTTTCTTTTGTTTTCCGCTTTGCCCTTCTCTTCCCTCTTTCTTTCTCCTTTTTTTGATTTCTCATTTTTCCTACCCTCTTTACCTTGTACAAAAGTTTTCCTATCATAAAAGAAAGTGAATTTTCAGAAATTTTCTTTCCAAAAATAATGTTTATTACCATCATCATTAACTACCTGATGAGACATTGTTCTTTCAATGTCAAAATAAAATGTACAGTTTTGTTGTAGATTATAGTTTGTACATGTTCTAAAGTATAATTTATAATAAATATTCACTGCTCTATTTTTATATTGAGCCCTGTTTTAAATGAATATTTTGACCATTGCAAATATTTTCTTCATTCCTTATTCATTTGAAAACATATACACACGTGTGCACACACACACACACACACACACACACACACACACACACACACACTTCTTTCCCGTTGTGCTCATGGAGAGAGACAAAAGTGAGGCAGTGTCAGCTCAGTTCATTCTCTTTACTACCAGTTATTAAACCTCTTGCCATGTTTTCTTTTTAACATTGCCTTATTATTTTATTTATTAATTTTATTTTTTTTTTGCAATAATTATGCCGTCAATTAGTGAAGAATACACACACACACACACACACACACACATCCTCTCTATTATAATAAAGTCTTTTGTGTATTTATACATATATCCCTCCTGTTATGCTTGTGGGGGGGGGTTAGATTATTTTTTATGCTTTAATGTAAGATACTTATTAGAATGTGCATTGTGGTGCAGTGGATATCAGTTTGGAACAAGAAAACGAGGAGCTGAGTTTGAATTTCAGTTAAATTGTCTGCATTCACTTACATGCAAATACCCTTGGAAAAGATCTCTAATCCCTCTAGCTGTAAGTTAAATAGCAGGACAGATTGGGTCCTATAGCCTTGGTCTGCAACCAGTCTACCGCAGAAAGCAATGGCAATCTACTGCGAGATAATCTTCTGCCCAGTCAGTCATGTCTCTTTTGAGACCTGATCGCCCAAGTGTGTATCACATACAGCACTTAACTGACTCATTAGTAGCTACATCAATGCATGTGTTGCTGTCATTTTTGACAGCACAGACCCACCTGTAATATAATAATACTGATAATGTTCAACCATTGCACCCACTGGTCTCTCTTCATATGACAATTTCTTTTCTATAAATACTTTCAAGGTAAGTGTTCTGAATAGCTTTCTGCTATGATACCTAAATTTTCAGGCTCAGTTTTAAACAATGTTGCAAAATTGTTAGAATATTTAATATCTAATCTCTTGTGTAGAGCACTCAGTTAGAATCAGATCTGTGACTTGGTCATAACAATCAACTACAGTCTGTTTTAGAGCACTCACTTAGAATCAAATCTGTGACTTGGTCGTAACAATCAACCAGAGTATCTTTGCGTGGCAATAGCTAACGGAGGTACAGTAAGCTTGGGAGAAAAATGCCTATAAAAATGAATTATACTTTTCATGCACTCTAATTAATTTTTCTAATTCAGCAGTAATTAACTGAGATGTTCTTTTTTTTTTTTTTAATACAGAGGAAAAGAAGTTGATTAAATAAATAAAAGAAAAAGAAGAGAAATAAAAGAAAAAAATGTCTACTTCTTGCATTTGTTTTTCTGCATCTTCCTTGGCACGTTTATGAGCTTCTGGCATGATATCATCCAACCACTTCAGCTCTCTCTGGGTAAAGATGTAATCCATTGCTTTGCGAACAAAACACATTGCCAATACCTACAAAGATAAAATATATATATATATTTAAACTTATTTATAAATGGAACTTTGTCTGTGTGTGTATCCATTACCTATAGACTCCGAAACAGCTGAACCAATTTTCTTGAAAATTTACACAGTTGTACTATAAGTGTCTGCGAGTGTTCTTAGCTAGGTTTTGTGTCGAGGTACCTCTGATAATTATTGAAAATCAATAATCAAAAAAATCGGGTTATAGAAGGAGTGGTCCAATTTTAATCAAATTTCATACACTCATAGACAAAGACATAAGAAACGATGTTCAGAAGTTTCAAGGTTGCAGTTCTTGACGAAAAAAACTTATTTGATATCGATAACAGGAAATCAAAATTTGATTTACATCCATTCATTTTTCTTTCAGCCTACGGTTTCACTTTAACTGGAAACAACTATTGCTTTTTAGTCTTTTGTACGAATGTTCAAAGAGTCTGAGCTCCAGGACCATGGATTAGTTTTAAAACTTTCATAACAACTGAGCAACACTGGGCTATACTGCTAGTATATATATATATAAAAAGATCCATTAAAAGTCATAATAAAACCAAATTAATGAAGAGATAATATTGTCTGTATTTCTGAGATGAGGTATTGTAATTATTTACATTATTTAGACTGTTGTACTCATTTTTATTACCACATTCACATTCTTCAGGTGATTGGAATTTTGAACTGAACCCTTTATTTCAATCACCGGGGGGGAGTAGATTGTTCTAGTTCCGTGAGTCATGCCTCTTCCAGATGTCTCAGTATCAGTCATCTCCCTTTAACTCGACTCTCTAAGCTTTTTGTTCACCTCGACTGTAGCCAGATATTGAATTCACAACTCTTTTGGTTTAAGTCACTTGGAAGGGAGAAATAGTTATGCTGTGTATTTTAATATAATGTGGTCGAGTGGTCTAAGACGCACCAGATCAATTGGTGGCTTCCCCTATGTTGATAGGGGTCGCAGATTTGAATCCTGCCAAATGACACATTTTCGTAACAAAATTTATCATAATCGCACCAGTAGAAATAAATATACTGTTTGATTAAAAACAAAATACCTACTCAAATATGAGTATCGATTAAAAATAATGTTCAAGCAAATAATTTCAATATGTCAGTTGTTAAAACATTTCATTAATCTTTGGGATTTTCTGTAACATTGTCTGTTTACATTTGTTGACATTATGATACATTTCAGAGCAGAGATGGTTATTTACATAGAATTGAAAATTGTATTATATAGGCTTGATTTGACTTTGTTTAGACTATGGTATCATTCGTGGTCAAGTGGTCTAAGATACACCAGATCAATTGGTTACTTCCCCTATTTGATAGGGGTCACGGGTTTGAATCCTGCCGAATGACACATTTTCGTAACAAAATTTATTGTAAATAATCAGGCTGGTAGAAATAAATATACTGTTTGATTAAAAACAGATTATCTACTCAAATACAAGTATCACTTAAAAATAATGTTCAAACAAATAATTTCATATATATATATATATATATATATAAAGAAAAGGCTAAAATGCAAACCAATTCTGCAACCCAGATTTTGATCGTGAGTTCTACTCAGGCAATTGGAAGAATCCTTTATAGTATAAATATTAGCTCTGCTATTTTAAATAAGCACTGTTTTATTGCCACAAGCACTCACTGTGCTCTCTTTATTTAGATATATATTATTTCAAACATTATTCTTAGTGTCTACTAATTGAGCTGATGAGGGTTTCAAACTTTACTTGAACCACAGAGAGAGCAGTCTTGTTATTAAATTTTATAAAGTGCAGGTAGATAAAATTAAGTGTTTTTTTTTTGTTTTTTTTGTTTTTTTTTAATCCAATATATTTTTAGTGGATACCCATATTTGAATAGACGTTCTGTTTCCATATGTGCACACACACAAATTGTAGATCTGAATGCAGTATTAGTTATTTTATAGTGTCGTTTGTTAACTGTTTTACTTTTTATTTATAACTGATTGCTTAATTATTTTTGTATTATTATTAATATTAATGTATATTGATCTGATGTGTCTCAAACCGCTCAACCATAGTCAACTGACAGTTTCCCCTAAGGGACGCAGGTTCAAATCCTGCCAAAGGACAAATTTTTCTAATAAGGTTTTTCAGGCTGGTAGATATAAATAAATAGTTTTGTTTTTTTTTTCTTATGATTTAACAGTATATCTACTCAAGTACAAGTATCCATAAAAAATAATGTTTAAACAAATAAATTAAAAAAAAAAAAATAAATAGTCACTAATTACGGAATCTACACCAAGCTACTTGGGTTTCAACTGTGAGATATCGTCAGGCAAAAAAAAAAAAATCCCCAAAAATTACTCCCAAAATAAACTAACACTGGAAAAGTAGGGGGAGGTGGGGAGAAAAAGAATAAAAAAACATCATTAGAGGCAGAAACGGAACTCGATTTTTGCTACAAAAAAGGGGAAGGAGAGTGACAAAAAAGAAAAAACCTCATCTGGGCTTGTATGTATCCAAGATTTCATTTTTAAGATGCCTACATTTAGTCATCACTTCAGCATGTTCATTCAACAAGGTGCCTCTGTTTGTATGTGTCATGATGCCTAATTTTTTTCTCCTAGCACATTTTATATATATATACATATATATATATAAATGCAGGTTTCATTGAATAATATAGACAAGTTTTGTCTATTAATTTTGTGTAGGATCCATTTGTACCATCTGATATACTTGATGGTCATATCATTGAAAGGCAACAAAAAGTCACAGTAATTGTTGATTTTTTTTTTATCCAGTCTAAGCTTTCGGCTCACATAAGCCATTATCAAAGAATAAATATTAACACACAGTAAACATAGAACATTTAAGTTATTAACAATAAAGAGAATTTGAATACGATAAATTTTGATATCTCAACTAACATACTCAAATGCCTGTAATCGGATCAGGGACCACAACGCCACCATTTTGTCACTGTCTTCGGCCATCCATCACGGATCGACTTGTCTCTTCAATTTAATTCTCTTTATTGTTAATAACTTAAATGTTCTATGATTACTGTGTGTTAATATTTATTCTTTGATAATGGCTTATGTGAGCCGAAAGCTTAGACCCGATAAAGAAATCAACAATTACTGTGAGTTTTTGTTGTCTTTCAACGATATCACCATCAAGTATATCAGACGGTACGAACGAATCCTACACAAAATTAATAGACAAAACTTGTCTATATTATTCAATGAAACCTGCATAAATGAAAAAATGCTGCCAAAATACACACTATATATATATATATATAAAATAAAAAGTGTGAGAAGCTGTGAATGTTTTCTTTAAAATATATGTTTATTGTTTTGGTATTTATACAAGTTATAAAGTATTAATTGTTCATGATTTGCACTACACGTGTTTTGAGTCTAAAACTGACTCTCTTCAGGCGAACAAATTCGTGGTTTTATGTTTGGGTATCTGTGAATATCTGATCATTCTGTTTAAAGTTAATAGGAAGTATGTGAAAAATAAATAAATAAGAACAGAAAAATATAATAAAAAAAATCAGAATAATGTGAATTCAATGCTGGCATGTTTGAATCATCTCTTTTCTCCGTCAGCATGTGTCCTAACGGGTTAACCAGTAAGTAAATAAACAGATGAAAGAATCAAGTGTTTTCTTAAGGCATTCTGGTGCCTCTTTATAATCTCATAGGTTTGGTGATATTTGTGTCAGTGTGTGTGTGTTTGTGAGGGCCTCTTTTATTTATGTCTGTTTGTGTGGGTGTTTTTTTTTATTGTGTGTATATGTATGCGTGTTTCTGTGTGTTTTTCGGTGTGTGTATGTTAGTTGGATTGTGTTCTGTGAGTGTGTGGGTGTTTATTTATTTAGTTAGTATGAATTGGATTTGCTTTTGAGATTGGTGTGTGTATTTTTTTTATCTGTGAGTATATGTATGCATGTTTCTGTATATTTTTCAGTGTGTTTGTTTTTTATGTTGTTTTGTTGAGCGAAGGTTTGTATTTTTTATGAATCTTTCTTCCTGCATTAATAAAATCTCATAATATTTTGATAAAGTGGTTTGATGGAAAAAAGGCCATCACTGCATTCATGTAGATGTTTAGAGACATATAATTTCCTGTTATGTGATAATCTGATATTGCTCTTATGAAGTGAGATACGATAATTTAAGCATTGTGTCGCTCCTATGTATATTTTTGTGCATCTGTCGCATTTCAGAGCGTAAATTACATTTTTCGAGTTGCAGCTTAGATCCGATTTTATTTCGAATGTAGTTGCGTTTTTGAACTGGAAATATTTTCCTTCTATTATTATTTTGCAAACCCCACATCTTTGTTTGTTGCATTTTGTGACCCCCTGTATTGTGCGTTGTTGTTCAAATTTTGATGAGGTAAGAATGTCTTTTACATTTTGGGGCTGGAGTTTGCTATTGATTATTTTGGTTGTCCCTAAGATTTATTTTATTTTTTTCATTGTTGTTGAGTAATTCTATGTGGGTTTTGATCCTAGTGAATAATTCCGGATTGTTTTTGTTGTGAGTGGAAACGTATGCTAGTATGTTTTCATTTTTTTTCTATTTTTTCCTGTTGTTTTTCGTGTTCCGGAGGGATTCTAATGGTATCTTTTTTGCTAGTTGGAAACCCTTGTCTATTAGTGGTGTGGGATAGCCTCTCATTTTTAATGTTTTTTGTAATTCCTCTAGGGGTATTTTGCAATGGATTTCGTCACTCACTATCGTGCAAATTCGTCGTGCTAGGGAATAGGGGATGGATTTTAAGCAACTTTTTGGATGGTGACTCTTGAAGTGGAGGTATTGTTGGGTGTCTGTGTGCTTGTGGTAAATGTCTGTGATGATGTGGTTGCTCTCGTTGTTTATTAGTATGTCTAGAAAAGCTAATTCTTTATAGCTATATTCTAGCGTGAATATATATATATATATATATATATATATATATACACACACACACTGTTCAATTTCAGCCAATGTTCTTTCATTTATTTTGCACTATCTCTTAGGAAAGTCATGAATCTAACTTTCCCCAGCTATGGTAGGTTGGGCACTCTCACCTTAGTTGGCAGCCAGTCTAAGTGAGGGGAAAATAAAATTCAAGCAAGGGGAGAACTATTTTCATAATTTATGACACACTGTTTCTCTGCTATCAGTTTTTCCAAAGTTCTTACTACTATTATCAAATGTCTAGTGGCTCAGTTCTAAGTTTCACTTCTGTACACTCGTACATCATAATTGATGGGAGAGTCACACACACACACATATAAAGAGAGAGAAATACAAACCATTAGAGGGAAGGCAATGGAGATTTTCTTGATGGTCTTAATCACCCAAAGGATTCCAAGACAAATTAATTGAATTAAAGTAAAGAGATGAACTCGAGTTGTTCTAACATGTCTCAGGTACATGTAATCAGGTTGGTATTTGGCAGGCATGAACAGAATCATCACACGGCATACTAACTGCATACCCCGTAAAGATGACACACCCATATACAGGAACACACCATATAAAACTGGCATAGGGATGTTCTGGAGAAAAACAAAAGAAAACAGTAATAAAATTTTGCACTGAAATTATTTAAGTTTTAGTTTTATTTCTAAGATGTGTAATTTCAATATCTTGGTGTTACTTCAAACTAATCTTCTCATCTTGGTTGATATAGATGTTATTATAGACCCAACATTTCAACCAAGTACCCTTTTATAACACATGTATAACCAACTGCTATATTCATTATGCCACATCCTGAAGGACATTAGTGGTATATTTTTGGAGCCTTTTATATTCGGTGTCAGATGATTTTGACAATTGGTTATCATCTCGTGGTCAGAAGTTCAATCCTTGGATCTGGTAGTCATGCACCAATTTTACAAGAAAAAACAATGACTGATTTCACAGAATATTTCACAATAATCAACAGATAATCCATATTAGCCAATCAATGAACACCTGATGATGACCAGAGGGTACTTGGTTGAAACATTTTGTCTATATCAACCAAGATAAGAACAATAATTCACAATAATACCAAGATATTGAAATTGTTTAGGTTTTAACTTTCACATCTGGTGTTTTGTGTCCTGACAATTTCCAAGGTTTTAACATATATAGAGGTCTTTTGCATAATTCTTTCTATAACTTTTTATTTCAATTTCTATTTATTTTTCTTATTTGAACTCTATTATTATTATTATTATTGCTATTTTTACATTCTTACGTTATTTATTAATTCTATTCTAATTTCAATTATGTTCTCACAAATGCTGCTAACTGGGCAAGAGTAAGGCTGACAAAAAAAAATGAAAGACTATTTCTTATTAATACAGGATCCTAATCAATAAACTGAATGATAGCACTTCACCAACAAAATTAGAGAATTTCACCACCTGCAGAGAAATTTCAATAACTTAAATAATGCCTATAAAGTTAAACCCATTTTGGTAACAAGCTACTGCCACAGCTTAAAACCCATCCATTAAGCGAAAGAGAGGTGGATCCTAATATTTACAGAAATATTAGTTTTATAATTATTTTTTCTTGTTTGGATTTTTTATTTTATTTTTTTCTGTAATCTTTACATTCCCATATTATATTCTATTTTCAATTCTCTCTTTGCTTATGAGTTCACTGGTCAAAATTAAGAGTAAGAAGTCAAATTTGAAAGGAAAGTTTATGATTCAGTTATTTATAGGAAAGTTTTTCTTTAAAAATTACGTTAATAAACTTGAATTGGTGGGACTGTCACAGCCAAATCAAATGTTGAAAAAAAAAATAAATAAATAAATTGCCAATAATAACAATAGTTTAGTTTTTTTGCTTGTTTTTACTTTGATAGGAAGTAATGCAACTTAGTATAATGCAACTTAGTATAATGCAACTTAGTATAATGCAACTTAGTATAAGCTAATACTTAATTATGTATTTGCTATTTCCTAACCCCGCTTAAATACATTTATTCAAATCTGACATAAAATTCTTTACTTTGAACTCTGGTGAGAAATCGAGAGCTAAGTTCAAATTCCAGTTGAACTCTTTGCATTCACTTATGCTCAAGGGAAAGGCATGAATCCACCCTTCTCCCTCCAGCTATGAGTTGAATAGCAGGACAGATTGTGTTCTGTAGCCTTGGTTAGCAACCAGTCTATTGTAGAAAGGAATGGCAACCTACTGCAGGAAAATCTTCTGCCTAGTCAGTCATGGATTGAAAGAAACATGATCACTCAAGCGTGTATCACGTATGACACTTAATTGAGGGTCAAAATCAACACCAAAATTGGTTAAGCATGTCAATTTGTGCCGTCTTTCTTTTCCAACTCCCAAAGTGTTAAGTTATAACCCAAATAATCAGTCGAGCTTTTGATATGAATAGCAAAACTCATGTTGTGGTTTTAGATATTTCAAAGGCATTTTACAGGGTTTGGCATGATGGGCTTCTTCTCAAATTAAAAGCCTATAATGTCCCTATAAAAATCTTAGCTCAATCCAAGCTTTTGTGCTGAATGGCCACTCTTCTATAACCATTTATATTAACACAGGTGTTCCTTAGAGTTCTATCTTTGAACCTGTTTTCTATCATCTTCAACAACCTTCCTGATGTCATCAATGCTGATGAGACAACTACTTATTTTATAAAACCTATTAGACTTACTGTTAAGTGCAGCTGGTATAAAAAATGAACTTCAAGCTGTTGTTAACTGGGACAAGAAAAGGCTTGTAAAATCTGTCTTCTAGTTGTCTTAGAGAACTAGTTTATCTTTTATCAACATAGCTGATGATAATCTCTTTGAGAACAACTCATAGTGTCTCCTTGGTCTTACATTTTCTACTGACATGAAGTAGAAAGATTATATTGAATCTTATCTATCTACCATCCATCCAGTATTATTGACATACCTGATCTGGTGTTTCTGATATATATGTAATTTGAGATTCTTGATAAAATCCAAAGAAGTGTCTGTAATGTTTGTCTATATTTCTGAGATGAAGTAGTATTTACATTATTTGAACCATTGCCTTCATCTTTGTTGCCATTTTTACAATGTTTCAGCCATTGTACGCTCCGGCTTCTTCAGGTGATAGGAATTTCAAACCAAACCCTTTATTACAATTATATGATCTTCATTTCTTGCGTAGTAGTGTCTCTTCTGGTAGTCATGAATTATCACCCTCTAACCCTTTAAGTTACTTATCTACCACTGTAGCCTGGTACTGAACTCAGAACTCTTTAGTTCAAGTCACAGGAACTAACCAACGTCTATATCCACTGGGCCATGTGTTCTTAAGGAAGAAGGCTGGAGTGTACAACGGCTGAAACATTGTTCAAATGGCAACAAAGATGAGGACAATAGTCTGAATAATGTAACTACTGCCTGCAGTGTTATTGGTCTTAACCAGCTTGTCTCTTTTCTGTTATGATAATGTAGCTGCCCTGTGCCGTTTCTATAAATATTTTGATGGTAATTGTTCAGATTAACTTTCCACTATGGAACATAGACTTTATAGATTTAAATGTACCACTAGATTGGCAACTAGGTCTCATTGATTTATTGTTAAAATAGCTAGATGTAAACATAAGTTTTTTTTTGTTTTGTTTTTTAGTTTTTTTTATTGCACTTCTCGCTTGTGAAACTCTCTTCTGGCTTCTTGCTTTCTTGCAACCTATAATCTTCCTGCAACCTACTCTCCAACATCAGTAATGTATTTTACTAATTATGAAAATTTATCTGAATGCTATAAAATGTAAATCAAGGATTTTGATATAACCAGATTAATCTAATAAACAATTTTTAATTAATTTAATCTGTTTCATAAGTTTAACAGGTGACAGATAATATTGAAAAGTTCAAAGCATTTGCATTTCAACTTATAAATACCTAGAATACATATGATAAAAACGAGGTAAGAATTCAGTTAAGTTCAGAAAAATTAGCAAAGTAAGGATATTAATCGATAAAATTCCACTTACCATAAGGACAGATGTTAAAGTCACAGAAATTCCTATCATAAGGAAAACCAATGTACCTGTTACTCTTTGCTCCCTGAATTCAAAAATGAAGAAACAAGTGATTAAATATAATTTTCTGAATAAAATAAAGATTTTAATTCTTACTTCAAACAACAAATCCAGAATTCCTAAAATAAATCCACAAAACATATCTAAAGTCATGGCCTTGGTTCTTGGTCACTATATATATATATATATATATATATTTTTTTTTTCCTTTTTGAGGGGGTAGTTTATAAGGCACATGCCAGTGAGATATTTTTTTTTGTGGCGGACATTATGGCAGTTATGGAGCAGTTGGGTTTTTTTTTTTTCATTTTTATTATCTCTGCAACTTATTTGGTAACAGAGATTGGCTGGTAGATTCTGTGCCTTTATGTTGCCCTATTGGTTGGCTCTTTTTTCAACTGATCATGAATTGATTCCACAGAAGATCCCTTTTTTTGCTTTTTGGTTTTCTCAAGAATTTCTCTTTGCTAGCAAAGAGAGAAGGTTCTTCAACTAGGAGGGTCTCTAGAAGTTAGTAGTCCTTCATCTGCACCATGTGGCACAGGCTGATAAAAGAACCTCAGTATTAGTAATGTAATCAGTTCAAAGAGGTGATATTCAGTACTGAACATGAGCACATAAGTGGACCATTTCTAAAATAGACATTTTTTAAAACTTGTATAGAAATCACAAATTTATATAGCTGAGAAATAGGTCAATATTCAGAAGCAGACTGGCCAGGGTGTCAGCCTGCCTGCCTGCCTGATGGCAAGTGGGTCCTTGATTGAATTAATATCAAATAAAAATACAATAAAGAAATAAACAGACAACTGTCTTAGTATAAAAAGGAATAAGAACTTAATATAGTCATTTGCACACTATCAGTTACTAAAGTACTACAAACATATATATATATATATATATATATATATATATATTAGCATCATAGCCCAGCATTGCCCGTGCAACTCAGTACATTTTAATTTCTTCAGCAGATGAAACAAATATGTTTAAATTTGCTGCAGACACTTAAAATATAATCTATATATATAACAGACGATCTGTGAGTCTGTGTGTGACTGTTCCCTATGCACACCTACATTTTTTAATATTTCTTTTGTTTTAAAATTATGGGGAAAATTTTAGTTGCGTTTGACATGTGTGATTTGATTTCTTTGACGTAATCTAGCAACCATCTTAGATGTTTACAAAGCAAATGTAAACAATCTGCACCATGGGCCAAAAAAAGGGGGGGGGAATTGCTGAACTTAAACTCAAAAAGTATGTGTCGACCTGGCTTCCTGTAGATATGTGTCCCTAGAAAGTTTGAATGGTGTAGCTTAAAAAATGTAAGCATGCATAGAAAACAGTCACACACAGACTCACAAATTGCCTTTTATATATATATGTAGATATAAGCATTATATCACTACACAAAAGTTTTCATGATTCAGAACAATACTTTTCTTCTTCAGGTGATATTTTAAAATCAAAATGATTTATTTAGAAAATATTAAGATGAATTCATGGTTATTTAGAAAATTTTCAGTTCTATAGTTCAACTTAATTCTTACTTTTGAATGTGAAATATGGATACACTTAAAAGCATATTGTATAACTTCCTCTTATTAACACTTCTTAATTTTCTAAATAACCATAAATTCATTTTAAATTTCTTAAATAAGTCATTTTAACCATTTATTTTAAAACATCACCTGAAGAAGAACAGTATTGTTCTGAAACATGAAAAATTTTATGTAGTGATATAATACTTTTATAAACCATTGTAATAACAAAATTACAATATTAAGCTCTACTTTGTACTGAGCACTCTTTATAAAAGTAGGTGCATGAACAGTGGGTTTTAATCTGGTTTTTTTTTTTAATTCATTATCTAATCTAATCTAAACTTATTTATAAATGGAACTTACTTTGTCTGTCTGTGTGTGTGTGTGTGTCCATTACTTATAGAATCCGAAAAGGCTGAACCGATTTTCTTGAAAATTTACACAGTTGTACTATAAGCGTCTGTGAGTGTTCTTAGCTAGGTTTTGTGTCAAGGTACTCCCAATAAATATCGATAATCGAAAAAATCGGGTTATAGAAGGAGTAGTCCGATTTTAATCAAATTTGATACACTCATAGACAAAGACATAAAAAATGATATTCAGAAGTTTCAAGGTTGCAGTTCTTACAATAGTGCAGAAAATCGATTTTTATATATATATATATATCGATACCAGGAAATCAAAATTTGACTTATGTCCCTTCATTTTTCTTTCAGTCTATGGTTTCACTTTAACTGGAAACTACTATTGCTTTTTAGTCTTTCGTGCCAATGTCCAAAGAGTCCGAGCTCCAGGACCATGGATTAGTTTTAAAGCTTTCCTTACACTCAAAACACCGGGCTATACTGCTATAATAAATACATATAATAAATAATGTAAGTAATGGTTACTGTTAGAAGTACATTCTATTTAGATATTTACTTTTAAAAGGTACCTAATACAAAAGTAGAGCACAAATATATTATTATCATAATAATAACATAGTGCAACTCAATAGCTATAAAGTTTCGGTGTTAAAACACCCTCATCAGGCAGTAAAATGTAGTTAATTTGTTTGGTAATACATATAGACAAGATTTGAAAAATGAAAATAATAAAATAAAAAATAAATAAAAACATTAGAATAAAGAGGTCAACCAATTAGATGACTTGAGTGGGGCGGGAAGTTATAACATTTTAGAGAATGGCGTGTATGACTCATAGACAGTAGTGTTTTGCCACTGAAAGCCAGACATGTCAAAAATTTTAAACTGGAAAGAGACAAGTGAAAGAAAAGGAAAAGAGTAGTAAAGATAAAATAAAGTAAATATAAAAAATAAGATATAAAGAATAATGTAAAAAAATTAAAATATAAATAAAAATAATTCCTTAAGGTGACTTGTAAGTACAAATAAAAGAATAATAGTAATTAAAAAATTGCCAGTTCAATAAGCTAAATGTTTTTTTTCAAGATATAAAAAGAGCAGATAGTGAAAATATTGAGAAAATTTTCAGAATAATTTAAGAGAATGGAAAATTCTAAGGTGGTAAAAATTAGTGATGTCATTATGTTGGTTCAATAAATCAGTTTATATGAATTTTTTTTCTTGTAAGCAACGGAAACAAATTTCACATAACGATTTACATGTTCTAGCTTTAGTTAATATTTTCCACTTAACTGATGGAGTTTTATCTGTATCTTTCAGTTGCCAGCAGTATTTAAAAAGAGAAGTAGAATTACATATACTAAGTTATGCTGGTAAAATTGAGACTTGAAAGTACATCTGATATAATGTTTGGTATTATTAGAATCTTCAGTGGTTGAGATAGTAGCTTGGCATACAATGGAATCTGTAAGGAATTTATTTTGCAAAGTACATCTGTTAGGGTTATGACAATTGCAGGAACTTGTGTTATCATTATTTAGGGTTAATTGGTTATATTTAATATCTTAATGTTGTTTTAGGACTTTATTATTGCCTTTCTTTATTATCATATCAAGATTATCAGAGCTGTGAGTCGTACACACACCATTCTTTAAAATGTCATAACCTCCCACCCCACTTAAGAATAAAGAGGTCATCCAATATGATGACTTATGCTTTTATTTATTTTTTTATTCTTTGTTTTATTTTTTAAATCTTTTTATATGTCAAACCGTACTGATGAGCTGTGATACAGAAAAACAAAACTGTCTGTGGATGGCATATATAACACCATATAAATTAACTATGTTTTACTGATGAGGATGTTTTAACACCGAAACTTCATAGCTATTGAGCTGCAGTATGTTATTATTATAATATGAATTAGCATATATATATATATATATACTATTTTATATATTGAGCTCTCTAGTGAAGAAAATTTAAAAAAATAGTTAATACTTCTGCAATTTATGCATTACTCTTCAGCAATGAATTGAGTTCTTTCGATGACTGGCATGTGTATATCCCGCTTATATACAACACACTAAAATTTCCCTTCTCTGGTTCCATACGCCTATGGCTTAGGGGTTAGTGACTCTGACTGACACCAAATTGGTCAAGTTTTAATCCTGGCCAGAAGCAAGTGAATGTCTAGCCATACTGATGAGCTGTGATACAGTAAAACAGGCTTGTATGTGGATGATGAATATATATATATATATATATATATATATATACACACACACACACACATTTGAACTGTTAATGTGTAAATTCAATTATAACATTCTGTATTTACATTTGGAAATTCCCGCAGGTGATATATGTACTGTACATGTACAATGAAATTACTAAGAAATACACAGGTTTTTTAATTATTTTTTTTCCACAAAAGTTTTAATTGTAATCCTTTTACTATATGTATTTCCTTTGTCAATATTTATTTGCAATTTTGTTTTTTTTTAACAAGATTTAAGAAAAAATAATAATAAAATAGTTAGAGACCTAGATGAGAAATGGCTGCAACAGTGATACTTACAGCTTGTAGGGATTGCAGATTTTACAAGTATACAAATGTGCTAAACTTTTAAAGGTAGAGAACCAGTTTACTCTTTTACTTGGATTGCCAACTTAGAATGGCTCCAAAGTAGACCTGAGTTGATATAACAAGATAGGTAGCTTTGATTGTGAAATCTGCTAATATCTACCACAAAGCAGGTTATATGAAAGTATTCAGTATTAGTTCCTCAACTGATTATCTCCCTTTAGACAAGAGATAAATTTATTTTTTAAGATAGTTATGGTTGTCAGGTTTAGCTTGTATCCAAGAATTTCATTTCTTATTTACTCATCACTTCCTTTGTCAAATCGTATTAATGACAAAATTCACCACCAACATGCAGGTTCAGGACTAGAAACTTCCCATTTCACCAAATCCTGTTTCCATCATCCATTTCCTATTGCCATTTGGCTTTGCAAGAGTTGGTTGCAGATGAAAGAAAATCAGAGTAGAAGAAAGTGTCGATGGCATGAATTTGCCAGAAATTGACCTACACACTTGATTTCATGACATTTCTTTGCAGCACATATGGAATGAGACCTGCAGAATCTGGTTAGGAAATTGCAGCGGCCTGCTGCTGACGTTATAATTTTGAGTAGTACCTTTTATAGCATGTCCGTCAGGCACAGCCATGTTGAGATCTGTTGTAATCACAATGAACTTGTTCCACTGTTGGGGTCTTTGGGCTTAGTCTAGTTCTTTGGTTTTGATCTTGCTGGCAAAGGTGGCCCTACCAGGACTTTAGAACTCCTGACAGCGTCACTCTCAGTCATTGGACCATGCATAACCCTCTACTATGACAAGGAGAGGCCATCAGAGATAGTGCAAGGTAACAACTGGGAAATGGAATACGTTAGTTCCTGCTTCTCATTCAAATGTGCCATATGTTATGTAGCTTTGAATAGAACAAGTGATATAAAGGTTGTTTACCTGACCCCCAGAAACTTGGGTCTTTCTCCTGGAGCAGTACACTGAGATTCTTTTTTCAAACTCATGACATGGGTGATCGAGAGGACTGTCGCAGCTACAAACCAAGGCAGTCCAAGTAGCGAACAAATCATAATCAGGCTAGCCACAATAAACAAATCCAAATGATAGCCATGTCCTTTCTGTAGAAAAAAAAAAAAAAAATTAAATTTACTATTTTAAAAGAATGTGCATAGTTACCTAAGTAAAAGTTTACATGATTAACCTTAAACACTCTTTAGGCAACTTCAGTCAACAAGGAAACCATTTATCCTGCCATAGCAGTTGATACCAATTTCATGATTGTGTTGTCACATCCTGCTATAGCAACAGCGAAAAATCAGCCTTGGCTTAATCAGGGCTAGTGTAGTTTGTATTTGAGGAGTCACCATATATAGTGGACGAAGAAATTATAATGTAGAGGACTAAAGGTTAAAAGGGTTCAATTTATATTTTACATATGATTCTTGTAGAAATCACATCCAATCACAACAGATATATGACACTCCCAATAGGCTTACGGCCATATCACATTCAATACACCGGTTCTCAATCGATCCCCGAAGTTAAGCAATGTTGAGCCTGGTCAGTACTTAGGTGGGTGACCAGTTGGGAATATCAAATGCTGTAAGCGTTTAGTGACGGATGTGCATTGTGGTGCAGTGAATATCGGCTCGGAAAGAGAAATCAGTGAGCCAAGTTCGAATTCCCGTTGAATACCCTGCATTCACTTAAGCACTGATACTCTTGGGAAAGGTATTAATCCGTCCCTTCCCTCCAGTTATGAGTTAAACAACAGGGTATGACTTGGGGACCCTGCCCTTAAAAACAAATCCCAATGAATCTTGATACTCGAAAAGAGAAAGTATTACTAGACACAAAACTTACATTAAAAAAACAAGTTGTTGAAAGAAAAAGGTATTACCAGCAATAAATAAATAAAATTTAGTTGGCAATAAATGACCCGCCGAGGTTGATATGCCATAAAACAAAACAACCAACCAACCAACCAACTATTCCTAATAAATGATTAGTGATGGTTTGCTTTATTAATTTGTTTTTGTTTTTTTAATCATTTAAAACTTGAAACAAGGTTGGACCACCATCAGTGCGAAAGAGGTTACAGTGAGTGAAAAGACTGGGTACAGGGGGTATTGAGGAAAGGATGAAAGGGAGTTCCACAGGTGGGAAGTGCAAGAAAAGAAACTGTTGGAGTAAAAGTGGTGGTTATATTTAACTATTTTTGTGAAAACTGTTAGAAACAACAGAATTGGCATCAATGAACTGAGATGTGTGCAGAAAGCAGAAACTTCTAGAACACAAGGAAAGAAGGCTTCAAAAATTTAACACTCACAAGACAAATTGAAGGTAAGAGAAGCAGAGAGAAACAGTGAGTAACCTACTTAACAAGTTCGTGTGAATGCATGGCAGAACAAGAACAAAGTGGGATGATAAAAGGGTAACATAGAAAAAAAAATGAGAATTTGTGAACAGCCTTGATTCCTCAGCCCTTGGAAAAATACGGTCAAAAAAAATTTTAATGGAAAGGATGCACAACTTTCACTTTGATGTTACAAGAGACTTCATCCTCTCTTTGACAGTTATTATTAGGTTGTCCCAAAAGTTCGTAAACACTTGCAAAAGATTGAAATTTTACTTGCAAAAACAACAAAAATTATTGCTCAAAATAAAGACCATCATTTTACCAAGACTTTCTGCCATCGATCTGCAAGCTTTCAGATCTGGTCAAAGTACTATTCAGCCGGCTTCGAATCAAAGAATTCTTGACACGCTTCCACGACTTCATCAAACGAGTTGAATTGGCAGCCCTTCAGAATGTGTTGCATTGAGCGGAAAAGGGCGTAATCTGATGGAGCACAGTCAGGACTGTAGGTTGGAAGTGACAGAACCTCAACGCCGTCCAGCTCTTCAAACTTGTCTTTTTTCTTCTTGGCGGTGTGTGGCCTGGCAGTGTCCTGCTGCATCAAAGTGTGCTTTCAGTTGATCAGAGCTGGGTACTTTTGCTTCAACTTTTCATAGACCCGCTCAAGTTGCTAACAGTAAAGTTCGACACTGATGGCACGACCATTCGGAATCAACTCAAAATGCATGATTTCTTCAAAGTTCCACCAAACACACAACATGACTTCTTACTGAATCGATCTTGTTTTGGAACCGACTGTGTCTTTTGCCCTTTCTGAACCCATCGCTTGTCTCGATTGTGCTGGATCAGATAGACCCATTTTGCAAGTGTTTACAAACTTTTGGGACAACCTAATATTTTTCGACCTGCCTGCTGCCAGGAAATCTTGGTGAGGAAGCTAGTTTTGTCACCAACCATGTGACAGATACTACTGAGTTTTATGGTACCAGTAGTAATCTGTTATCATCAAAAAAACAATCGATATATAAAAATACACCCTTGAGCAAATTAATTGAAATAACTGCTTTAGTTTCCTTTCTTTCACCATATAGTCAGCGAAGTGACAGGATGTAATCAATTTCTAATTTTTACTCAGATTAGCTCAATCGCAGTGGTGTGCAGTAAAATTAATCTATTTTTAAGGTGTAAGATGAAATTTTTGGGCCTTGAAAAATATTGCAATGTCTGTGATTGCGTCAGATTTTTTATCACACCCAGACACTATTGTCTTGACATCAACTAGTTGTCCTACGGTCATTGTCTGTGATGGACATTACTTCAAGGAAGCATATGAAAATTGTAACACTGCACAAACACACTGGCAAACCTTACAAAAAGATCCCGGATATTGCTGATGTCAGCCTTTTAACTGTCACTCGTGTCATCAAGATGAAGAAACAAACTGGATCCATTAGTCCAGAATGTATGGGGAAAATGCAGTCTAAAAGTACAACACCAAGTGGTGATGTATACATGTTCAAGCAAAGTGTGAAAAATCCCAATAAGACATTTGTTTTATTTTTCAATTGATTTGCATGAAGGTGTACATGTACTTCTTCATAATTCTTTTGAATTCTTACTAAAACCAGTCGGTCTATAGTCAACAGCAATGCTAAGTGAAAGCCATAACAAAACTCGTTTCAAGAGGAATACAGTGGTACCCCCTCCCACCCATATCCATGATTTCAATTTCAAACCATCTTCAAAAATGAATGTCTTATTAATGATCCAAAAGTGCAGACAAGTCCCACTTGTTTCTATAAAATCACCAAAGTTAAGCAACATTGAGCCTGATTAGTATCTAGATGGGTGACCACTTTGAAATACCAGGTGTTGTAATCTTGGATGTAATGACACGGAATTGTTAACTGGAGAGATGAGTTCCAACTCCAGTCAGGTTCATTATATTCACTTATACACAAATATCCTTGGGAAAGGTATGGAGTTATCTCTTCTCTCAGCTATGGGTTAATTAGTAAAACTTTAAAATCATTATTATCTCCATAAAAATTTCTTACAATCTTAAAATATTTTCTGGCTTTCAATAAACCTGAAAAGAATTGATAAGTCATAGAAAATGAATCGCCAATCAAAAACTTGACAGGTTACTTCATGAGTAGTACTGATACTATGTAATGCAGGCTCCATGGCTGAGTAATTAGCAATGAAATAAATCTGGTGAGGAGGGTAGCTAAATACCTAGCAGTACAACAAATAAGACCAGTGGGTAGACTCAAGAGTCAAGAATCAACTAGCACATAAATTTCGTGACTCGTTGCCCCATGGGAGGCTTTGGCTGAGCAAAGCCTGGGGAAATGCAAAGACAGACCCTAACCAGGATATGGTGTCTGGCAAGATGTTGCAATGGGGAACAGCTGCTGGTTATGTTGGACTTTCCATACAACTGAAATTCAATTGTGCAGGACAAGAGAGAGTGGCTAGTGGTCTGAATATTCCTCCTCCAGCACTTTTATTCTCTACAGTTTTCTCTATTTTTTTCTTCCTTGACAAGAAAGCCCAGCAGGAAAGCATTGAACATGCATACATGAGAGAGAGAGAGAGTGACGCAAGGATCTTTAGCTCCAAGAGACCTTATTCCATATCCAACAGAGGGGAAAAAATGCTGTGTTGCCAAGTTTAGACTGAAGTATCTGCAATGATGATAGTCCTGATTTGATATCTCATCTTCAGTTACTTTTCCACCACAATAATGTAGCTTCCCTTTGCCTTTTCTATAAATACTTTCATGGTAACTGATCTGATGAACTTTCCTCTTTGAATGTGGATAGAATTAAGGAAACTAGAACATTATATTTAAACTTTTAGATATTGTAGCTAACAGGGAAGCAAGTATATGGAAGGAAATTCCACAAACAGGATGTGTGAGAAAAGAAACAGTAGAGTAGAAGTGTCTGTTAAATTAGACTATTTTCATGTCAAAAGGGTGGAACCTTGATGCCATTCTAGTAGCAGAAGTAAATTTATGTAGTCAGAGCACCAGGGAAAGAAGCTTATCAAAGCCATGAAAATATTTGTAGAAAAGACAGAGGGAAGCAACATTTTGTTTGAGAAAGTGACTGACAGCAAACTGCTAGGTCAGGATCATTTACATTGCAGATCCTCTTTTGGATTTTATTAAGAACTCAAAGATGAATAGCAGGAGTACCTGACCAGATATGGCAACAATAGTCAAGGAATGGTAGATTTCTAAATGTGCAAAACGGATTCTAATGGGAAAAACTTTTTGGCCCAACAGAGTGACCCAACCTTCCTAGCAGTATAAGCAAATGTAGATTCGATGTAGTCATTCCACTTCAGGTTAGTTAAGAGAGAGAGAGAAGAATTATACATTCAGGTGAGGAATTCTTTTTTTATTAGTAGTACAATGTAACCTAGAACTCTAACTTTGTTTTACTAAGAGAAAACGACAATTGCTAAGCATTCTCTGTAAAGAAGTGCACAGCAGTCGGGTCAGAGGTGATTATTTGCTGCTTCTGGATATTTTGGTAAAACTGTTCTATAGCATTTAGAGAAGAGGTGAACACTTCTGAATAAACCCAACCCTAGCTTTAAAAATGTCAAGAAAGACCAAACTTTGACACCATAAAAATCTCCATAGATCATAAGACTTGTTTCCATTTCTTGTTGGTAGAAGAGTTGGCAGACCTGAAGCAGACTACCACCACGATTAATTTTGTTGTTTTCATTTTTTTTTTCAGTCCTATCGATTCTTACTTAAATTTTTTGATTATCAAAAAAAATTTTGAAAAATTACACTATTTAAACCAATTTTTTTAGTGGGGGGTCAGTTTCTCATACAACGTTAAAGTAAAATCGATCCTCCATTTTCAAACCACTCATGTTGGGATCACTTTGTTTATGTTAATTTCATTGTTTTACATTTTTTTGTTTACTTTTTTTTCAGTGCAGTTCTATCGATTGTTATTTAAACTTTCCGATTATCAAAAAAGACTTTGAAAAATTACAATATTTAAACAAATTTGTGGAGAGGTCAGTTTCTCATACAATGTTAAAGTAAATCGATTCTCCATTTTCAATCTACTATAAGGTTGTATGAGAAACTGCCCCCACCCCAAATTGTTTAAATATTGAAATCTTTGCAAATTTCTTTTGTCATCCATAAAGTTTAAGATGTAAAAGGTAATATTGCACAAAAAAGTCCAAAAAATTTGATAATGAACACATTTACAGGTGGCAGTAATGTTGTACCGGCGACTGGTTTCAAAATGGAGGCTCGATTTACTATAATGTTGTATGAGAAACTGATACCCCCTCACCAGAAAACGTTTAAATATTGAAATTTTTCAGAAATTTTTTTTATCAATCGTAAAACTAAGGGAGTAATCAATAGAACTGCGCTGAAAAAAGTAAAAAAAATAAATATTAAAAACAAGGAAATTAAACGTGGTGGTAGTCTGCTACAGGTCCACCGAAGTGTCAGGTGTTTTAATTCTTTTTCATCAAAAAAAATTTTTTTCACCATTGTTTTTTTCTATTTACAATGACAAAAGTAATCTTAATACTTACTTTGAGTTTGTTTTCTTTCCTATTTACAATGACAGCAGTAATCTGCTGATCCATGAAGATTAGAATTGTGCATAGTAAGGCTGGAATAAGGGCCGCAAGGATTGTCCACCAGGGATTCCTGAAAGGGTTCACAACCCAGCTACGTGTCGGTAGAGTAGGCTACAAAGAAAAAAGTGATAAATTACTAGAGAAGAAAACTCTATAACAGTGAAATAATTCTGTAAAATGACATTATATCCACTTAGTGATGACCTCCATGTTCACTTTTATATTTACATAGACTCCATCACTGATATTGAGCGCTTTCATCCATAAATATAGCATACTTATATTTTTATCATGTATGATGTCCATTTTATTATTCAAATGTTATTATAGTGGATCAGTCAGTTAAGTGCCATACAGGATACGCACTTTAGGCAATCATGTCTCTTTCGAGAGATGACTGACTGGACAGAAGATTATCTCGCAGGAGGTTGCCATTGCTTTCTGCGGTAGACTGGTTGCCAGCCAGGGCTACAGAACCCAGTCTGTCTTGTTATTTAACTCATAACTGGAGGGAAGAGACAGATTAATACCTTTCCCAAGAGTACTTGTGCATAAGTGAATGCCATTCACATTATAGTGGATACTCATATTTAAAATACATGCCTCATTTTTACTTTTTAACATTTGAAATAATAAAAATAAATTATTAAAAATACATTAATTCTTTAGAAATACAGATAAAATTTAAAATGACATTCTTATGTATTTGTCTATATTCCTGAGATATTTACATTATTCAAACTATCATCCCCATTTTTGTTGCTATTTGTACAATGTTTTTTGGCCACTGTATGCTCCAGCCGTTTTCAGGTGCTAAGAATTTCAAACCAAACTCTTTATTATGATCAGTTGGGTATAGCATTCTCCTTAAGGACACACGGCCTAGTGGAGATAGACATTGTTTTGTTCCAATGACTTGAATCAAAGGGTTGTGAGTTCAATACCAGGCTACAGCAGTGGTGAACTTAGAGTCCGGTTAAAATGAGATAACTCCTGACTACCAAAAGAGTCTTCATACAAGGAATGAGAATGATATACTCCAATGATTGTAATAAAGGCTTGGTCTGAAATTTCTAGCACCTGATGAAGGTTGGAGCGTACAATGCCCAAAATGTTGTCCAAATGGTAACAAAGATGAGGACAGTAGTTCAAATAATGTAAATAGTGACATTCCTTATATTACACAAAAAATTATTTTCATACATTGGATGATAATTTCAAAAGGTAAATTTAACCACCCAGCTCATCAGTGAGGCCAAAACATTATGGGCTGATATCCGAAGGTGAATTGGCATGGCAAAGGAAGTATTCCAGAAGTTGAGTAAAGTATTAAGAAACAGGACAATTTCGCTAAAAACAAAGAAGAGAATACTGGATTGCTATGTGATGTCAGTTATTCAATATGGCAGTGAATGCTGGATAATATCATCAAAAATGAAGGAAAAACTTGAAGCAACTGAAATGTGGTTCTACAGAAGGATGCTGTGAATATCATGGATCAAGTATGTGAGCAATGATGAGGTTTTGGTAATGGAGACGAAAAGAAAATTAATACTGAGCATCAGGAAGAGACAGTTCCTGGGACATGCAATGAGGAAGATGGGTTTGGAGAACCTGATACTAACAAGCCAGATAGAGGGGAAAAGAGACAGGGGAAAGCAGCAGATAATATATTTGAAGAACCTAATCAGATGGATGATGGAATGAGAGTTGCGTGGTGTAACAGACGGTGTGCTAAGAGCCACCAGGGATAGGGAGACATGGAAAGCCATAATCGCCCTATGTCCTGAAGGGACAAGGCACATAGAAGAAGATGAGATGGGTGGTTAAATTTACTTGTCAAAATGGCCATCCAATATAAGAAAATTAAGACTTTTGATGTGTAGTAAATATTGGCTCTGTAAATAAATAAATTTAATTACGGTGAGCCTTCTGGCTGGATCAGTGTTTTCTTTTCTATTTACAGTGACAGCTCTAGATTTGATGTAGTCGTTCGACTTTAAATGGCAACAAAGATGAGTATCTTTTTGGGTTTTACTGCCAAGCTGTATTTTTAAACCACCCATCTCATCAGCGAGACCAAAACATTATGGGCTGGTAATGTTTTAATCTCGCCGAGGAAATGGGTAGTTAAATTTACCTATCAAAATGGCCATCCGATATAAGAAAATCAGCTGGAGAGATGAGTTCCAATTCCAGTCAGGTTCATTATATTCACTTATACACAAATATCTTTGAGGAAAGGTATGAATCTATCTCTTCTTCTCCCAGCTATGGGTTAATTAGTAAAACTTGTAACTATAAAATTTCTGTAATGTATATGTAATTTCTTGGGGTATATCATTCTGTAGAACAGAATGATATATATACTTTCTTTCTCCACCAAGCAATTTTCAAATTTCTGGCAAAGTTAAGTGCATTATCATGTTCATTTTTTTCATAGATGGTGCCCAACCAAACTGTGCATTTGACAAAATCAAAAACAATGCACATATGCAAAATAAGAAATATAAAATGGCAAAAATTTACCCATCACACCCTGGAGAGAGAAAAATAAATAAATAAGGGTTTTAAAGAAAATTAATTACTTTATTTTAATTTGAATTCTTTTTATTTTTATTTGTATATTTTATTTTATTTTTTATTGGGACTCATTACACTTCCAACATGCTCAATGAATGTCAAATTTGCCAAGCTTTCTTTCTCCATTATGTATGCCAGACATTTTTCTGATATTAAGCAAAAATATATTTTTCATCCCAATTTTCCTTAAAAATTTTGAGTTTCTTATATACTCTGTCCATAATATTCTCAGCATCCTTCTGTAAAATCACATCTTTGTTGCTTCAACTCTCCTCTTCTTCTGTGAGAAAATTTTCCAACATTCAGCCCCCATACAGAAAAATTGATATTGCACAGAAGTATAGCACTTTTATCTGATTCTCATGAAAATTTCCTGTATCTTAATATTTAGATTGAAAGGATGCATTTCAAAAGCTAACCAGAATACTGAGAAACAGGAAGAATTCATCAGAAACAAAGAAAGAGTACTGGACTGTGCTGTGATATCTGTTCTTCTATATGACAGTGGATATTAGAGTTTCGAAGTAACAGAAATGTGGTTATACAGAAGGATGCTGAGGATACCATGGACCAAACACGTCAGCAACGACAAGGTATTGGAGAGGATGCAAACGAAAAAGAAAACTTATACTTAGAATCGGGAATAAACATCAGAGGTTTCTGGGATGCATAATGAGGAAAGAGGGTTTGGAGAATTTGATACTCAAATGGATGACAGAGAGGGGGTTTGAGAAATATACTAGGAGGCAAAATATTAAGAGTGACAAGGGACAGGGGCAAATAAAAATCCATGAACACCTACATCCTGAAGGGATACAGCCCAGGAAGAAGATATTTCACTATTCCAATGCTCCTTGAGATTCTTGCATTGCATGTTTCACCATGTTCTAACACTTCTCAAACAGTTAAATCTCCAATTTGCTGCTGGTATCTTATGTTGTCTCTTTTGCTAATGACCTACTAAATGCATCTAAGTGAGAGGTATAAAAAAAAAATTGAAAGCCTTACCTTAAATTCTGTAGGCACCAAAAGTTTTGGAGTTCCAATACCAAGTAATGCATCGACTGTGACCATGGATACAATGGCAATGATCACAGCAAAGTCGCTAATTATTGCACGCACCTGGAAGTAAAATGAAGAAAAATATAACTTACATGTTTGGAATGAAGAGATGTAAAAAAAAAAATAGAGCTCGGTGCAACATCTTCCTATCACATTATAATTCTACCTGTTCTTCTGTTAGTAAGTCACTATGTGGTGTCAGCTTTTGAGATTTCACTCGCCAGATCAACTCAGGTGATTAAAGTTTATTACTTTACTTGCTCGCGGTTGATTAACAATCTCGCAATGAAATGTGTCCCTCCAAATATAGAAAAACCCAACCCAACTTTTACAACCCAAAAGTATGCCAATGAAGATTCACAAGTTACTTAAAATGACCAACAATGACATTTTTGAACTTGCTTTTATTGTCCCAGTCAGTGTAAACATTTGTTTAATTAACGTTTCCAAAGTGGATCCAAAATGTCTCGGTCACCTAGATTGCTTACAAAAAGTAAAAACAAACATTTGAAAAAAAAAAAATACGCATACTTCTTTCAACCACACACCAAAAAATAAATTACATAAGTAATTTTTTTTATAGAAAATCATTGAAAATCAGATTTATTTTTTATCATCTAGGAGATGGAGGTTGTAATCAAACAGAAGAAAGAAATTACGAATTTAGGTACCTCCACTCAATTGCCAAAAAAAAACAAAAAACAACATATCATGATGTTAAAAGGGCTCAAACTTAATACAAAGTTTTATCATCAAAATGTTTATGCTATTATTAAGAGGAAAGATTGAATTCTGTTATTATTTTTAAATATTTTTTAAATCCTTTCTAACAAAATTTTCAATTTCAAAATTTTAATCAAAATTTTATTTTATTCTTTTCAGTCAGCAATTCATGTTTATGTAAGACAATTAGTTAGAAAATGGAATCGGTCGAGCAAATTACATAAGAAATTTTTTTTATAGCTCGGTCGAGCAAAACGATTTTGGGGTGAGTAAATTTTCCCTTGCTCTCAACTGCCGATCGAGTGATTTCTTTTTCAAATCTCAAAGGCTGCGTGGTGTTATATCTTGTCATTACCTCAGAGAAATAAGGGCTCATTCTATTTTGATTATGAGGGAAAATAGACAAATATATATATATATATATATATATATATATATATTGATTGTTAATTACTTAGTTTCTGGTCATAAGTTTAGACCAGTGCACATTTGTATTAAAAAGTGTTCAATACAATTATATTGTAGAACTTTTGAATATTTTCCATTTGTAAACAAGTTATTACGCGACCTAGCATGGTGTCTGCAGGCGCTCATGGTAGAAACCTAGGTCACTTAATAGTTTACAAATGGAAAATATATACACACACACACACACACACTACTTGCCGTAATTATTAGGCCACCCCACTTTTTTTAAGAAAATGATGTATTTCATACTATTTTAGTATTTATTGCCAAGTGGATAATTCTAAATGAAAATAGAATGGTTCTTTTATTATTATTACTTTGCAAAATTTTATAAAGCATCCAGAAAGCCTTTGCTTTGGCCAGCCAATAAGAAAAAGAGACTAGCATGGGAGAAAAGAGCACAAAAACTGGACACCAGAACAGTTCATTTGATGCCCGTTATTGTGCAGTATTAACAAAAGAACAATTCTATTTTCATTTAGAATTATCCACTTGGCAGTAAATTCTAAAAATAGTAGGAAATACGTAATTTTTAGAGGGGTGGCCTAATAATTATGGCCGGTAATGTATATAACAGGGGCAAAATTCTAATCACCTAAAGAAGGTCAGTGCATAGAAGCTGAAACATTGTTGTCTTCATCTTTATTGTTATATTCACAATGTAAATACCTCATCTCAGAGATATAGACAAATATCAGATGTTGTTTGGTTTTAGTTCAAGAAAGAAATAGTATGAAAAATTATTTTCGTCCAATATAAGGCCAAAGTACCATTGGAGGTAGAGTTAATGAATGGCAATGTTGTAAGGGTGAATAAGGGCAAGAAAGGGCTGCATATTATGAGGATATGTAGTGTAGATAAAAGATGGAGCCTCAATTGAAAAAGATAACGTTCTAACTGCATTTAACGTCTGCTTCAGTGTGATGAAAACCCTTGGCAATTTCAATCCTTTCATTACTATCTTCTGACCTCTTTAAATAATGATCAGCATTCATACTTAGGATTCTTATTGCAGCATTTTATTAAAGTTAAGCTCAAGTATTTAATCATGTAATAGAGGATTTTTCGTGGGTATTCTATAGCTGTGGAGATTGCAAAGACCTTATTTAACTAATTTGATAATCGATCATTTGAAAATTAAAAGAGAAAAACTGTACGGAAATCAATACTGAGCAATGATGAGGAAAGAAGGCTGTGAGAATCTGATACTCACACATCAGATAGAAAGAAAGAGAGACAGGGGAAAGAAGTGGATAACATATTTGAAGGGCCTAAGCAGGTGGATGGCAGAGTGGGGTTTGGGTGGAGTAACAGGTATAGGAAGATGTGAAAAGCCCTGATCGTCTATATCCTGAAGGGACATGTCACATAGAAAAAGAAGACTGCCATTTACAATATATTTACCAATTTCTTAGCTGAAAATACCCTTGGGAAAGGTATAAATCTGTCACCTCCCGAGTTACAGGTTAAATAGCAAGATTTATATCTGATAAAATCATCGTTATTCTCAAAAGAAATTGGCAATGCAATATTTAGTTGCAAAAAATATACTTTTAATCCAATATGGTTCAGATTTAAATAAATCAGGAAGAGTTGATAAACCATAAAAAAGACAAATCAATCTTAGCTGAAAAAAGAACAATTTATGAGAAAACAAGCTTTCAATTAGGTCAGCTGATCATAAATTGTTCAGCACATAAGCATGTGGTTATGTGTGGTATTACTTAAAGGTTTCAAGAGCATAAAATGCAAATTAGCACCTTTTTGAATAGGACTGGCAAGACAGGTTCAAGTTTGAATAGTTTATTTTTACTTTAATCTAAAATCTTAGGTAAGACATGAATCCATCTTTTTCTACCTATATCTATGGGTTAAATAGCAGAGAAGACCAAGCTTTCTAACCTTGGTTGACAGCCAATTAAGAACAACAATTCTGAATACAAAGAAACTACTTCACCATTTTTTCCCCAAGCACAATCATGTCTATGTGCAAGTTGCAGATTTTAAAGAAAACAATTATTACTTATGTTTTGTCATACAATTCAGCACATAAATAGAAAAGGAATGTGAGTGAGTGAGTTTTGTTTAACGGCATATTGGGTTATTTAATGCCAAAAAGGTAATGCTTTAAGGTATTTTTTTTAATGTTCGATTATACTAAGAGGGTTGATTTAGTTAGATTTTGATGAAATTTTTTATTTTAGAAACTGAAAATGTCTTCTGGTTTTGTATTCTAAAATTTATTGCTGGTAATCATTTTTTTTCTCTTCAAAAATGTGTTATGGTAATAATTTTTTCTTCAAAACTTTATTGTTGGTAATATTTTTCATTCTTTCTATAAAAGTCTATTTTTATAGTTTCATAGTGTTTTGACCCCTGTTTGGGGGGGTTAACTATTTGCCCATAGCTGGGACCCTAACAGGTGCTACCACCCCGGGTCAAGGTGGACCTGAGAACAGCAATTAAGAGGTGGTTCCATGCTCCTCACAACCTCTCAATCAGAGGCCTTGCTGCCGGATGCAGTTTACTGTCATACCCAGGACCCAGAAAAGGAATGTTATTTGAAACAATTAAGACAAGAATTCACTTACCATGGAAGGGAAAAAGCGTGCATTCCGTATTCCTTTCAGGGCCATGGCAATAGTGAAAGTACCACCGAAGAGCATAATAGACAAGAAAAATACGTCAGGAACATACGGATGGACATTGCAACCGTCACCTATTAATGTACCCCCTAAATCCGTGCAGTTAGACTGGGTGACAAAGTTCCAATTAACTGAGGTAGCATTGGGTTGTACAGTGACAACAGAACTGTTGGGTTCGAGGCAGGTGCAGTTGGTTGGCAGTTCTTTCGAATGGCCTGTCCTAACTGGATAGTCATCTTGGATATGGATAAGTTTCACCAAAGACTCTACGATAAAAATCAGAGAGATGAGAGCTGCAAAACTCTCCTCGGTGAAACGTGTGATGTACCGTACCAGAGCGCTGAGATCAAATGCAACCATGATAATTAAAATGAAACCAGTCCAGATCCCAATCCACAACCGAAAGGCCAAATAATCCAGGCTTTGCTCACTGAAATAGTTGAAAAGGAAAAAAAAATTAAGATTAGAAATAAATAAATATTTATATGGAAAGATGATCTATTGAGGCATAAAAACAAATTTTTACAAATTCAACTTTATGGTGAACGTATAATAATATTAAGCTTAAACCCTCTCAAAAAATTGAAAATAAAGTGTGATCTGAGGTAGTTATGGTTAATTACAGTGAGAAAATATATATCAACTTAGTTTCATAGGTTATGGTAGTATTAAAATTATAAAACAGTTTTTAAAAATATGTCTATATTTCTGAAATGAGGTATTTTAACTATTTAGAGTTTTTACATTGTTCAGACTTTTGTCCTCATCTTTGTAAATATGAGAACTAAATTTCAGTCATTATACACTCTGGCCTTCTTCAGGATCTGTCCATATTTTTGAGATGAGGTACGATAATTATTTACAGTTTTTACAGTGGATAAAAGCATTGGTAATTGTGTGTTGTGATGCAGTGGATATTGGCTGGGAACAAGAAATCGGCGAGCCAAGTTTGGATTCCAGTGGAATTCCTTGCGTTCCCTTATGCGCAAATACTCTTGGAAAAGGTGTTAATCCGTCACTTCCCTCCAGTTATGGGTTAAGTAACAGGACAGATTGGGTTCTATAGCCTTGTTCGTCAACCAGTCTACTGCAGAAAGCAATGGCAACCTACTGCGGGATAATCTTCTGCCCAGTCAGTCATGTCTCATTCGAGACATGAACACCCAAGCGTGTATCCTGTATGGCACTTAATTGAATCTAGTGACTTGGCCTATAGAGTTGTGAGTTAAATAACTGGCCACAGCAGAGGTGAACAAAAATTTGAAGAGTTGCATTAAAGGCAATTAACTGAAACTAAAATATCTGGAAGAGGCATGGCAGATGGAACTAGAACAATCTATTCCAGTGGATGACATAAGGGGTCCAATTTGAAATTCCAACATATATCATCTGAAGAAGGCCAGACTGTACAAGAAAGATAAGGACAATAGTCTGAACAATGTCAGTCAATTAAGTGCCATATGTTATACCCGATTGAGCGATCATGTCTTGAAAGAGACAGGATGACTGGGCAGAAGATTTTCCTACAATAAGTTACCATTACTTTCTGCAATAGACTGGTTGCCAGCCAAGGCTACAGAACCCAATTTGTTCTGCTATTTAACCCATAGCTTGAAGGAGAAGTGATGGATTCATTCCTTTCCCATGGGAGTAGATAGACTTTACTATCGCCTGGTTCACACTCCACCCATGTCTATTGAACATGTGAAAAGGATCATCCCTTGTTCCCTGTTTAGGATGTGGTTTCCGGTTTTCTCTTTTCCAATCTTTCCACTATTACGTAGCCCCCTCCACATCAGTGGCATTACTGCCTTGCTCGGGGTGATATGAGTTAAAAAAAAAAAAGAAAAAAAAAAAAAGGGTATTTGAATGTAACAAATTCAAATGGAATTTGAAATCGGCTCTCCAATTTCTCGTTCTGAGCTGATATTCACTACACCACAATACACATGCAATGTAAATACTGAAAATAGCTTTTCAAAATGGTAAAAGTTACCAAAGAAGTATAGAGTAATAGCCATGCCAAGATTTTGACAAATCGTTTTTTTTATCTGGTCTACAGTTAACCTCTGCTTAATTTATTTAGTCAAGATAGAATCTCTTTTGTTCGATTTTTGACCAATACATGCTTCTGCCAATTCTTACCTGTTGTCACTGAAGGTATTAATTGTTTGTTCTGGTTTAAAAGCATCAATCATCCAAGTATTAGTAAAAGACTGTTTTTGGGTACTTACTGACAGAAATTATAGAGAATTGTCTCAAATACTAGAACAGGACCTGTACTCCCCAGAATGGTAAGGGGCTGTCCTGCAAGCAGTGAATACACAATGCCACAAATGGCACCTGCAAGAATACTCTCAAAGGCAGCCTGAAGAAAAAAAAAGATAAAGGTAGGCTTTCAAAGATAATACAACAAAAACATTAGTCTCTTATTGGATATTTAAAGAATTCCATTCAAATGTCAGCAAGAAACTAAAACTTTTCAGTTATATATTTTTATTATTTTCCCATCATAAAAGGCATTTTAATAAAAATTAACTGAGTAAATATTTCCAATGATCCTATTGTTTCTCAGATATTTGATGAATTTTAATCATTAATATATTCAATATATTTACACAAAACACTTTTTATAATGGTATTAGTATAAAAATGCATAATCAATGTCAGGTTAAATATTGTAAAATAATAAATTTTTAACATTATAGTTGCATAATTTTTTAATATATAAATATTTTAAAACTTAGTTGATACCAATAATTAACATATTTTTTATGTAATGTATTTATATAAAAAAAATCAACAAATGTGATATTGGTTAATGAATTTCTATGCTAATTTAACAAAATAAAACATTGTTAAAGATATTCTTCAGTGTGGCCACACTGCTACCAAATGTGTCACAAGGTTAAAGCATAATGTGGGGTAACCATAAATTGCGTGAAAAAATTGATCAAGCCTCCTCAGCATGGCCCCTTTGGGGACACATTGAGTAAGCATACACATGAATCATACCATTTTTGATACAATTACCATAACTAACAAGCAGCAGGAGCTCATAGCAACAAGCAAACAATAATGAAGACCATCTGAACATGTCTTTATGTCTAGACAGCAAGACAGATATAAAAACAGACCATGTTGTCTGATCAGCAGTAATAGTCAAGTCAGCCATCTTAACAGTGGTTCTGAGAGCAGTTTTAAACCAGTCAGTCAGGTGACACACACACACACAAAGCTGCTCAATTAACTGAACACATGCTGCTTAACAAATCAACTTTCAATTTGTACATTTACTCATAATCTCTACATGAACCAAATACAAACTTTAAAAAAAAAACTACTCCTAAATTTTTGTTGTCTCTCTTGTGTATTCCTAGAATAAATTCTAATTTTAGAACATTAATTTATTTATCAATTTCTTCCTACTTTGCATGAATGAGAATGTCCACATTTGCCAGTTTTCCCAATGAGAATTAGTAAATTTCAGAAATATCATTATCTTGGTCACAAAAGCAAAGTTTGAAGGAGATATTAACCATTTTTCATACTTTCTAGGTGTCAACAAATAATTGTTTTTACCTCCAATTTAACACTTTTCATGCTTATGCAACAGATTTATAATTTTCAGTTCAAGTTTAGATTTAATGTCTGTTGTAATGTTATTTTTTTCAGCAATACAACCATATCTAATCTAAATCTAATCTAATTTATAAATGGAACTTTGTGTGTGTGTCCCTGTTACCTACAGACTCCCAAACGGCTGAACCAATTTTCTTGAAAATTTACACAGTTGTACTATCAGTGTCTGAGAGTGTTCTGAGCTAGATTTTGTGTTGAGGTACCCCCGATAAATATTGATAATCACAAAAATTGGATTATAGAAGGAGTGGTCCGATTTTAATCAAATTTGATACCCTCATAGACAAAGACATAAACGATATTCAGAAGTTTCAAGGTTGCAATTCTTTACATAGTGCAGAAAATCGATTATATGTATATAAAAGGCAAGATGTTTGTGTGTATGTGTCTGTTTATCTGTCTGTATGTCCTTTATACAGATCCACAATTTTTATCCGATTCTCACCAAACTTCACACAAATATTCTTTAGGCTAAGTCTGAGCTCCAGGACCATAGATTAGTTTTGAAGCTTTCATTACATCAAAGCAATGCTGGGCTATACTGCTAGTTTTACATAATTGTTAGACTATAAGTCTTTTTACATTAGGGTGAATAAACATTCCAGGGGGACTATTCATATTTGGATATCTGAGATGACTAACACAAGGTTAAAATATGCTTTTCAAAATTGTAATGCAAATCAAATGCCATTTGTTAGTAATTTAGGGGTAAGATCGCCGACAGATGACAAATCGTCTGAGTTTCAATCCTGGTTTGAAGCAATCGAGTATCTAGCTGCACTAATGAGCTGTGATACAGTGAAACAGGCCTGTATGTGAATGATTTTATATATATATATATATATATATATATATATGAATTTGTTTGAACATTATTTTTAATCGACACTCATATTTGAGTAGAGATTCTGTTTTTGTTTTTTCAATTAAACAATATATTTAGGTATATATTTCAACCAGCCTGATTATTTATGAGAAATTTTGTTAGGAAAATGTGTGTTATTTGGAAGGATTTGAACCTGTGATCCTTAACAGCTTAGGGGGATCCACAAATTGATCTGGTACATCTTCGACCACTTAACCACAAATGATTTCACAATCTAAATATATATATATATATATATATATATTTATTTCTAACAGTTTGATTATTTATGAGAAATTTTGTTACGAAAATGTGTCATTCAGCAGGATGAGTATTGATTAAAAATAATGTTCAAACAAATAAATGTCAGTTGCTAATTTCATTTTTTTTTAATCTTCAGTACTTTGTTATATATATATATATATAGGATGACGGACTCTCCCATCAATTTTGACATATGAGGATCTGACAACCTTGTTCGGTTTTTATGTGATACTTTATTTTCACTACTGACCTGCAACAAGTTCACATATTATACAACAGCAAGCATCTTGGGATGTAGCCGCAGGAATATCTGCTGACACGTTTTACCTTTTTGTTGTTGTTCATCAGTTCTTAGCTGGTCAATACAACTACTTCTGAAATTTCTGATACCTCTCTGGCACAAATATCTCCAGTTATTTCTATACAGGACAACTTGCAGAACAACTTGCTCAAAGTCAGTATGAAGCACATTAAAAGCTGAGAGGTTACTCATTATTCTTCTTTTATGTACCTTGTCCCTTCAGGATGTAGGCGATCATGGCCTTCCACGTCTCCCTATCCCTGGTGGCTCTGAGCACGCTTTCTCCTGTATCGTCTCTCAGCCCCAGTTCAGTCATCTACCTGCTCAAGCCTTTTAAATATGTTATCCGCTGCTTTCCTCTGTCTCTTTTTCCCTCTATCTGGCCTGATGATCGTTTGGTTTGGTTTAAGGGTCAGTCTTTGAATATTGCGATCACATTTTTTATTTTTTATTTATTATGGTCTTAAAGTAGTTGCACGTGATAGATTGTTTGTACCTGTTTTTATTTCAATTTTGTTATATATTCCTATTTCCTTTAAATATGCCATTAGATGATCTCCCTTAGTGCAGATGACTGTTTGTCTTTATACCTGAGCCATGGTCGTCCAACAGTCCTTTGTCCACTGTCAACCTGGCTATACAAGATCTTAAGTATTCTGTTGTTATTTTATACATATAAAAAAGACTGATATCGAAATGATACGGCTATTGCTATGGGCAGAGCTGTTTTGTTCTACTGAAGTAAAAGATTAAAAGGTTCAATGATTTCTAGACTGATCTTTTATACATCACTTTTCAAAACTGGCAAATGTGGACATTCTCGTTCGTGCAAAGTAGGAAGTAATTGATATGTTCTAAAATAAGAATGTATTTATTCTAGGAATAGGCAAGAGACTGTAGAACCACTTCTATATGCATGTACTTACCTACATACATTGCCATGCACATACGTTTGTACACATATACCCACACACACACACACACACACACCTATGTAAGGACTGCACGTGAAGCCTTCTTTTTCCCGTGTTTGTCAAGAAATATATAAACTAATTCCCACACGTGTCTAGCCAGTTGGTAGATGTTTTTCGGAGCATTCAGACCGAGAACTGTTCGTCTCTTCACACAAACCATTAATTGCATTCAGCAATTAGAAACATAAAAATGTTTCTCTCTATTCTGTAAGAACATTTCAATATGTGTATAATTATATTCACTACTATTCAGTACAAACATATTATTTCCTTTTTCAGGGACTTTCCTAACATGAATATTTAGATAATATCTTTAATATTTAAGAGAGAACTCTTTTCACGACATTTTGCATTTGTGAATTATTCAGTTCTGTAACCTTACTTAATACAATGTTGTTATATTCGTTACGTTGTTCTTTGAGTTATTTTATTTATAATTGTGGTAGTTTGGACAACCAACCTCTTCTTCACTGTTGAAATCACTACCCCGACGGTCAGTCTACTACAAATTGGTACCCAAGTTGTCCAGATCACGACATAACAACAAAAATTTAGTAGTTTTTTTCAAATGTGGCTCAAAAGCAAAAAGAAATTTTTGAATTTGTTTTTGACAAACGGAGTAATACAAACCATATTTTGTTCGGTTGCATCTCCAAGCAAACCACCAAAAGTGATGATCGGAGTGAGGCAGGCAAAATATAAGAAAACAAAAGAAGCCAAAGACTGTACATGGATTGCATCTGTAATGTCACTTAGGTAAAATGGAGCTTTTCGTTTGATATCTGAAATCAAACCACCAAATAACCTAGCAAAAAAGAATAAAAAAAATCATTATTAAAATAAGAATAACTTCAATGAACTTGACCACTCTTGAGAATGAAAAATACACAAAAAACATGCAATGTGAAACTGAAAATTAGGTTGCAAAAATTTTGGAAGTGTTTGTTTTTACTTTTTAATATCCTAAAGTTGTATTTTCACTCATTTTTTTTCGTGTATTTTATCTTTTACTTCTTTTTGAATAATATTAAATTCATATTGTAAATAATATCTTTGTAAAAAGAAATTGTGTGTTCAGAAAATGTAATGATGTAAAGCAATCTAGGGGAGGTAATTCAGTATTTGGCATGGGAAATATATGAGAAAATATTAGTTACAAAAAAGCAGGGGGGACAAATAATCCAGAAACTTTATCCTGTACTGGATTGAACTCAAAATATAATCAGTTTGTGCCAGTCATGAAAATAATCATCCCTGATAGTTTTATTCGAATCCATCCAGCAAGTCGAGAGATATTTTGATCAGACAGACAAATGTGACCAAAAACAATACCTAAGCCTTAAAGCAGAGGTAATAAGCTGTATGAAGAAATATATTTTATTTAAAAAATTCAAACAACTTAAAAAGTAAAATTGTTTAGAAATTATTAATAATTTTTAACAAATATTTCTATAATTTCAAATTTAAATATCTGACAAGTGATTCAGAAGAAAGCTGAAAATATGACAGTAAAATTCAAATAGTGCATTAGAATAGCAGAGGATGCCTTCTAAAAGCTAAGTGAAGTATTAAGAAATTGAAAAACATTATAAATGTCAACTATTTTATATGACAGTGAATGCCAAACAATCTCCTCTCTGATGAAGAGACTTGAAGCAACAGAACATTCTACAGGAGGAGGCTGAGAATACTCTGGACTGAACTTGAGAATAATAAGGAATTTTTAAAGAAAATAATAAAGAAATGGATATTTTTACTTAGAATCAGAAAGAGAGTTGACATTTCTAGGGAACATAATGTATGTGTTTCAGAAAGGAGGCTTGGAAAGTTTCACACTCACAAGACATATTGAAGGTAAGTGGGACAGAGACAAACCACAAGTAACCTACCTGAAGAATTTGTTTAAATAGATGATAGAATAAGAAATGAAAGGGATAGGAAAAAGACATTGCTGAGAGCTACAAATCTAAGTCAGCAAATGAAATTATTAGCATACAAGTTGGCCTGTGCCATCAAAAATGATGGAAAAATATTTATATCAATAAACCATCTAAAATGATGGCTATATATATATATATATATATATATATATATATTGATGTACCTACTATTGAGTATCTTTCATTAAGACATAAGAAAAAAAAAAATAATCCAAATACCTAAGTGTGACAGGAGGGAAATATAATATACACACACACACACACACACAACTGTCTTTATTATAATAAAGAGTATATATATATATATATATATATATATATATATATATAAATTTTGATGTTCAAATCAGTTTTATGGCCATTTCTACATGAAATCCCTAAGAGAAATTTCATGCATCATTGGCAACTTTATTTTGAAATAAAGTTGCTGGTGAAATTTCTCTTAGGGATTTCATTTAGAAATGGTTATACAACTGATTTGAACATTGAAATTTATTTTATTTTATAATTGGCTCTGTAATTTAAATATTAATTACATTGAGCCCTCCACCTTGATCATTTTTTAATATTAATTACATTAGTATTAATTAGGATTGGTTCTTTGGGATTTACCTTCCTACTTTTTCTTTTGGATTTAAGTTTTATATTTAAAAATATATATATATATATATATATATATATATATATATAATTGTCTACTCAATGACATAATTAGTGGAAAAAAATAAAGTAAGGCACTATTAAAGAGCAAACATGCAGCAAGAGCTTTCATAACTGGTCATGAAGAACTTGGCCAACACTGCCTCGCTATTGTCTCCCTGAGCATGGCCGGAGGGAGATATATATATATATATATATATATATATATATATATATAGAGAGAGAGAGAGAGAGAGACACACAATAATCTTTATTATAATTGAGGATAGTTCTAACTTCATCAATGTTTGTATGTGCAATGTCAATGTAAAGTGCAACATCTTCCATAGTATATTTGATTACAACCCACAAACACTGACATTATAATAAAACCCTTTCTTGTCTTTGGGGTTTTATAGAGACTATTTTGAACAACATAAAATATGCTTAGAATACTTTGCAACCTGTCCTGCTGCCATTTCTGTAACAGAAATGTGATGCTCCAGCAGTATAATGTCTACCTGCATTTTTTTTGTTGCTCTAAAGAATTCAACTTCAGCTGTAAAAAAGCAATACCATTTCAAGAAAAATTATTTTAATCAAAAGGGAGAGAACTCTAAGTTGAATTGATGACAGTATTATTTTATGAACAAGATATACACTGCATAGAAATCAAGTTTACCATCTGTAATCAAAGTTGAATTCTTCAGAGCATCGGTGGAAACAGTTCTTCTGTATGGCTCCAGTGCATGGACTCTAAGACATTTAACAATAACCAGTGACATACAAAGGTTTGGTGATGCCTGTGGCAAACTCCTTGATAGTAAGTCCCAAGACTCAAAGGAGTGGGGATTCCAGTCTTGCATATCAAAACATGGATCCATTTCACACCATCTTGTAGGACCCTTTGTACAATGAAGTAAAGAGACAATTTTAAATTTCAAAAACTAAATTTGTATTTTACTCTTTAATAAGAAGTTCTCCCCATATAGATAATGGATATCCTGAGCTTTCTCGAATTCTGCCCCCAGCCTCACACCTTCAGCATCTTACAGACAAGAAACTTGACAGGCCTCATACGAAGAGGCTCAGTAATCAAATGTCTTACAATGCCAAAGCTGACAACTATAACTGCTGAGGAAAGAGTAAGATTGATTATTGGAGAAGCAAGAATAAAATTAATTAAATGTTTTACTCAAGGGAAATGATCATGTGGGAGACCAACATATTTTTTTTTTTTTATAATAATCATTTCACTCCAAGGAAGGCAGTACTGCCACTGGTGTGCAGGGGCTTACAGTAAGAGGGGAGAGAAGACAGAAAAATAAAATGGCACAGGGGATATTAAAGAAAGGGTAAGAGAGAGGTGAGAGTTAGAGACAAAAGATGGTAATTAACATTGCACTTAAACCTTTGGAGCTCTTAGCTATCAGGGAAGGAAGTTCGAAAGGCAGGAAGTGTGAAAAAAGTAATAGAAAAGAAGCAACGGTTATATTTGCTTATTTCAGCAATAAAAGAGTGGGACCTAGTTGCTAATCTAGTTGCACAAGTAAATTCATGAGGAAGGGGCATCAGGGAATGAAGCTCGTCAGAGCAGAAGCAGTGAAAATACTTCTAGAAAAGACAGACGAAAGCCACATCTTGTCGGTGAGAAAGTGACTGAAGGTGAGCTGCCAAGTCAGGACTGATTATATTGCAGATCCTCCTTTGGATTTTGTCGAGAACCCAAGAGATTCCCAGGAAGAAAGCTTCTATATTTATTATTATTATTATTATTATTATTGGACTGCAGCCATGAATGACTGCAAGAAAGCAACATAATTTCAAGGAAAAATATACAAATCAAAAGGGAGACAACTCTAGGCTGAATTGATGATGATAATATTTTTCTATAATCAGTTTTGTAAGTGAAACTAATGAAAATAAGATGAAGATTCCATCTGATTTAATGTGAAGAATTGAAAGATCTCTGGTTCCCTGTAGGCACACCCTAAGATGCTTGCTCTATGGCATTTATAAACAAGCTGAGTGTCATCTTCTGCAATGTGTTTATGGCTACCTAGAGATAAAGCAATTGACAAGCTGGAATATTTAACACTAGATACTGCAAGAATTCCCTTATGAACAAATTAAGAGGCTCAATAACAACTTCCCAAAGCTGATAACTACAATTACTGAGTAGGGAAGTCAGAATGAAATTATTCACAAAGTCTTAATCTGGAAACTGAAACAAGGGAGTCAATATTGTGGCAGATGAGCAATGAGCATGTACCTTCATTGACAAACTGGTTGAAGGTACCAACTTTTTAAACAAACAACTCCAAAGGGAAATGTAAACTTGTAATGTAGGTATTTGGGTAACAAGGCATTTGAAAACTTTGTTGCCTGTCCCTCAGTATTGAACATATATTGCAGAATAGAATACATCATCTGCACAATCAAAATAGAATAGAGTACAGGCCTGTGTCAATGCCTAAGGAAAGGCTTTGAAAATCTGAGTACTGATGATACGTTTCTTATTTTGGAACCTGTGTACATAATGACCTGTGTAATCAGTACATGCCATTGGTACCAAGTAAGTAACTCAGTACTATCTGATGCATACTCAAGCTACCAGTGATTAAACTGGTTCCTTGGCCAGGCCTTTCTGGTGGTGGGACAGTGTTTAAACACTTGCTAGAATTAAAAAAAACAAGGCCTGTCAAATGGTGAATGAAACTTCTTTTACGGTCAACAGTCATCTAGCACAATGGGGTAGACTTGACACCATAGCTATGTATGAAGCCACTATAGGGATGACTGCTGGGCAAAGGGCTCTGAAGTTAACAACCACAGTCAAGGATTTCTCCAATGGAATCAACAACTATGTTGTCTAAGATCAAAGTGGGTACTCAAGTTGGAGAGCATCAGCTGTGACTTAACCAGGAGAGGGATAAACTGCAACAGTTCTTCCCTCCACAAGACACACTAAGCATGAATAAACACCTTTCTCTGGCTTTTGATCCTGATATGTGGAAGAAAATTGGACATGTGCTGTGCTGTATACAAATCCTATAAATACACACTGTCATGAAACTGATATTATGGTATCATTTACTTTGATTCAGCTATATTATCTACAGATTTAATCTTAAAGTAATATTTTACATTCAGCAGGATTTAATTTTAATTTATATCAGTGTGTATATATATATATATATATAGACGTTTAGAACGGCTCATGATTAAACATAATAGACATTCATTGTCTCTTATATTTAATAGCATATGTCTAGAAAAAAAAAATATATATATATAAAAAATAACTATGATTTCTCTATATTTAAGGCATGAACTATGAGGGACATAAAGATTGAACCTGGCCTGAAGATTCTTCATTTTTGAGGGTGAAACTGGGTTGTTTCAGTTCTATTTTTTATTGTTCATTTATCTTCCATTTTATAGACTCTACTTTGTATTGAGCACTTTTAACTGCCAACTTCATCATAGTAAGAGTTTAATAAGATTGTGGATTTATATAAGTGTGTGGTCTAGCTGTTAAAACATTCACTTTCTGACCAGAGGACTCTGGTTCAAATCTCAGCATGGTCAATTTGTCATGTTAATGTATTCTAGATGTCCACAGCCTGAAAAAGCAATCCCAGTATGCAACACCTTTGGAAATTGCTTGAAAACCATATCAGTTATGATCTCAGATTAAAGACAGTATGGTTAAATAAAAAAAAAAAGACGAGAAAAACTGTATTTACCTTGCCTACGCGTTTTGTCCAGTGATGAACTTTTAATAAGGCAAAAAGATGAAATAAGCTTTATTAAAAATAAAAAGTCTAAGCAATCTTTTCAGAAGGAAAATTTACGAGAGTGCCACTATCCAGTACTACCAAAATATAAATTTGTGCCCTGTTTTTCCCCAATCTCACCTTTTCTTATGGAAATGATAAACAGACTAATATACATAATAAAAAATCCAAAGAAAACGGTTAAATACCCCTCATTTTAACATCTCGTGATATTGCATAACACATGAAGGAATTCTGAAACTAAAAAATTTTCTGTTAATGTTTTTGAATGATTTATGAGCATTTTTTATAGTTACCAACACTGTTTGTTTATAGATACGTAATTTGAAATAAAGCTCATTTTGTCTTTCTGCCTTGAATTAAATACAGTTTTCCTCGTCTTTTTTTTTTTATTTAGCCATATATATATATATATATATATATATAATAAATGGAACTTTGTATGTGTGTCCATTACCTATAGAATCCGAAATGGCTGAATCAATTTTCTTGAAAATTTATACAGTTGTACTATAAGCGTCTGCGAGTGTTCTTAGCTAGGTTTTGTGTCGAGGTACCCCCGATAAATATCGATAATCGAAAAAATCGGGTTATGGAAGGAGTGGTCCAATTTTAATCAAATTTGATACACTCATAGACAAAGACATAAGAAACGATATTCAAAAGTTTCAATGTTACAGTTCTTACAATAGTGCAGAAAATCAATTTTATATATATATATATATATATAAAGAGCAAGATGTTTGTATGTGTGTTGGTTTATCTGCCTGTATGTCTGCATTTTTTTTTTTTTTTCAGCCCTTTTATTTTAGTTTTTGCTTTGGGTTTGGCTCTAAGTAGGTATAATTGTAGTTCTTAGTCTCAGCCATGATACCATTTACTCAGAGGACTTATTTAGCCTTCAAAATTCAGTTTGCAATGAAAAAAAAAACTTATTTGATATTGATACCAGAAAATCAAAATTTCACTAACATCCATTCATTTTTCTTTCAGTCTACAGTTTCGCTTTAACTGGAAACAACTATTGCGTTTTAGTTTTTCGTGTCAATGTCCAAAGAGTCTGAGCTCCAGGACCATGGATTAGTTTTAAAGCTTTCATTACCCCCGAGCAACGCCGGGCTATACAGCTAGTACACACACACACACACACACACATATATATATATATATATATATATATATATATATATATATATATAGTTTGTCACTTAGCTGATTGGTATTATCTTTAGTATCCCGCTCTAAAGTTTTGTAGACAAACAATCCATGAACCACTCCATCCATTTTCTCATTTTAAGCACTTTTTTATTAGTGAACAAGGATGATTTTTTTCTTTTCTTCATAGTGTGTGTGTACACTTGCCTGTGCATATGTGAAAAATGTCATTTTTCTTGTCTCTTTATACTCTCTCCATACTGATTTTAAATTTTTTCTCTCTCTTTCAGTTGTAGCAATTTTGACATTCAGTATGTATATAAGGTATATATTCATAGCTAAATTTTCCAACATAATATCGTTCCTTGTCAAGACACCTTGAAAAAGGACTCTGGGTACTCTTTTCAAAAACGGAAGAGATATTGAGATAAGGACGTGAAGCACAATGTGGAATAATGTGAATAGACCTAAGGCGGCATTGGCCATTCTTCATTGAGGTTAAATGGGCTGGGCACATACATTTTGAACAGAATTATGAAATACTATCTGAATATTACCTTCCGGTTCGCACCAACGTTTCATCACTGTGTTCATCTTCATCTTCTTCTACAACAGCTTTCCCATTAGGAAGGTGGCCACCAGATCCTGGGGTTTTACGGCCCTCCTGTAAGCAACAACAAGAATGGTAAGCATGGAGAGAACACCAAAATGTTTAAAAAAAACTTTGTTTTTTTATTCTTGTGCAGAAAGACCCTCATACCAATAAATATTTTTACACAAATAACACTGAAAAACACTTTTCAATTAACCCAGATTTAATTAGTTTGATACCTGTCAAATTGCTGACAGCAAAATTAATCAAATTTTAAATCTAAATTCTTTGTTCATTTTAAAATAATACATTTATTATAAAAAATTATGTTTAAATACAAAATGGGTTGTAAAACTGACTTTAAAATGCCAGCTTATATTTTTCTGTTACTAAGGAGTTCTTGCCAGACAAAGGAAATTAACCCATGTGACACAAATGTTCATTTCAGTTTTTTTTTTTTCAAATTGGGTTTGCATGCATATTTTAATTTTGAATTCAATTTAATATAATAAATTTATAAATACTAAATTTTATTAAATTTAATTCAATGACAGACCTAAAACATTTCTGCAAAATTTTAGGAAAATCTTTTGTTGGTATCACACAAGTCTGCAAGTCTCCAACAATAATTAGTGCTAATAATTTTAATGGTGATCTTGTTCAATGTTGCTTAACTTCAGTGATTAGCATGACTTGACCAAAAACATTAAGCATATAAAAAGAACACATGTGTGATACTACATTACTTAAATCTTATTAAAAACATGACGAGCATATTCTGACTAGTAGTTCCCCAGTGATCAAGCATGCAATATAATCCATCTGTACTACAATAGAAATGATTATCAGATGCTTAAAATAGTTTATGTTGAAGCAAGGGGGATCATATTGTATGCTTCATTCCCATGAAACTTTTAGCTATGTGTATACTTGTCACATTTTTAATACAGTCTAAAATAAACATTACATATGGCTCTATCCTTAAGATAGTAAGCACTGTATACAACAAAATAACCTATATTAGAATTATATTTCAAATAACTGCTTATATATATATATATATATATAAATGGTTGGCCATTTGTATTTGACATTATTCATCTACTGGGGTAACTAGCTAATCTCCATTTGCAGATACCCATACAGTCACACACACACACACACATATATATATATATATATATAAAAGCCCACCTGTGTTTTATTCTATAGCTATGTTGAACAGACCTTAGTTACAGTTTCTGGGAAAGTGTGCATTATCCAGCATGAACAACAGTCTGAACAATATCAGGACACTCCAAACCTTGGTCATGGTGACTTGTGACTTTGAGGTAGCACAACCATTGACAGCTCCTCAGAAAGAGCCATCTACCAAATTTCAGTCACAAGGTTTTCAGCCATTTTCCAAAGGCGCTGCATGCCGGGCTGGCCTCCTTGAAATTGATAACATCAAGAAGTCACCTTCCTTCAAATCGACCATGGTGAGATCCGAACCTAGGTGTCATGGTCAGAAAGTGAATGTTATAACCACTCGGTGCTATATATATATATATATATATATATATATATATACAGCCATCCGCAGACAGGTCTGTTTCGCTGTATCACAGCTCATCAGTATGGTTAGACGCCGATTGCTTTTTAACCCAGGATTGAAACCCAACTGAATTGGCGAATCTACCGCTGGGCTATGGGCGTTTGGTAGAAGGCAGACTTTTTAGTGTGTATATTATCATTATACGCACCCAATACCCAGAGTGCTCTAATTCATTTTACTGAATGAGCGATGCATACATGCCAGAGTAGCTACTGTTTTTCAAAGTCTACCATTCTTCCAGAGTGCTCAATCAGGGTGTGAGAGCGTAAATATATATATATATATATATATATTTTTACACACACACACACACACACACACACACACACACACACACATTAACATATTTAAAAGCAGTTAATTAAAAAAAAACTTCAACAAATATTTGTCTATATTCATGATACATTTGTCAAACTATCATCAACGATGACATGCCTGATGCTGGTATATCATGACACGTTAACACTCTAACTTTATTTTCCTATTTACATAGATCTTACTTTTAATTGATGAATCGAGACATACCCACAATTGTAACCTCCCACCTCACTTTCTTCTTCTTCTTCTTCTACGTGCCTTGTCCCTTCAGCACGTAGGCGATCATAGCCTTCCACTTTTCCCTATCCCTGGTGGCTCTGAGCATGCCTTCTCCTGTTACACCATGCAATCCTCGTTCCGTCACTCACCTGATTAGGTCCTTCAAATATGTTATCCATTGATTTCCCTTGTCTCTTTTTCCCCTCTATCTGGCCTGTTAGTATCAGATTCTCCAAGCCCTCCTTTCTCATTGCATGTCCCATGAACTTCAGCTGTCTCTTCCTGATGCTCAGTATTAATTTCCTTTTTGTTTCCATCATTTACAAAACCTCATCATTGCTCACATGCTCAATCCATGATATTCACAGCATCCTTATGTAGAACCACATTTCAGTTGCTTCAAGTTTTTCCTTCATCTTTGATGGTATTGTCCAGGATTCACTGCCATACTGAAGGACGGACAGCACGTAGCAATCCAGTACTCTCTTCCTAGTTTCTTGCAAAATTTTCCTCTTTCTTAATACTTTACTCAACTTCTGGAATGCTTCCTTCATGCCAATTCACCTTCAGATCTCTGTGTTGCACTTTCTGTCTTCTGTTATAACACTTCCCAGGTATTTAAATTTTTGTACCTGCTTGATTCTGGTATCCCCGACCTGTATTTGGCATTTTGGGCTGCTCTTTTTACTGATGACCATGCATTCAGTTTTCATGCAGTTTATTTCTAGTCCTTTCTTGTTACTTTCTTCTGCTACCTTCTGTAGGAGGTCTTGTAGCTTCCTTTCTGTGTCTGCTATCAGCACTGTATCATCTGCGTACCTTAGGTTGTTTAAATTGTGGCCTCTGATTATGAATCCAGGCATAACTTCTAGGGTCCTCAAAATATTCTTGCTGTACAAGTTGAACAGATCCAGTGAAAAGACACATCCCTGTCTTAAGCCCCTCACAGTTGAAAAAAAGGGTAACAAATTGTTTTTAAAATTTCATAAAATCAATTCATAGTATTGAAACATGAAAGCTTTTGTATTTGTCTATAGTTCTGATGAGGTAGTATTTATGCTACTTACATTATTCAGACGATTGTCCTCATCTTGGTTGCCATTTGTATGATGTTTCTGGCCTTCTGCAGTTGCTAGAAATTTTGAACTGAATCCTTTATTACAATCGCTGGGGTATATCATTTTCATCCCTTCTGCAAAACCACTTTTGGTAGTCTTCCTCTAACCTGACTCTCTAAGTTACTTGTTCACCACTGCTGTAGCCTGGTATTGAACTCACAACTCTTTTGGTCAAGTCACTGGAACTAACCAACATCAATATCCATGTGTCCTTAAGGACAATAACAACTGAATTTCTGGGACTTATAAACCTAATGTTCAGTAACCATTTTTTTAACAGAGCTCATACTGTAATTTTTTACACTAATAATTTTCTCTGGTACTCCGTATTAGTGGTTGTATTCATCTCTATGCTGAGGAGATTATTGTAGCCTTGCATATGTGCCGATTCCTTAAGTTAATGTAATTTCCAGTTCTCGATCTATTATTTCAACTTCATCCCATAGGGGACAAAGATCCCCTTTCTCCTTTCATATGTGGTCACCTGATTTTTCTATCTCCCTTCATGTTATGGTCTTGCAATGTTCTTGTAGCCTTACCTTATGTGGGTGGCCTGTTTCTCATTTATATTTCCTTAGAGGGAGTATTAACCCATAATTTACAAGAACCCTTAAGAAAAATTTTGGTTGAAATACAAAAATATTGTTTAAATCAAATTATCTTTTCAATATACATTAAAAAAAAAAACATTAAAATGAAAAATTAGATTACAGTCAAACAAAAGAACATGATGTCACCAGAAAAATAACATCCTTGAAACTGGCCTGTGAAGAGGCTGAAAGTACATAAAAAAAATTTATGGAACATTTTTACATTCCTCATCTCCAGTGAAAAAGAAACATTCAAGAACATTGGAAAAATTAAATAAAAAAATTATTAAAATCTTCCTTGGTTGTTTTTAATATGTTAAATGAAGGATTGCTGCCCATATATATATATATATATATATATATATATATATATATATATATAATCAGTCATCCACATACAAGCCCGTTTCGCTGTATCACAGCTCATCAGTGTGGCTAGACATATCCACTTGCTTCTGGCCGGGATCGAAACTCGACCGATTTGGTGTCGGTCGGAGTCTCTACTCCCTAAGTCATCGGTGCATGGCATCAGAGAAGGGAAATTTTAACGTTTTGTATATAAGCAGTGTATACAGATGCCAGTCACAGAGAACTCTATTAATTTCTGAAGAGTCATGCCTATATAGCCGAAGTGGAAACTGTTTTTAAAATTTTCTTCTCCAGAGAGCTCAATCATAATGAGAGCATAATATATTAGTCATCCACATATATACATAAAGAAAAGTACAGAAAAATTGAATCATGTGAAAATTAGAAAAGACAGTTTTGAAAAGCTTACTTGTGATGGTACACTTTTGGGGGGCTCAATTCTAATACTGGGGTCCCATTCACCTGGTGGTAGAATGAAGACTTGGTCTAAGAATTCATCAATTCCTGCCAATAAATCATCACGATTCCTTGCTTTGTAAGCTACATCATGAAACACCTACAAAGAGAACAATATACATCAAACTTTGGTATTCAGTATAAATATATGAGATAAGATATGTGTATTATTATTCAACTTGTCCACCAAAACAGAGTAAGAAATAAAAAGATTAATTATAAATCCAAAAATTTCATAGTCTTTTTTATTAGTCCAGTTTCTTCTGATGAAGACAGTTTTCATACACCAGAAAATGATTACCTACCATAATTATATTAACAATAAAAAAGGCTTGAAAGAAACCAAATTAATGGAATGGGCTCCATCCTTTCCAGATCTATCTAATCTAAATCTATCTAAACTTATTTATAAATGAAACTTTGTGTGTGTCTGTTTATCTGTTACCTATAGACTCCAAAACGGCTGAACTGATTTTCTTGAAAATGTACACAGTTGTACTATAAGTGTCTACGAGTGTTTTTAGCTAGGTTTTGGGTCGAGGTACCACAAATCAATAATCGAAAAAAAATCGGGTTATAGAAGTGGTCTGATTTTAATCAAATTTGATACGCTCATAGACAAAGACATAAGAAACGATATTCAGAAGTTTCAAGGTTGTAGTTCTTATAATAGTGCAGAAAATCTATAAGATATATATATATATATATCGATACCAGGAAATCAAAATTTGACTTACATCCATTTATTTTTCTTTCAGTCTACAGTTTCGCTTTAACTGGAAACTTTTTAGTCTTTCATGCCAACGTCCAAAGAGTCTGAGCTCCAGGACCATGGATTAGTTTTAAAGCTTTCATTACACCTGAGCAACGCCGGGCTATACTGCTAGTATTAATTAAATTAAAAAAATTGTTCACCATTAAGACATTTATATTAATGAGGGTTTCCTATTGTTTGAAGCAGGGTGAAATGTCAACATCTTGATTATGTTATTATTTTCTCATCCAGTTATATGTGAAGAATGGTCCTCACTAAGATCTATATTTTTCATTTATTAGAAGCAAATTATAATCATTGATTTAAAATTTTCTATTTGTTAGGTATGAGATTTGCTGGAGTTTCTTGGACACATATTTACTTGTGGTGGTATTCACTCTGTGTTCTGTAGAAGTTTCATAGGAATTTTTTTTGCCTCCACAAATGGTCCCCAACCACATATGGTACAAAGATTTTCCTGCAGTAGGTTGCCAATTCTTACTGTGGTAAACTGGTTGCCAATCAAGTCAATAGAAACCGGTCGGTCCTGCTATTTACCAATAGCTTGGGAGAGAAGAGATGGATTCATATCTTTCCCAAGGGTATTAGCATGTAATCAATTCAAACTCAGCTCTCTGATTCCTCAATCTGAGCTGCTATCCATTACATCATCATGCCTCTTTAATATAAATACCTTCATTGCACTCCTTAACTGAACAACAAAAAAAATTTAAAAAAAATTGAGTTTTTAAACATTAACTAACGAAATTCTAATCATAATAATTAGCAAAATAGTCATGGCTACTTTTGCCCAAATTGATCCAATAGAGACACCTCTGAGCATGGAGGGGTCTTCAGGGTAGCATTTTGTTTCTATAATACATTTAACACATTACTTAATAAGTCCCGGGCTTAACTAATAAAACAACACCTTCAGGCAAAATTCAGAATTTTTTAACAACATAGCATAGTCTCCTTCTAGGGTGATGAACTGATTCTAATGTTTCTTGTAGAATGATTTGTCTTTGGCCTCAAAATATGCCTCAGTTATCAATATCACTTCATTTGAGCCAAACTTCTTTCTCTGGAGCAGTCTTCTGAGGTATGAAAACAGCCAATAGTTGATGAGGGCCAGATCTGAAGAAGAGGGTGGATCCAATTAGAAGTGCAATTCATTTAGTCTTGCCATCATTGCGAATGACTTGTGACATGGTGCATTGTCTTGGTGAAAGATCACTTTTCTTCTTCACTTGTGGCTGTTTTTTGGTGATTTCTTCCTTCAGATGTACCAATAATGCTATATAATATTCACTATTGATGGTTCTTCCTTTCTCAAGGTAATCGATGAACAAAATATCTTGCCCATCCCAAAATACAGAGGCCAAAACCTTGCCTGTTGATGGCTTTCACCTGCTGCTGTCCACTCAACTGACTGCTGATTAGACTCTGGAGTGAAGTGGTGGATCCAAGTCTCATCCACCATCATATATTTATGCAAAAACTCCTTGTTGCATTGAAACAGTTGCCAACAATACTCTGAATTGTCAAAGTGGTGTTGTTTTTTGATCGACTGTGAGAAAACGCAACACCCACTTTGAGCACTGCTATCTCATTGACAAATGTTCATGCAAAATGGTAAGTACACTGCCTTCTGATATGTCAACTCCTCTGCTATCTCACGCAACTTTAATTTGTGATTGGTCGAAACAAGTTTGTCGATTTTTTTGTGTTTTCTGAGACAACTGCTGATTTTGGGTCACCTGAGTATTTAGCATCATTTGTATCTGTATGACTGCATTTAAAGTCAGCATACCACCTCTTAACCATTATTTCTGACGAAGCAGTCTGAGTAACACTCATCAAGCCATTGCTTTGCTTGAACAATATTTTTTCTCATCGGAAAGCAATGCTTTATCAACACACAAAATTAAGATTTTTCTATTGTTTTGAAAATTTGCAACAGTAGCTTCACTTAAATAACTGTAATTTGTAAACTAATAATCCGATAATATAATTTTGTCACATGTCATTTGAAGGTTATGACTTTTATTAGTGGTGCCATCTATATATCAGGCCCTGGACTTATTGAGTAATGTGCTATAAATGACACTCTTCTGCTTTGGGATTTGTCTTTGATTCCAGATTACCTTCATAAAACTGAAAAAAAAAATTTAACCAATTGCAGAAACTGTCATTACAGATTGTTAGTCTTCATAAAAGAAAATCTACTAGGAAAGTAAAAAAAAAAAATGAATAAAAAATTTAAAAAATTTTCCTTATCTATCACATTCAATGGAACATGATACAAACCCCCATAATTACTGGAAATAGGTTTCTCAAGTTCACCATTTGTATCTTCCTGAAAAATTGTTTTAAATTTTCAACCAAAAGTAGTACAAACTACTCATTAAATAAATGCTGAATGTTTCCTAATAAGAAAACAGTTAATATTACCCTTATCATTATTTTGACAAAACAAAAAACAAAAAGAAAATCTAAAAAAAAAAAATAGGAACTAAAAATATTTTTAGACTGAAAGTTTGTGTTGCTGCCTACCTCATCTGACATAAGTGTAGCAATGGAACGACCAATCTCATGATATCTGTTGCTGTTTCCCAGGGGGCCCAAAAGAAAGAATATAAACTTAGTTGGCACAGGAACCTCTGTCAAATCACCTAGGATCAGGGCTTTGTTTAACCGGATAAAGCCGGTAACTTGGTGGTTTAAGTAGTCCACTTCTCCAACCAAAATATTGGCGGATTCAGCTCCTTGTGGAATTTTCTTCATAAAGTGGATGTTGATCTAGAAAGAGAAAAATTTAGAAAGAAAACTGAAGATTTACAAAGTCAACACAATCCATGACAGAATAGCAAAAGTATGACAGAATAACAAAAGTATGACATAATAAATAGGACATAATAGTATGACAGAATAACAAAAGTATGACATAATAAATAGGACATAATAGTATGACAGAATAACAAAAGTATGACATAATAAATAGGACATAATAGTATGACAGAATAACAAAAGTATGACATAATAAATAGGACATAATAGTATGACAGAATAACAAAAGTATGACATAATAGTATGACAGAATAACAAAAGTATGACATAATAAATAGGACATAATAGTATGACAGAATAACAAAAGTATGACATAATAAATAGGACATAATAGTATGACAGAATAACAAAAGTATGACATAATAAATAGGACATAATAGTATGACAGAATAACAAAAGTATGACATAATAAATAGGACATAATAGTATGACAGAATAACAAAAGTATGACATAATAAATAGGACATAATAGTATGACAGAATAACAAAAGTATGACATAATAAATAGGACATAATAGTATGACAGAATAACAAAAGTATGGACATAATAAATAGGACATAATAGTATGACAATAACAAAAGTAGGACATAATAGTATGACAGAATAACAAAAGTATGACATAATAAATAGGACATAATAGTATGACAGAATAACAAAAGTATGACATAATAAATAGGACATAATAGTATGACAGAATAACAAAAGTAGGACATAATAAATAGGACATAATAGTATGACAGAATAATAAAAGTACAACATAATGAAAAGTAGACATTTACATTATAATATTTACATTATTCAAACTATTGTCTTCATCTTTGTTGCCATTTGTACAATGTTTCGGCCAATGTACACTTCAACCTTCTTCAGGTGCTCAGAATTTTGAACTGAACCTTTTATTATGATCACTAGGGTATATCATTATACAAACTATGTCAATGGCTGAAATGTATGTACAAATGGCAACAAAGATGAGAATAACAGTGTAAATCCAACCTCATCTAAGAACTATAGACAAATAATAGAAGTAATAATAAAATAGATTAAAAGCATGACAGATAAAATAAAAAAAAGCACAGATCATTGTCGACTTATGAATGCAAATGTTTACAACCTTTTAACCGTAAATCGATCTGGTCATAAGTTGGCCTGTCATTAATTTTGCAATCTTTCTTTAGACATTATTGTACTTTATATAATTTTTATGGTTTCTATACATTTGATGCCATTTGTATAATCTCTACACATTGTTTTATTATTTTTGTATTCATCACAGGTTTAAATGGAATACTGAAGACTACAGTTGGTTTAATATGTGCTAAACATACATAAACCAAAATACATACGAATACAAAACAAAATTCCTCTTGGTAGACATCTTGTGGTTTTATTTTATTTTTATTTTTTTGTTTTTTAAGAAAAATTTCTCACAAATGAACTTAAGAGAAGAAAGTGTTATATTGAAGTTACCCTAACACTGAACATGGGATTTCTGATGAAATGCTAGCAGTGCTAGAAGCTGGGGTGTAAAATGTCCCACACCAAGAAAACAGTCATGCTAACACACACAGAACAATTATAAGCAAGATGGCCAGACATACCAATTTGGGGTCATTGTAAACTCAAACAGTTATAAGTCCGATGAGCTTAGATCACTGGTGCCGCCTAAGCACGAATTTACACGAGATACTAGATTAGCAACTAGGTCTCACCCTTTTACAGTTAAACAAATAAAATGTAACCGCAAATTCTACTCCAACAGCTTCTTTTCTCGCGCTTCCCGCCTGTGGAACTCCCTTCCACAAGTCTGCTTTCCCGACAGTTACAATCTCCAGGTGTTTAAATGTAGGGTCAATAGACACCTCCTATCACACTAACTCCCAACTATTCTCACAACACTCTCATCTACCCAACCCTCATTCTCGGCATCCTTACCCGCCTATCACCCACCCTCTGTCATTTCCTATATTTAATCAGCCTTTCTCCACTCTACGTAGCCCCCTGCACAGTAGTGGCAGTGACATGCCTTGCTCGGGGTGAAACGCTTATAAAAAAAAAAAAAAGTCACATAGTTATTAATTCGATGATGACTTGTACACTTCATGTGATTGAATAACAGAGAAAGCTGTGAATGGTGGGCAAATTGGTTGATTTAGTTATTGGTTACATCCTGCAGGGATGAGGTGAAAAATCAAGAAGCTGAAAATTTGGTCTTGTTAAAAAAAAAAAAAATATTCAACTTGTCCACACAAAAAAAGATGGGGGGGGGGGGGAAGAGGATGAAGTATAAATCCAAAGTTCTTATATTCCAGAAAATTTTTTTCCCGTTCAGTTTCTTCTTATGAAGACAGTTTTCATTTCACCACCCCAAGCAGGGCAATAAAGCTACTAGAATGCAAGAGGTTACTGAGTGTTAGAGAATATTTTAAAAAACTATTAGGACCTTGAATAAGTTCTCACTGATTTTTCATAAAAAGTAATGTTTTATTTACAAAAATTAGTTTGTTTCGTTTACGGTGTATCAACCCATCTTGGGTCATGTAATGCTGAATTGAATTATTAAAAATCGAACAAAAAGTTAAGAACAATTTCAAGAAGTTTGCATATTTAACAAATTAATATATATAACAGACTTATATGAATTTTTAAATGTATGAATTTGTCTAAATATATATTTAACACATTTAAAATTAATAAAATACTTTATAAAAATGTATATATTTAATTTGGCTGTTTAGATTTTATGGCATACCAACCACCACAGGTTATCTGAAGCCAAATCCAGCCTACATACATTATATGTATATATATTATATATACAAGATTTGCAAACACATATTCAGTAGAACCAAGTTTTGGAATATATAGCAAGTTGGTAGAAATACATATGTGTATGTGAGATAGTATTCAACCAGTCATATTTTTGAGTACATTTCTGCTTGGTCTCGTTTTTATAAATAGTTTTTTCAAACGACTTGTTTAATAATACTCCTTTCGCACTCTATTTAAGTTTGTACATTCTAAAAGTATATGTTTGACACTAAATCTTTTTTGACAGCTCATAAATATTAATGTTACTGTGCTCTCCAGTAAATGATGGTGCGTGATGTAGGTATGGCCTATGTGAACAAAAATTAGTAAGAAACATGTCATTAAAAGTACTGTGCATTGCTAGTCACTACTTTTTCCCATCTTTTTGGCAGCATTTGAATTCCACATTAGAAAAACATAACGTTTTTTTAGGGTAACCATGAGTTGACCCATTTTTTGGCATCTTCATAAGAATAAAAGTGCTGCTCAGTAAGGTCCTGTACCATCGCTCGGAACAAGTATACTGCTGCCATATCTGGTCGGGTGCCCCTGCTGTTCTCCTCGGGCTTCTCGATAAGGTTCAGAGAAGGGTCTGTAATGTGATAGATACCGACTTGGCAGACCGCCTGCAGTCTCTCTCCCACCGGAGAGACGTGGCTTCGCTGTGTCTCTTCTATAAATACTTTCACGGCTTCTGCTCCGATGAACTTAGATCACTGGTGCCCCCTAAATACGAATTTGCACGAGATACTAGATTAGCAAATAGATCCCACCCTTTTACAGTGAAATCGATAAAATGCAGCCGTAACTTCTACTCCAACAGTTTCTTTCCTCGCACTTCCCGACTGTGGAATTCTCTTCCAAAAGATTGCTTCCCCGACGGCTACAATCTCCAGGAGTTTAAATGTAAGGTCAATACACACCTCCTAACACACTAACCTGCTCCCATTCTATCAAACACTCTTCCCATCTGCCCGACACTCATCCTCGCTATCCTTACTCATCTATCACCTTTCTCCTGACATTCCCTATGTCTATCCACTCCTTCTCTTTACCTTCCCCTATGTAGCCCCATGCGCAATAGTGGCAGTGGAATGCCTTGCCTGGGGTGAGATGATTAAAAAAAAAAAAAAAAAAAAAAAAAGTGATAATCAGACAAGGCAATGTCTAGTGAATATGGCAGATGGAGTCGGACTTTTTCTCCGTAGGTCTTTTTCTCCATTTTGCAACATGCGGCCTAGTTTTGTCATGTTGCAAAATCACTTTGTCATGTCTCTGCTCATAAAGTGGTTGTTTTTTCTTCGATGCTCATCTCAAATGCATCAATTGTAATTGATAGCAATTTCCCATAATGATTTCTGTTGGTCTGAGCAGCTCATAATAAACTACACCCAACTGATCCCACCAAATGCAGAGCAAAACTTAAAACCATGGACATTTGGCTTTGCCGCCAATGTCAATACATGACTAAGCTTACCCCAGGATTTTCTATGCTTAGGATAATTGTAGTATATCCATTTTCATCACCAGTAATGATATGATGCAAAATTTTTTTCTTTACTTTTCTGTTCCTGAAGCAGCTGTTCACACATAACTAGATGATGTTCAACATCTCTCGGCTTCAATTTGTATGCTACCCAATATCCTTGCTTTTGAATCATTCCTAATACTTTCAAACAGTTTGATACTATTGTGTGATCAACTTCTAATGATTTTGCAAGTTCAGCTTGAATCTTCATGAAGTAATGCCTCCACTTCTTAGTTTTCAAACTTTTTTGGTGTGCCAGAGCATTCTTTTTCAAAATTAAAATCCTTATTTTTGAAACATTTAAACCAATTCCTATATGTTGTTTCTGAGAGAGCATAGATACCATAATTCTCAAAAAGAATTCTGCGTGCTTCAGCTCAAGAATTCTTTTGAATAAAGTAGTGCAGTAGAATTCCCTGCAAATTTCTTTAGCAAGAAATCCAATGTGTAACACTATAAAAAACAAAGTTGTTTACACTTCGGCAAAATGACATTCACTGAATTTCAAGCTTGCTTATAGCACTTTCTTATAGATGTGTTACCATCTGAAACTACATACACACTGGGAATGCCATCTGTTGGAAAAGAGTAAGAACTTATTCAAGTTCGTAATACTGCTAAGGAGAGTGGACGATAAAAGAATAAGAATTTTTAAATTTTGGAAGATCAAAGTTGACTGGGAAGCAAGAAGGCAGAAAAGAGTTCTACAAGTGAAAAGTGTGATATCACACAGGAAGATGTCTTAATGACTTCTTTTAATACCTTAACTCAATCTTTTACTCCAACTACAACCTGGATTGTCTACTAGACATGTTGTCATTTTAGTCATGCCTGGCACACAGACATAGTAGTAGATAGATGAATACATGGGAATATTAAACAGAAATATGATTAGCTTTGTGTGTGCTAGCAGCAAAGTATAAAATTTCTAATAATATAATTACAAATTAATAAATTGAAAAACATTTTAAATGCTGCATGATTTTTTATCTTTCTGTGGAAATTACTTGCTAATTAAATTTAATTTTACGTTTGTATTCACTCAGTAGAAATATTGTATCTTATCAATAATTATTAATTGACATTTTTTATTATTTTTTAAACTGAACGTCAAATCTTAGTTCAAATTCCAGTTGAATTCCTTGCATTCACTTATGCACAAATACCCTTGGGAAAGGTATTAATCCATCTCTTCCCTCTAGTTATGGGTTAAATAATCGGACGGATTGGGTTCTATAGCCTTGGTAACTTACTGTGTGATAATCTTCTACCCAGTCAGTCATGTCTCTTTTGAGACATGATCACCCAAAGTGTGTATCACGTATGGCACTCAACAGACTGACTGATTTAAATAGTCAGTTAAGTACAATACATGATATACACTTGGGCGATCATGTCTTGAAAGAGACATGACTGATTAGGCAGAAGATTTTCCTGCATTATGTTGCTATTACTGTCTGTGGTAGACTACAGAACCCAATCTGTTTTATTTAACCCATAGCTAAAAGAATAGATGGATTAATACCTTTCTCAAGGGTATTTGCATGTAAGTGAATGCAAGAGGATGGTCGTTGTATGTTGTGGTGCAGTGAATATCAGTTCAGAATGAGAAATTGGGAAGCTGAGTTCGAATTCCAGCTGAATTTGCTGCATTCACATACATACAAATTTCTGTTAGAAAAGAGTTGAAAAATGTTCAGAAGAATTACTATGAAAGAATTTATCAAAAAGCATGGGGAAGTCTTGTTATGGCAGTGGGAAAGTGACTGAAACCAAAATGTCAGGTCAAGACCAATAACATTGCATATTTTTCTTTGGATTTTATCAAGAATCTTTAAATATATAGCAGGAGAAACAGATCAGTTATGTCAGCAATATTCAATGCATGGATAAATGGTAGACTTATAAATATATAGGGTAGACTTAAATATATAGTATAGATTCTGATGAGAAAAATTGTCAAGCAGGACCAAGTGAATCAACTTTCTTAGTAGTGAGCATAGCAGTTGATTCAATATAATCTTTCCACTTCATGTCAGCAGATGATGTTAACTTGAAACACTTTCTTGGAGGTTAGCATCAGCCATACTGAGAGAAGGTAAAAATTAAAAATAAATAGTTAAAATACATTTGAATTAGTTTTTTAATAGAATGATAATAATACAATTGACTTAAAAAAACAATTTTCTGTTTTCATCCACTTCCTTGATGAGAACTCATGTGCGTTAAAAGCTTGGGACAACACAAGATGAATTTTGGGCAATTTATCCACACACAACCACCAGTGTAAAAAAAAGGATCATCCTCTCCTTTATAATAAGGATGGTTTTGTGTGTGTGTGTGTGTGTGTGTGTGTGTGTATATAAATATATATAAGTAGATAACATCCAGCTTTCCCTGACAATCCATTTAAGTGAAACCTAGGTAGGTTTGTCTGGCTCATTAGGTGTTATCTACTTATTTCGCTCTACTTCTGTATTGAGCACTCTCTGTTAGATGATTACTTGTAACGGCGTTTTTTCTTTGGGCTTCGTGCTGGTCTTGGCCCGAACACTTTTGACTGATGTCCATATACTAAGCTCTTTCTTTTTTAAAACCATTTTTCCTTCCGTCGAAAGTTTTCAACACAAGTATAATTATAATCTCGTTTATATATACATGCTTCTCTCATTATGCTCATGGAGAGAAACACATTAGCATGGCTCAGTTCATTCTCCTCGCTACTAGAGAGAGAAGTGAAGCAGCGTTGGCTCAGTTCATTAGAGAGGCAATAGTGAAGCAGCACCGGTTAAGTTTTATTCACTTTACTACTAATTAGGCCATGTTTAAAATAAAGTACAATGTATCAGGCTCTTCAAATATGTTATCCGCTGCCTTCCTCTGTCTCTTTTTCCTTCTATCTGGCCTGTCAGTATCAGGTTCTCCAAGCCCTCCTTCCTCACTGCATGACCCCAGAACTTCAGTTGACTCTTCCTGATTCTCAGTATTAATTTTCTTTTCGTTGCCATTCTTTTCCACACCTCATCGTTGCTCACATGCTCGGTACATGATATCCGCAGCATCCTTTTGTAGAACCACATTTCCGCTGCTTCAAGTTTCTTTAGAGGCCATTTTAGGGGCAACTCTGTGTGATGAAGAAACTCACAAATTTAGCCAGAAGCACCTTTCGTGTGTCTCAAAGGGGTCTGAGACAGTCAAGACTGAGCAAGCCAGGCTGTCGGATACTTGGCCTGTTAAGATCCACCTTGGTTATGCCAGACTGACTTAGCTGCTCTCTTCCGCCTCTTTGTTTATTGAGACCATGTACATATATAATTATGTAATTAAAAGAAAATATGTACAATTATATTTGCTTATCCCATGCAAAGTTTATTTGAAAATTTTAGAAAATATTTTTTGCATTATTGACCTCCAGTGTTGTGCGCACCAGTCGGAACATGTAGATACTAACTTTACATCCCATAAATTCAAATAAGAAAATATTTTATATTTACTAAAACATAGTTGCTAAAAAATTTTCTTTTATTTAATATTGGTGTGGGAGTGGGGAGGAGTTCTATTTTATCATTGCTAGATAGTCTCAGTCAGTTTAGCCTCTTTTAGGAAAAGAATTAAAGATTTCTTTTAATATTGACTGGCAGCAGAATAATTCTTGAAAAATTGGATCAAAGAACCATCTATTTGTGTCTGGGGTCAAATTTCTCAAGTCACTTGATAACAGGAAAAAAAAAAATGAAATAGAATGTAAAAGACAAAACCAGAGCCAAGAAAATTGATTCAAATCCAAAATGAGGGTGGGGAGAGAAAAGAGAGCGAAGAAAAGAAACAAAGATGAAGGGTGAGAAAGAAAAAATAGAATAGAGAGAGAGAAGAAAAAAGAGGGAAGGTTATGAGATAAAATATTGATCAGATTGAAAAGAGAGAAATCAAGCAGTGCATCAAAAACAGGACTGGAATATGAATAAATTATAAAATTAGTAATAAAGTTTACGTAATGTTATATAAATCTCTATGCATCATGGTCCTGAAATTCAATTTACTGTCAAAATCAACAGAGAAGGAGTTATATAAAATATGCTAACATTTCTTAACCCATTAACAGCCATGATAAAAAAAAAATCAAAATTTGATATTAACATTTTCATTGCTGCATTGTTACCTGGCTATACTGGCCCATTGTGAGAAAAATAAGAAATAGCCATTTACTCGTAATAAATGTTAATTTCTCATGGATGCTAACATTTTGGCTATGATAGGATAAACTACAGTATAGACAAGAATAAATAATACCCCACAATAGACCAAAACAGTGCATGTAGGTTGCCATTACTTTCTGTGGTTGACTGGTTGCCAACCAAGGCTACAAACCCAATCTGTCCTGTTATTTAACCCATAGCTGTAGGGAGAAGAGATGGATTAATACCTTTCCCAAGGGTATTTGTGCATAAATGAATGCAATGAATTCAACTGAAATTTGAACTCAGATCTCCACAAGCTGATATTCACTGCACCACAACACACATCCAAATGTATAGTATAAGAAATTACTTGCCAACAAAACCCAGCAAACAACAATAAAAAAAATAACCTAAGATAATTCAAACAATAACTGCTAGACCAATCAAATATGAAGATGAGAATTTATGGTGAGAGGCCAGTCATTGGGGCAGAAGGCCAGACAGCTGAAGAGTAGAGGCAGTTTGAGATGACAGTTATCACAAAACTAACGGCCATCTTAAAGCGAAAAGAGAGAATGAAGAGAGAATTAGATAAAGAGAGGAAGGGTAAAAAAAAAAAAAACTGAGGATGAAGATAAGCAAAAGATAATAAAGAAAAGAGAGAGAGAGAGAATGAGCAAGATAAAAATAGAATGAGAAAAAATAATGAAATGAAGATAGAGAAAGAGTGAGATAAAACTGAATAAAAGAGGGTGTAATAAAGAGAACACTGTAAGAGAGAAAAAGATAAAACTGAATGAAAGAGTGTGTAAAACACTAAAAAGATAGCAGGCATAATAAAGAGAAGGGTATAAGAGAGAGTGTGTGAGATAAAACTGAATAAAAGAGTAAACTACTAAAGAAGACAGTGTGAGAGAGATAAAAATGAATATAAGAGAGAAAAAACATTAAAAAAGAGAGAGGGTGTAATCAAGAGAACAGCATGAGAGAGAGAAAGATAAAACTGAATAAAAAAGAGTGAAACTCCAAAAATGATAGAGGGTGTAAAAACAAGAGAGAAGTGCCATATAACTTAAAAGTGAGGAGTAAAACACTAAAAAAAAAGTTTAATAAAGAGAATAATGAGAAAGAGAGAGAGAACTAAATGTCAAAGAAGGAATTGTGATAAAAACAGAGATAGACTGACCTTATGAGATGATGGGACTTCTGTTAAATCTGCATTGGTGAAGGATGGACTAGGCTGTAAAGAGCTGCAGGTGGGAGATATTGATGACATGCCTCCAGATGTGTTATTGCGAGACAGTCCCAAATTTGGAGTGCTTTTTGTACCAGTTTTATCATCTGGAAGATAATATAAATAACACTTAAACATCAATTAATAAAAATCATATAATAATTCTGCTTGTTCCTTTGTTAAATAGTTACTTAGTTTGTCTGTCTGTTACACCACTTAATCTCTAAGCTTTTCCTTCACCTCTATTTTTTTAAATGCTACTCTCCTCAGCCTTTCTCTCACCTTTACCAAACGGAAGGGTAGTAAAGAGTAAGAGAGTAAGAGGAGAAAGCCTTAAGCATTACCGTAGCAGCAGCAGCTTAAGCTGTGTGTATATGTGTGTGTACTGTACAATATAGTAAAAATAGGTAGGTTTGTTGTCATGTCCCGCGACCTAATAACAAAATTTATGTCCTCTTTTACACCCTTAGCCATAACTTAGTTGTTTTTTTTTGTTTACAATGGACACATGAGCCTTTAAAGTAACTTTAATTATTCTAAAAGTGTTTTTAATCCCTTCTAACATTTTCAAAATGTTGTCAGAAAGTTTTGTTTTGATTTGAGTTAGTGGCTAAAGAAACATTAGGACTGTTTTACAATGGAAACGTAATGACTGCATCAACCACTTTTTTTTCGGTGACAAACACATTAATTTGAAATTCTCGCACAAATCAAATAATTGTCAAATTTTAATGAAACTATCAATACTCATTCATAAATGAATTAAATTATTTTTCAAATTATTATTTTTAAAAATCTTGATAAAAATATTTTTTTTTACCTCTGTCACTCGCCCCCCCCACCTCCATGTAAATCCATGAAATCTTAATAAATTTTATATTGATGGCTAACTTTTGTTTTAAAGTAAATTTTTCCAGGACATCATGAATATGCTTCCATGGAAAGTCAACGGGTTCCTCTAGTAAAACAATTATCATATTTCTGAGTGTGAAAATCATTATAGTCTAAAAAAAATGCACCTTAAAAAGTAACAAAAAAAAACAAACTATACAATAAAAATAAAAAATACAGATAAGATAATAATAAAGAAATAATAAATATAAATAAAATAATCAGCATAAATAAAAGCAATAATATAAAAATAATAAAATAAATTATATAAATAAAATGATAAAAATAAATAAAATAATATAAATGTTGATGATGATGATGACCGTTCATGACAAACAATTACCAGCAAAATGCCACAAAATCTGTAAAAATATTTGTGAACTCATCTATGAAGACAATTATTATTGAAGAAATCTCTGAAATGACTGCTAGGAGATCCTTACTGAAACCTGAACATGTTCTGAATTGACAAACAGATCTTAAGTGGAATGACTATATAGAATCCATCGCTAAATCCGCTGCTAAAAAGGTTGGTTCTGTGTAGGGCCAGAAAGTTTTTTTTTTTCCATCTGAAACCATCCTGCACATATATAAATCTGCCATATATGGTTGGGTGCTCCTGCTATCCATCTAGGAGTTCTTGACAAAATCCAGTGGAAAATCTGTAATGTGATTGATCCTGACTTGGCAGCTCAGATACAGTCACTTTCTCACCGGCACAATGTGGTTTCTCTGTGTCTCTTCTACAAATACTTTTACTTCTGCTCCAATGAACTTAGCTCACTGGTGCCCTCTATATATGAATTTACTCGAGCCACAAGATTAGCAACTAGGTCCCACTCTTTTACTGTGAAACCAATAAGATGTAAACGCAAATTCTACTCATGCAGCTTCTTTTTTCGCACTTCCCAGCTGTGGAATTCCTTTTCGTTTACTTGCTTTCCCAACTGCTACAATTTCCAGGAATTTAAATGTAAATTTAATAGTCATCTCCTATCTCACTAACCTGTATCCTCTCTCTCATGCTCCTTTCTCCGTCCACTCCACTCTCATCAGTATTATCATCCTTCTCTTACCCACTTCCTGACATCCCCTATAACCTGTCATAACTTTCCTCTTATGTAACCCCCTGCACACCAGTGGCAGTAAACTACCTTGCTTGGGATGATATGATTATTTAAAAAGAAGAAAAAGATACTATAATTGCTGTATATGTTATGAGAAATATTATATGGAAGATGGTAACCAAATTTTAATAATATAGGAAATATTTATTGCAGTAATGATGTGCTTTTTCAGACCTAATCCAGAAACATTTCAATACCAACACATTTGTGTATATATATATATATATATATATATATAATGTGTGTGTGTGTATTTTTCATTTGTAAATGTGTTATTACGCGACCTAGGTTTCTACCATGGGTAGTGTCTTCGGGCGATTGCAAATCAGCCGAAGACACCACTCTTGGTAGAAACCTACATTGCCTAATAACTTGTTTACAAATGGAAAATATTCAAAAGTTCGACAATATAATTGTATTGAACACTTTTTAATACAAATGGTTTAATCTTATGACGAAAAACTAAGTAATTGAACAATCAATATATATATATATATATATGATTGAATAAGGAAAAGTTAATAAAATGTTTATAAATTTGACATGTTTTACTGACTATATTATAGCTCCATCAGAAAGTTTTGGAAATGAGGCAGTAATAAAATCAGCAAAATTTATCAATTTTACAAACATTTAAACATACAAAGGAATTAAATAATAAATCAAACCATATAATAGTTATCACTGCATTTATATATTTCCTGTCCAATCTATAGTAAAAAATGAAGAAAATCAACTTAAGTTAGTAAATTTATGAGTAATTACTTCCCTCGGTCATTTGAATAATCTATACAAATAAATAATTATTTGTATTAAAACAAAATTACGTCCTTCAAAAAATGAATCATTTAAATAATCAGTTCTTTTACTCCTACATTTCTTAGATTGCAGTCTAATTTGTTCAAGCTTTTCACATGAGGAACTAAGATACCTTTGTTTATTAAGTGATCATTTTGCTTCAACTGGGTTTTGTGATAGTCTTTGTTGTCACTGCCTATTTCTGTGGTTAATCTTCTCCTTCTGAGAGATATTTACATTTTACTGTAAACATTAAACACATACAATTTTTAACACAAAAAGATATTGAGCAAAAAAGAAATTAAATACCAGGAGTAATCAATGAATCATAGATACCATTGAACATCTAATTAGAGGAATGGATTATCAAAGGAACGATTATTTAAATGCTTCATTAGCTTCTAATTTAATTCTGAATTCTTTATTTCAGCTTTGTTGAATCTCAAGACTTTCATTTCATTGAATACCACTGTTAAATTTTTAAAACAATTGCCATTATTATTTACAATATGAACACACTAGTGTAAAAATAATCTAGATTCATGTTCATAAATTTTTTTTTTTTTTTTTTTTTTATAAGAGTTTCACCCAGAGCAAGGCATGTCACTGCCACTACTGTGCAGGGGGCTACGTAGAGTGGAGAAAGGCTGATTAAATATAGGAAATAACAGAGGGTGGGTGATAGGCGGGTGAGGATACTGAGAATGAGGGTTGGGTAGATGAGAGTGTTGTGAGAATAGTTGGGAGTTAGTGTGATAGGAGGTGTCTATTGACCCTACATTTAAACACCTGGAGATTGTAACTGTCGGGAAAGCAGACTTGTGGAAATGAACTGATCAAATTTATGACAGTTTGTAAGACATAAAGATAGTAATTTTTAAATCTTAGTTTTTTTCCACTGCTATATATTTGTAATCAAGAATCTTTAAAAGCAAACCTCCTACCTCTAGCAAAAAGCTGACTGGGATGCCTTTCGCAATTTCCTCTGCGACGTCCTTTGGGGAAAAGTGTTCGACCTATCAGTTGATGACTGTGCCTCTGAGGTCTCGTCATGGGTGAAAGCTGGCATTGATGCCTTCATACCCACCAGGAAGTATGCTTAAAACCTCATTCCTCTCCGTGGTTCTCTCCAGCCTGCTCAGCCGCCATTGCCCACAGGAACCATTACTTCCGTCTATTCCGGAGACAGTCATCTGATCACAATAGGCGTCTGTTCACATCTGCTCGCAATGAGTGCAAGAGAACCCTAAATGATGCCAAACGGTTGTTTGCTGAGAGATTGCGACAGCGCATAACTGACCGCAAGTTCCTCTCCAAGGACTATTGGAGGATTTGCAAATGAGTGCTCAACAATAGGAAATCCTCAATACCTCCTTTAATCCATGAATTTGAGGTTCTCACGTCATCTGCAGAAAAAGCTGAGTGCTTTGCCCACAGATTCTCATCCAACTCCGCATTTGACTTGTCCGGAGTACACCCACCCGACTTCTCTATTAGAACTGAGGCCAAACTGCACAACGTATATATTACCCCAACAGTAGTATCCCAAGTAATTTCAAAACTCGACTCCCATAAGACGAGTGGAGATGATGGAATCCCGGTGATAGTCCTTAAGAGGTGTGCTCCTGAACTTTCCCCTGTCCTCTCTAAACTGTTTAACTACTGCCTTTCTGCTTCCTGCTTTCCTGCATGCTGGAAGTTCTCTTCAGTTGTTCCTGTATTTAAGAATTGTGGTGAACCCTCGGACCCATCCAACTATCGCCCTATCAGTCTTCTACCGATATTCGGGAAAGTATTCGAGGCCATAATCAATGCTGAAATAGTTCAACATCTCACTGCCCACAAACACTTCTCTGACAGGCAATATGGCTTCTGCTTTGCCAGGTCCACGGCCGACTAGCTAACAACCGTAACGGAGTACATGCTCCAGGCCCTTGATGAGGCTCGTGTAGTTGCTCTGGACATCTCCAAGGCTTTTGACAGGGTTTGGCACTCTGGCCTCCTATGCAAGCTACGCGGTTATGGTATTACCAGTTGCCTGCTTGACCTAATCCAATCTTTTTTAAATAACCGCAAAATGAAGGTCATTTTGAATGGGCGTGCCTCTTCATCCTACAGCACGAATGCTGGTGTCCCACAGGGCTCTATCCTGGGCCCGACGCTCTTCCTTGTTTTCACCAAGGACCTCTCAAATGAGATCAGTTCCCAAGTAGGAATCTACGCAGATGACACTACAATATACTCCTGCACCAGTAAGAAACCTCTCGTGGCAGACAGACATAATCTCGCTGCTGACCTTGAACGGGATCTACACTGTGGTGAATTGGGGCAAGAAGTGGCTTGTCAACTTCAATGCGTCTAAGACCAAGCTGTTGTCTGTCAACCATCACAGGCAACCTCTCCTGCCTCCCATAAGCATGGACCAAGCGATTCTCCCTGAGAGCAACACACTATGCCTCCTCAGCCTTACCCTCTCCTCAGACCGCAAATGGAACCACTATGTTGAATCCATAGCTAAATCTACTGCTAAGAAGGTTGGGTCACTATGTCGATCCAGGATGTTTTTCCTGCCTGAATCCATCCTGCATATATACAAGTCAACCATCTGTCTGTGCATAGAGTACTGCTGCCATTTATGGTCAGGCACCCCTGCTGTTCTCCTCAGTGTTCTCGACAGGCTCCAAAGGAGAGTCTGTAATGTGATAGGTACTGATCTGGCGGCTCTACTGCAGCCACTTCCCCACCGTCAAAATGTGGCCTCCCTTTGTCTGTTCTATAAATACTTTCATGGCTTCTGCTCGGACGAACTTAAGTCACTGGTGCCTCCTAAACAGGTGTTTACTCGTGCAACCAGACTGGCAACTGGGTCGCACCTATTCACAGTCAGGTTAGCCAAATGAAATGATTAAAAAAAAAAAAACTGCTTGTATACAGACAGGTAATGAATTCAGCAGATAAAGAAAGACAGAAAGAGGCATAAGACAAGGAAATGTTTTTCACCGGGTCTGTTCAACTTGTACAGCGAGAATATTTTGAGAAACCTAGAAGTTATGCCTGGATTCATCATAGGAGGCCACAATTTAAAAACCCTAAGGTATGCAGATGATACAGTGTTGATAGCAGACACAGGAAGGAAACTACAAGACCTCCTACAGAAGGTAGCTGAAGAGAGTGACAAGAAAGAACAAATAAACTGCAAGAAAACCGAATGCATGCTCATCATTAAAAAGGGCAGCCCAATATGCCAAATACAGGTTGGGGATACTAAAATCAAGCAGGTACAAAAATTTAAATACCTGGGAAGCGTTATAACAGAAGATGGAAAGTGTGACACAGAGATCTGAAGGCGAATTGGCATGGCAAAGGAAGCATTCCAGAAGTTGAGTAAAGTATTAACAGGACAATTTCGCTAGAAACAAAGAAGAGAGTACTGGATTGCTATGTGTTGCCAGTTCTTCAATATGGTAGTGAATGCTGGACAATATAATCAAAGATGAAGGAAAAACTTGAAGCAACTGAAATGTGGTTCTACAGAAGGATGCTGAGAATATCATGGATTGAGCATGTGAGCAATCATGAGGTTTTGGAAAGGAAATTAATACTGAGAATCAGGAAAAGACAGCTGAAGTTCAGCTGAAGAACATGCAACAAGGAAAGAGGGCTTGGAGAACCTGATACTAACAGGCCAGATAGAGGAAAAAAGAGACAGGGGAAAGCAGTGAATAACATATTTGAAGGACCTAATCAGTTGAATCATGGAGTAAAAGTTGCATGGTGTAACAGAAGAAGGCGTGCTAAGAGCCACCAGGACTAGGGAGATGTGGAAAGCCATGATTGCCTATGTCCTGAAAGGACAGGGCACATAGAAAAAGAATATATTTGTGGTGAAGTGGATATCAGTGTGGAATGAGAAATCAGAGAGCCGAGTTTGTATTCCTGTTGAATTCATTGCATTCACTTATGCACAAATACCCTTTGGAAAGGTATTAATCCATCACTTCTACTTCCAGCTATGGGTTGAATAACAAGACAGACTGGGTTCTAAAATATAATCGCAATCTACTGCAGGAAAATCTTATGCCAGTCAGTCATGTCTCTTTTGAGACATGATCACTCAAATGTTTATCACATATGGCACTTAACTGACTGATATATATATGGAGAGTTTGTCACTTAACCGAGCAGAGTGATGCTGCTGCAGATTGATAAATAAGCCCTGAGGAGTGAAGACATCATAATGGTGCCTTCACAAAACTTTGAAGTCGCCATGACTCTGCTCAGTTAAGTGAAAAATCTATCTTCATTAATTCTATTAACTTTCTATTTCAATATCGAGTATTGTAGGACAAATAAAATCTTATTGCCAAAATACTTTTTTATCAGTAACAATCTTGGCATTCAGCATCATCACAACTCACAGTAAGGTTCAACTTGTACAAAGCCTGGGAGCCACTTGAGGTAGAGCATTACCTTAAGGGATAGTTTATATAGACAGAAACAGAACAGTTGTTTCTAGATTTGAAGAGGTTAAGATTACAGTGATCAGGGAAATATGGTCTTGGGAGTCTGTTCCACAGGGCAGTGGTTCATGGAAAGAAGCTGTCTGAGTAGAACATGCTAACGAAAATACAGAGAAAATGAGGGTAATTTGCTACTATGTAGGTGGCATTGCGGGTTCTAGCCATGAAGCTTAGAACAGGTAGAACCAAATTTGTCCCAGTATATTTTATGGTAGTGTAAACAGAGCATTGAGAGGCTTACCACATCTCACCTGAGAGAGAGAGAGAAAAAAAGAGAAAAAAGTTAGAGGATGGAAAATAATTCTTCTCCAACAAGGGCTCTGAGAGGCTTTTGAACTGCATCAAGACTGGAAAGTGAGGTCTAGGCAGTTCCTGCCCAAATATGGCAACAGCATTCCATTTCATCCTGGTCTGGTAGAGGAGAGCATGAAGAGTCAAGTACTTGCTTAAGCGGTACTGGGAGTTGATCATTTTACCTGCAACTTTAGTGATGGACTATATAAAGGACTTACATTTTAGATACAAGAATGAAGCTAGTATGTATTGATTTGAAGAAGACCAAATGAAAAATGTACATTAAGTATTTAATTAACCCTTGCTCTATCCTGACAGCCTCCTTGGCCTAATCAGTAAGAGAAAACTCTATAGAAATGTTTTTCTGTCAAAAATGAAATACATGATCAATTCCAGTCGAGAGGCACATTTTTCTTTAGTAGGACTTATTGATCTAGGCCAGTTGATATTAATTTCACTGTTTAAAAGAATAAAACACATGAATGTCAACTCAAACACATGTGCAATGTCTATTAAGAACATTGGTGATCATTGCTTTCTAGAATATTCTGTCCTTTGTAGATTTGTCTTTTTGCTATTTCTCATAATCCCTGTTCCATCAACCATGTCAAACATTTCATTAGGTAAGTTATTTACTGTTTGCTTCTGTCACTTTTGTCTTCTACACACCTTGTGAATGTCAAATTCTCCAAGCCCTCTTTTCTCATGTCAATTGTCTCTTTCTGATTGTAAGTATAAATTTACTTTTTCTTTCCCTTTTCCTTTAGACAATTTTGCTACTCACATGTTCAGCCCATGGTATTATCAGCATCCTTCTGTAGAACCACATTTCTATTGTCTCTTCTTCATCTTTGAGGATATCATCACACATTACTTATCATATCAGGCAGTCAGTTAAGTGTCATATGTGATACACACTTTGGCAATCATGTCTGACGGAGCAGAAGAATTTTCTTGCAGTAGGTTGCCATTATTTTCTATGGTAGACTGATTAATAACCAAGGCTATAGAACCCAAACCGTCCTGCTATTTAACCCATAGCTGGAGGGATGAGATGGATTAATACCTTTCCCAAGTGTATCTGCATATAAGTGAATGCAACAAATTCAACTGGAATTCAAACTCAGCTCTCTGATTTCTCGTTCTGAGCTGATATTCATTGTACCACAACACACATCCCAGTTGTGTAGGAGAACCAATATTATTTAACAGTTCAGCAACATTTTCTTTGTTTCTAATGAAATTTTCATATTTCTCAATACTTTTATTAGCTTTTGAAAGACATCTTTTGCTCTTCCAAAGTGCCTTTGGACCAATAAAAAATAACATTTACAGTAATACACCAACCATCCAACTAAAATATATATGAAGAATACCAATGAATATACTTACCGTTTTGGCTGAGATTCTTTGGCTCGGAATATTTCTTTCCGATGTCAGCCAAGGAGCGGATGATGGGAAGATGAAGTTTACTTCCCCCTTCTTCAGTTTTGCGATGACGTTTTTCATGTTGATGTCTATGACGACTCAGCAGTGTTTCCCTCACTTTATCTCGATTTTCTTCAGCAAGTTGTTTATTCGCAACCATGTTGTCTAGTGCTAGATCTACAAGAATAAGAGCAAAGAAATGATTAAATAAATTTCAGATTTGTGGAAAATAAAGAACAGTAATGGTATAAAAATAAAGCAAGAAAGAACCTGAAAAATATACAATGGTCCTCTTCTAATTTCCATGTTTCACGGCTCCCAAATTATGTGCATCATTCATTCAGAAGATAGGCAACCATAGCTCTCCACCCTTGTTGCCCTTGTTTTTCTCCTTTTGGTAACCCTCCCAACCCGTTCTTCCATCCATTCATATAAGCTTGTTATCTAAGTGACTCACTCACTTCCCATATCTTTCTTGCCTTCAATATCCCCAGTGAGTTTGAGTTTTGTTTAATAGCATATCAACATCTCTGTGGGTTATTTAATGCCAAAAAGGTAGTTTTAATGTATTTTTTTTTAATGTCTGATTATAGTGAGAAGGTTGCTTTAGTCAGATTTTAATGAAATTTTGAAATTTTTTGTTTTTATTTTTTTTATTTTAGAAAACTGAAAATGATTTTTACTTGTGTATTCAAAAATGTTTTACTGAGAACAATTTTTTCCTTTAAAAATGTGTTATAATTTTTTCTTCAAAAATGTATTGTTGCTAAAATTTTTTCTTCAAAAATGTATATTTTTCAATAAAAGTCTATTTTTATGTATATATTTCTATAAAAGTCTATTTTTATACTTTAATAGTGTTTTGAACCTAGTTTAGAGGTTAACTATTTGCTTATAGCTGGAACCCTAACAGGTGCTACCACTCTGGGTCAGGGTGAACCTAGGAACAACTGCAATTAAGAGGTGGTTCCATGCTCCTCACAATCTTCCAATCAGAAGCCTTGCTGCCAGATGCAGTTTATTGTCATGCCCAGCACCGTTTACAATCTGAACTATGTTTTGGCTTTAAATAACTCACAAAGGGTTGATAAACTGTAAAGGACCAAATCAATCATTTCTTTCAGTCCACACACATCTGGTATAGCCAACTACATCAGTTACTAACCAAAGCTACATAAACTGATCTAATTTGGGGGATTGTATGTATTTATTCAATGCTTATTCTTACTTTTTATATATAGAAATATCTGCTTTGGTGCTTGAAAAATGAATTCTTGTATGTGTGGTGTTCCTTCAGAATGTAGGTGGTCAGGGCTCTTCACAATTTCCTGTCTTTTGTAGCTCTTAATAAATTTTATCTTTTTGTTATCCCTTGCTCTGCCATCCATTTAGTCAAGCTCTCTAAGTGTGATGTTTTCCTCTCTCTTGCCCTCAATCTGTCCTGTGAGTATCAAATTTTCCAAGTCCTCTAACCTCATTAGGCTCACTAGAAATGTCAACTCTCTCTTCTTGATGTTAAGTACAAGTGTCTACTTTGTCACCATTTTTTTCTAAAATTCCATCATAGTTTACATGTTTGGTCCATGGTATTCTCAGCATCTTCTGGTAGAACCACATTTCTGTTGCTTCAAGTCTCTTCTTCATCTGTGAGGAGATTATCCAGCTTTCAGTGTCATATAGGAGGACAGATAAATGAAAATGGTCGTACCTTATGAATAATTTTGTATCTTGCAATACATGTGTGCATTCTTTGTTGGATATAAAGGCAGAAAGGTAGAATTTTTATGTATACCCTCATATGAAAACACATTAAACACACATCATTTATTTATTCATGTTTATACAGGTAGTTGAGTGTATAAAGAAGTATTCTAAATATTTGTAAAATCGTGAGTTTACCAAGTCCATAACAGGGATTACATGAAGAGATTTTCTTACCAGCAACCTGTTGCATGTTTGTAGTATCCATATCTAACATGCATGTTCCATTCATGATGGCACAACGCAATTCAAATATTGAATGAAGAGACAGGGTAGCCACATGAGGTTTTGACCATCGGTCACCCCCTTCCTCCACATCTTCTTCAAATTTAATCCATCTGAACAAAAGAAAGAAAAAAAAACATTATTTTAATACTGAAAAAAATAAGGTTAAAACTGGAAATTTAGTTTCTAAAGTTGTTAGATTTTGTGGAATCCACATCCTCATGACATCAGTCTAAACCAGTGTTTCTCAAACAGTGTTCCCTAGGCTCCACAATAATTCACTATGGGTTCTGTAATAAACAATAATAGGGTGATACATTTTTGAGTAATTTTTTATAAGTTTTATATTCTTAATTTTATTAAACACTGTTTTTTTTTATAAGATTGTTTATTTACAAGATTGTAAAAATATGCAAACCAAATACAATGCAATATTTCTTATTTACCATTTTATAAATAAACAACTATGAAAACAATTTTTTTTTTGTAAAATGTCTATTTAGCAAGAATAAATAAATGTGCAATGAACTCTGTGATAGACATTTTGCAAAAAATGTCTTTTCTAGGAATTTAAAAATCCTTTTTTTTTTTTTTTTTTTTTTAAATATTCGTTTCACTCCAAGAAAGAAAAAAAAATATAACAGGGAACAAGTTACCAGTTGAGAATCAAGAAGACGGAAACTGATGCAGTTAAACTTTGATATTACCATATAAATTCACTAAAATAGGTTTAGGGCATTAGAAATATGCAATAATAACTGTGTCAAGAGCAAGAATGCTTTTTAGGCAATGTTTTTTGCGGGTACATTTGTTAAACTATGCCATTATTTCAATCAGGATTTTTGTCCTGACAGAGTATAGGACTTTATTCTCATACATATCCTGTCTGGTGCTTGCATCTGTGTGATGTTGGAATTTTTTTCTGATTTCTCCACTGAATTCATTGCCTCCCACTGAAATTTGTACCCACTCTCATCTTTCCAACTCTACTTGTGCCCTACCAAATTCATTGCTTTTTCTCAATCAATATTTTTCCCTGACAAAGATTCTTCTTTCTATTTTAATAATTAAATATTCTTATGTACATTTTTTCCTTGAAGAAAATTTACAAAACTACCGACCAAACCAATCACTTGAGGAAGAAACTGTATGGAAAAAAAGAAAAAAAAAACAGAGGAAATTAGTCCAAACTAATATACAATGATTAAAACACCTTTTCTAAGAAAATTCACACAAGAACTGCCATGTTGAATTCGTCATGGTATTTCTTTATGAAATGAGTGTTAATATCTAAATTGATTGATTGTTTACAATGTCACAAGCTACTTGGCTTAGGGGTGTTTAATACAAAACACAAGTTGCATGGTTCAAATTTTAAGCTCTATTTTCTTTTCTTTGGATGTCCTATAATTTGGACAGTACATATATTTTTGTTATGGTGAAACACACCTTTTCTATAGTGAATACTCTTCCACCTAATTTAAGTAGGAGTAGTAAGAGGAACGAGGGTCAGTCAATGTTGGATGATAGTAGTCAACAAATAGATGGATACGAAAGTAGTCAGCGACCTGGCAAGATTACACTGCGTAATACATATTATATAAAGTTCCTAGCGTTTTGTATGTCAAACCTATTAGGACCGACTTTAGCACAAATACTAGGCTCCACTGCGAAAATAACTCCACAACAATTTTTGAAAGGCATGTTAAGATTTCATACTTGGTAATAGTTTCTATATATTTTTTGTGCATCTTACATTCTATCAAGATATGTTTGACCATGAGAACTCGATTGCTATGGGTACACAAAGGTGTAGTTTCTGCCTTGAACGTATGAATATTGAAATTATTTGGTGCCAAAATGAATCCAGTTTAAAAGCACAATATTTTTATGATAATAGTAATATTTACTGTTATAAGAAACCAGTGCTACTTTTGCCTTCCCTCACTACCTGGCCATCAGGCTGGAATTAAAGTGTAGTATCTACTCACCTCACCTTTAATGATAATATATGTAATTTCCTTATAGAGAAGTATTTGGCATTCATTGACCAAACAGCCAGTGCTATTGTGACTATTTCCAGATGGCTGATATTAATTTTTGATTGTGTATATATTCGATATATAAATGTATATAAATCTACACCCACAGTATTGCAGTGTTATACTGATTATATTCCATTCGCCAACAACTGCGGATCATGTTATATCTGGTTTTAACTATATACTGACCTCTTGTGTGTCTGAACTAACTTAGCCAGGTAATAACAGGCAATCTCACTTTGGCCGGTCTGAGATCAAACAAAGTATGCCCAGCAATCATGTTATACTATTATCAGTTGCAATTTATAAAATATTTCTCAATATTTGTCTATATTTCTGAGATGAGGTATTGTAATTATTTACATAGTTGTCTTTTATGCATGTTTTGTTATATAATTCATGTACTCAAAAGGAAAAAATTATATAAAAAACTTAACCCCATCACCTAGTCCGTTGTTTTAATGAAACTTGCATATATATATATATATAGTGTATGGGTAGGTTTTGAAGGCTATCACAATGCATTTAGTAAAATAAAGGAAGATAAAGAAGGTGTTGGGTATTACCTATTTATTATTCCTTAATATTTCAAGATCAAAATGTCATCTTTAGAATAGTATGAGCGCTTGATTTCATGTCTCTTTGTGGACTGTACCGTGCTCTCCTACCATTCTGAAGATAAGCTTTTAATCTCGAAATATTAATGAATAATACATACGTAATACCCAACACATTCTTTACTTTCCCTTATTTTACTAAACGCATTGTGATAGCCTTCAAAACCTACCCATACACCTAATATACACAATCCTTCAAGTAAATTACAAGACTCTTATATATGCTTTGTGGTGATCTATGTTAAAGGTGATATCAGAAACCATGAAAGGGCTTATATGCATATCACTCAACAGAGACTCAGTTCTAGGAGGGATAATAGCCTGTGATATTCCAGTTGAGTCAAGAGTAGAATTCGAGGAGAATTTACAGGTAAAGTAATCAGCTTTATCAGCAGAGAATGATAACATCTTGTATCGTGAAGGAATGACAATACACAGATTTAAGTAATACGTTTATTCTTAGTAGATACAGTAGTACACGTCCATCTAGGGTGGTAACAACTAATGAGCTGAGTAGACAATGACTGTGCTAGCCGTCAGCTGCCAACTCCACTGTCGCTACTCGATATTAGTCCTTTATATATTGTGAACCGTATGTCTTATGTTCGAGCTATGCCACAACACATCTCAAATTGATTGAAGAGGTAGGTGTCAAAGACTCTGCACTATTTAATAATATATGACAGAAACACCACTAATCATTAGGGCCAAAATTGTTAGTCTATATGGTGCCTCATTCTTTCAGCAAATAGGTTACTTCGAGGACATATTTATCGTGGACAGTAACAAATAAGTGCCTGTTGTGACAAGTCATCATGTGGATATAGCTGAAAATAGCTGTTCCTTTGTGCTATAGCTTCGAGCATGCTGGTTTGATCCATAGAGAGGATTGAGGTTTTACTTCATATTTCCAAGAAGGGACGAAAGCAGCAATGCCGGCTTTGACCCAAGAAGGAAGCTCAGTGGCACAATTTTCAATTGAGAGGTTGAAGATGTCAATCCACAAGAGGTCACAAAGAAAATCAGTGAGTCCTAATCAGTATGCAGTTAACAGAAAGAGGTCTCATGGATAGGGGGTTTCTGTTTAATAGATGATTGGAACAAAATATCAATAGCCACCATAGAGTGGTCAGAATTACCAAGAGGACAGTATTGTGAAACTCAGCAAGAGCGAGGAGAGATGACAAGAAATAAATCAAGTAGAGCAGCCTGTGGCCTGATTTTGCGAGGGTAGGTAAGTCCATGATTTGTGTAAGAGATTGAGCAATGGAATAATTTAGTGTCTGAAGCATGGCAACATCAATCAGTAGCTTTGGAATGTTTCAGCCACATGTCATGGTGCACATCACCAAAAACAAAGATGTTTGAAGATGGATGGAGAGAATCTTTCGTTTTCACTCTCTTTTTTTCTTTTTTTTTTTTTTGAGGCTTAACAACCTATCAATCCTTATGGGATCATTTAAGGTCATAACCAATGATTTTTTTGGGTAAGGTTATTTTATTTTTACAACATTTTTCTTTTCGAGTATAAAAATTAATTGGGGTTTGTTTTTAAGAGCAGGGGCCCAAGTCCTACCCTTGTTATTTAACCCATAACTGGAGGGAAGGGATGGATTAATACCTTTCCCAAGGGTACCAGCACTTAAGTGAATGCAGGGTATTCAACTGGAATTTGAACTCGGCTCACCGATTTCTCTTTCCGATCTGATATCCACTGCACCACAACGCACATCTGTCACTATACGCTCACAGCACCTGATATTCCCAAGCGGTCAGATGGAGAGAAAGCGTGATTTCTATGCTGTCAGCTATTATGGCTAATATACTGCAGTTCTGCGAAAAGAGGAAGCAAATATATTATTGGTCCTGATCTTGCGGCTTGGTTTCAGTTACTAACCCACCACTTTAAGATTGCTTCTCTGTACCTTTTTTTATAAATACTTTCATGGTAAGTGTTTGAAATGTTCTTTGCTATGGTACCAAGAATTCATGAAGTTCGGTAGTGATATATCAGAAAATCTAAGCAGATCTATTTACATGGCACTGCCTAAGAAATCAGGAGAAAATGAATGAACTCCAGCAAACAATCAGCTTAATGAGTCACATAACAATACTCATCATCCAAATTCTGATGAATACAGCACACAGCAGAATCAAACTAGAGTTTGAGTTTTGCTTAATGGCATATCAACCTCTATGGGTTATTTAATGCCAAAAAGGTGGGATTTTAAGGTATTTTTTTAATGCTCGATTATAGTAAGAAGGTTGATTTAGTCAGATTTTGATGAAAATTTTTTGTTCTTATTCTTTTTTATTTTAGAAAACCGAAGATGTCTTCTAGTTTTGTAATCAAAAATGTTTTGTTGAGAATAATTTTTTTTCTTTCAAAAATGTGTTATGGTAATAATTTTTTCTTAAGAAATGTATTTTTGGTAATATTTTTCCTTCAAAAAGTCTATTTTTATACTTTCAGTTTGGGGGTTAACTATTTGCCCAAAGCTGGGACCCTAACAGGTGCTACCACTCTGGGTCAGGGTGGACCTGAAAACAACAGCAATTAAGAGGTGATTCCATGCTCCTCACAACCTTCCAATCAGAGGCCTTGCTGCCAGATGCAGTTTACCATCATTTCCAGGACCAAATTAAACTAGAGATAGGACAAGAACAGTATGGTTTTGTCAAAGAAACTGGGACAAAGAATGTGATATTTATGCTCAGAATGTTATCTGAAAGAGCGAAGGACATGAACCTGCGTTTTATAGTCTACACAAAGGCATTTGACAAAGCGCTGCTTTGCAACCTTGGCATATTTAGGAAAAACAAAATAATCAAGCATCTATACTGGCAGCAAATCAACTGCATACAGATAGGAAATGAGTTCAACAGATATACAAAAATAGAAAGGAGTGTAAGACAAGGATGTGTCTTCTCACCAGATCTACCCAACCTATACAGTGAGGCAATTCTGAGAGAACTAGAAATGCTGTCAGGATTACTCATTGGTGGTCACAATCTTAACAATATAAGATATACAGATGACACAGTGTTGATAACAGACACAGAAAGAAAACTACAAAACCTCCTACAAAATGAGGAAACAATCAAGTGTAACCACAACTTCTATTTAATCAGATTCTTTTCTTGCACTTCCTACCTGTGGAACTCCCTTCTGTATTCTTGTTTCCCTGATAGCTACAATCTCCAAGAGTTTAAATGCAACGTCAACTGTCATCTCTTATATACTTGACTCCCACCCTTCTTCTCACTTTACACTTTGCTTTCACGCAGCTCTCTTCACACCAGTGTACCCGTCCTTCTCTTACCCACTCTCCGACACCTACTCCTCTCTTCACTCTCTTACTATATAGCCCCCTGTGCACCAGTGGCAGTTCTGCCTTGTTTGGGATGAGAAGATTATAAAAAAAAATTAAAAACAAAAATATGATGGATAAGATTGAGAAATGGTCTATATTATTGACAAGGAAGAAATCTCAGTATGCACAAGGTCTCTAATTTTGGAGAGGGGGATGTTTTTGAAATCATTCCTACTTGGAATGGAACCAACAATAACAATGCCATGGCTAGGTATTGAACTCACATCTATTTGACCACAGTAGAAGGAACGAAAATTTAGACAGTTGAGTTACTAAAGGGAAATAACTAAAACTGAGATATCCAAAAAAGGTATGCCATGTTGAATTAGAACAATATACTTCTGTAGACCATAAATGGTATTGATTCAAAATTCCAATGTCTATCATCCAAAGAAGGCCAGAGCACACAATGGCTGAAATATCGTAAATATGCTAATAAAGATACAAACAACAGTCCAAATGATATAAATACTGTAAATCAGTATTCATAATTAGAATCAGGATGACCTTGAAAAGAAAATATGTAGTTTTACATAACACTGCAAGTTGTTACAAAACCAGAACATTAACCTCAAAACCCGAGTCATGTTTGCAAATAGCCTCACCAAATGGAGACTTTCATATAGATGTCATGCATGGCATTAAACTCATTTAGAAATATCTGACATATCAGCTGTATATAACCATTTTCTCAGATCAATGGTTAGATAGATTTAAGCAAGTGATGCCTGTAGGTCTTAGTGAGGACCATACTTCTCCAAACCTCCTGGACTGGTGCTATGTAATCACAAACAAAGAACTTTACCATGTTACTTAAGGTCTTTCTGCGGCAACTAAAACAGGTGTCATATGTAACTTAAAGAGAAAACAATGATATAATCAAGAGGTTGATGTTCCGCATTACTTCAAACAAAGGGTGAACAGGAAGTCTCTATCAGCCGTTGGATTTGTGAGACTGAAAAATTGTTTTAACAGAAATATTTTATCAGTTTTCACTAACAGTAGTACTGGCTGCATGGTTACTAAATGCCAAATGTTTCCTTTTAAGGAAACAATATATCATATAATAATTGTGCCTGTATCTACCTTTGTTAGTTCCTTAGTTATTTTCCATGACTGTTACACCCTGTTAATCCCTCATGAATAATGGACTATTCTGTTTCGATAGCATGGAAAGAAGGAAAGACATCACTTGGCTTCATTGAGAAAATGAATAAAAGGAAGGAAAGAGAGATAGAAATGTTTAACATCTCCTTCCAATACCTTTTAAATAATAGACTATTCTGTTTTGATTGACTGATAACCAAATCAGACACAACTTAGTTTCAGTAAGAAAGATGGAAGTATTTAAAATTGCTTGCCAATACCTCATAAATAATGAACTATTCTATTTTGATAGCTTAGAAAGTGTGGAAAAGACACTACTTGGTTTCAGTGAGATAATAAAAGAAAGAAAAAAGGAAAGACAGACGTGTTTAATGATTGTTTCAGTGAAATGGAAAAAGTTGTCAATTTTAAATCTTTTCATTTGTACTCCCTTACTTCTTAAAATAGCAACCGGCATTCATATTTATGATTGTTATTACATTTTGTTAAAGTTAAGATCAAATGTTTAATGATGCAATATGTGAATTCCTACGGATATTTTATTATCATAGAACTCAACAGAAGCTTATTCAATCATAAACTTAAGAAATAAGATTCATCAAAAAATTTAAATAGGAAAATTGAATTTTTTTTTTCGATTGTTTTCTAGTGAAGATAAATAGAGCAAAGAACTAATATGCAGGGTGTCCATAAAGTTTGTGTGCACTTTTAAAAAATTTATAACTTTATTTGTATTTGCAATAGAAATAATTTGTAAAAAGTATTAGAAAGAAGTAAAACTATATTTTTTAAGGTTTTATTGAAATTTTATTTAAGTTTCCACATGTCCTCCGTCATTAGCAATACAAGGGTAATACGATTTTGCAGTTCATATTTTTTTTACTTATCTAAAAATTGTTGCAAATTCTGTGGTAAAGAATTATTCAATAATTATACTTAAAACTAAATACATTAAACTTTGTAACATTTTTTACAGATTATTTCTATCATAAATACAAATAAAGTTATAATTTTTTTTTAAAGCGCACACGGACTTTAGGGACACCCTGTGTATGTATCAGTCAGTTAAGTGCCATACATGATACACGTTTGGGTGATCATGTCTCGAAAGAGACATGACTGACTGGGCAGAAGATTATCCCACAGTAGGTTGCCATTATTTTCTGTGGTAGACTGGTTGCCAGCCAAGGCTATAGAACCCAATCTGTTCTGATATTTAACTTATAACTGGCGGGAAGAGATGGATTAATACCTTTCCTATGCATAACTTAATGAATAAGGTATTTATTTTTTCAGTTAAGGACTGAAATTCTCAGCAGATTAGCTGATTGTAACATTAGTAATTAAAAAAAATGCTAAGTGAACAAAATTCTAAATAATAACAAGATTAATCTAAAATTGAGCTCATTACCACATTAATTGAATTGATTTCAGACTGACAAATAAAACGACAGAAACAGCTGGTTTAATTAAATGATATCAAAATCTGTCAAAGTTTTGACAAAGTAATCACAATACGAATGTGTCACTATGATTCCAAAAGTTGTCCAGATTAATACTTTTTTTTGGCACTACTGCAATATTTCAGACAATTTTCTCATGAAAAAAAGAAAATAGACCAGCCTCTCCATTGTATATTTGTAGAAATATAATCCCAGAAGATGTAGTAAGACCAGTAATAACAAGAATTAAATCAAAAGTTATTCCAAATGATTGTTGGGATGATAAGGGTTCTTCTCAAAACTATACATGATATCTTCCATCTAAATTGTTTACCTGAGGAAAGCTGAAAAAAAGATTGGATGAAACACCTTAATATCAAAAACAACAGTTTAGATAAGAGACTAAACAACGATGGACATTCAATAATACAATCAGAAAAACAATCACAAATATTTAACTTTGGTTTATAAATTGTTCAGGATGAATTTAGGACAAATATTTCCCAATGAAAGGAGAAAGAAGATAAAATAAAAATTACCTGGCACTTTCTTTCCATTCCATCTCGCCATCGACATAGTGAAGTTCAGCCATTTCACAGAAGATGTCGTGTGGCCTGTGCTCTTCATCGACTTCATCTCCTTCACCAAGCAAAAACTGGACACGCTGTGATGGGGGAGTGGCTATAAGCAAAATATAATAATAATGTCTAATTGCGAAAAGAAAATGTTTTCTTTATAAATTTTTGTTAGCTTTTGTCATAATATTGTTGCTTTTTCTCACAGCTTCTCAGGACAAATAACTGTTGGAGTTCAAGTTTGACTAGAAGTTATGTTTTTTCTTTTGCCTATTTCCAGTCTCTCATTTTACAGGCTGGATGGTATTCAATGTAGCACGAAAGGTGTGATGAAAAGCAACAAGGAGATGAAGAAAAGAAGAGTCAAATATTTAAATATTTTATTACTTAATAAATATTTAAAAATACTAAAGTTTTATCAATATTAATAATGAAGGGAGGCAACCCAACATTCTGTTCGTTTAACAAAATTTGAAATAAAAGTGATATGATTCAATGTTACGAAATCTAAATTACATAAAACAATTGTAAGAATGTATATCAGATATTATCTTTGTCTTGGCAGCAATTAATATTCTCACTGATTTTCTGTAAGAGAACAACCCAAAGCATATTAATTTCAACTTGAGTAGAAAGTTTTGAGCTCATGGGTACCCCACAAATAACTTTGTATAACACTTCACTACCATGTGGAGGTAAATAAATAGCACACACAATTTAAACCACATAAAACAACTGGAAGAGTGTATTTGAGGTATAACTATGTTTTAGTATGGACTGGTGCTTGTGTTGATTTTAACATAGCTTATGTTTTTAAGGCTATGCAACACAATTTAAACCATATAATACAACTGGAAGAATGTATATACAGTATAATTTGGTTTTAGTGTGGATTGGTACCCTTGTTAATTTTAGTATACAGTGTACTGCAGCAAAATCCGACACTTGACAAAAAGCAAAGAAAATAGGTAATAAAAAAAAAGTTGTATATACAGAAACCTGACAGTTTGTTTAGCAACAGTTAAAGTTATATACTACATTATTTTTTAATGTAACTGCCACCAACAGCAACAACCATCTCAAGGTGGGCACAAAATGAGTCACACGCTTTGGCAACCACGTCCTTGTCCATAGTGACGAACACCTCCACAATAGCAGCTTTCAGAGAGTCATGTTGTGGGCATGCTTGTTGGTCTTGGCCTCGATCACACCCCCAGAAGAAATAGTAAAGGGGGTTGCAGTCAGGTGAGGAAGGTGGCCACAAGTTCGGCGACCATTGGTGAAGTACATTGTTGAGCAGCCACACCCAGGTCATCTTGGCTTTGTGTGCAGGAGCAAAGTCCTGCTAAAAGGCATAGGGGCATCCAGCAGTGATATCATCCATCCAGGCCTTCACAACTTTTGTTTTTATTGTCTATTTCGTTTTCTTTTTGTCAAGTGTCGAATTTTGCTGCAACACCCTGTTTACTAAAATTAACAAAAGTACTAAACTGAGTAACTCACTTAATAACTGAGTGAATAGTGATTTACTAAGCATAGCTTAGATGTGGTACAAGGTCAAAAAGTTGGAGCATCCAGTAAGGATTGAACTCACGACTCAGTTTTCATTGATCTAGTGAGACAATCTCGCTAACCACGTCAATGCCTTACATCAGAGTGAATAGATAGCAGAAAAGTATAAAAGAGGTAAAGCGAGGTTGTGGAGAGCCATGATCATGAAGGGAAAAGACACACAAAAGCAAAAACCTGACCCTGCTGACAGCAATTAATCTATAACCTTTTCACTCTCCACTCTTTATCAGTATTAATCCTTGTGTGTTCATCCAGAGACAAAAACTAATGGCACAGATTTTAAAACAAAGCGAGTATATTACAAATCAATTTTTTTTCCACATATTTGTGTCACCAATACTCTTAATTTGGCCAATATGAACAAGTTAGTAGTGAGGATATGATATATAGAAAAAGTCATCTTTCCACATAAGAATCTATTTACTTTTCAGGATATTAAAAATATCTCAACATTTAACCTACTGTTAATATCAGGTGGGGAAAGTACTTGTGTCTGCTCTGAACTTACCTGTCTAGATTTTTGGAGGAATTTTAATATTTTGTTTTTATATTAATGGATATTAATTTTTGAGAAATATTTTTGTTTCTGAAATGACCAAAATCATGTTTTTTCCTACATTACTTTTCAAATTTTCAAGCACGAATTCAACCTGACAAAAATGACAGCAAAGTTAATTTTATAGCAAAGCTTTAAAATGAAAAATGCTTAATTTTTTTTAATAAAATCAGAGTCATTTAATATTTTATAAATCATGGAAACTTTTTACTCTCAGAAAAGAAAAGTGCTGTTAAAAAAAAGCAACACTTAAATATAAAATACCCACATACATCATTATACATCCAGACCTTTCTACTTATATTTTTACATGACATATTTTCTTTTTTTTTTTCTGAAAATACTTCTAAAATCACTGTCTTATATTCCACTGACAGGATTCCCAGTAAAAGACTAACACTTCAACACCCCTGTTTGATGATTTCATCCCTTTATCACTCTCTAAATTAGAAATATGATTATATCTTTTTAGATTATGATTTAAAATCAAAATAATATTTCTCATCATCTTCATCATTGTTTAATATTTGTTTCCATGCTAGTATATGTTGAAAGGAGTTTTCTTGATAATTCTTTTCCAGACTGCCTGCTTTTGTGTAAGGCCTGGCTGTAATCTCAGTTTCCTTAAAACATCATTGATAAGCTGAGTCCATGTTTTATGTGGTCTACTTCTCCCTTTTTGGCCATTGACCTCAAGAAACCTACAATTGCTGACTGGGTTTTCTATGTCCATTCTTCTTAGTTAGTTAAGTGCCATACGTGATTCACGCTTGGGCAATAATGTCTCAAAAGAGACATGACTGAGTGGGCAGAAGGTTATCTTTCAGTAGGTTGCCATTGCTTTCTGCTTCTTAACAGGCCCAAATCCTCTAATGCTTAACATCTGTTATATTAGCAACACCCAGCCTATTTCTTAATTCATCTCATGATTTTCTATCCCTTAGACTGACATTGCACATTAACCATACCATACGCATGTCCGTTTGATCAATTCTGCTAATATCAACTTTCATAAGTAGCCAGGTTTCACTGCCATATAACATAACACTTCTAAAATAAGCTGTATATAGCTTTTCTTTCATCCTATGTGAAAATATTCAACATTATTATTATAATATATTTTATAATTATTATTATTATTATATTAAACATTATATTAGTCATATTATTATATTATATTACTAGCAGTATAGCCCGGTGTTGCTCAGGTGTAATGAAAGCTTTAAAACTAATCCATGGTCCTGGAGCTCAGACTCTTTGGATGCTGGCACGAAAGACTAAAAAGCAATAGTTGTTTCCAGTTAAAGCAAAACTGTAGACTGAAAGAAAAATGAATGGATGTAAATCAAATTTTGATTTCCTAGTATCGATATCAAATTTTCTGCACTATTGTAAGAACTGCAACCTTGAAACTTCTGAATATCATTTCTTATGTCTTTGTCTATGAGTGTATCAAATTTGATTAAAATTGGACCACTCCTTCTATAACCCGATTTTTTCGATTATTGATTTTCGATATTTTTCGGGGTACCTTGACACAAAACCTAGCTAAGAACACTCGCAGATGCTTACAGTACAACTGTGTAAATTTTCAAGAAAATCAGTTCAGCCATTTTGGAGTCTACAGGTAATGGACACACACACACACACACACACACACACACACACACACACACACACACAGAGACAAGGTTCCATTTATAAATAAGTTTAGATTAGATAAATATATATATATATATATATATCATGTGATCCCAGCAGCACAGTACTACTAATTACTTGAGAACGCAGTTGACTGTGTTTACTCCCTGGCAATCCATGTTTGAAAAGTGCCAGCAGTGACACTTTATGACATCTCACCTTTGAAGCGACTTCCTCTGGGTCTTATATGACAATATGGGAACTAATTAGAACTTCATAGAGACTTTGAGATATTATGGTCGGTGAAGAAAGAATGATGTGAAGAATACTGTGACATGTTTAGATCAGTAATCATGGCTAGCAATGTTTGAAATAAGATGGACTGAGGACCAGCCTTCCCCTATCCACACTTTTTGTATTATTCAAAATAAATATTACTTTCCTTTATGGTACCTAGACTTTACGAATTTAAGTGCAGTACTAGATTGTTGTCAAGATTTTGCAGTCATAATGATGAGGTGGCACCGTAAGTTCTATGCTAACAGTTTCTCTTCTTGTACTTCTCGCTTGTGGAACTCTCTTCCGGCTTCTTGTATCCCAGCCAACTTTAATCTTGAAAAATATAAATGCAATGTAGATACTCTTTTTAATTTCTGTTCTTTTATTGCTCTCTCTCCTTTCTTATATTCTTTCACACTCAGTAACTCCTTTGTGTTAGTGGCTTTGTTCCCTTGCTTTGGGCAAAAGAGCAAATAAAATGAATTTTTTTTTAATCGTATCACCCCGAGCAAGGTGGTAATGCCACTGATGTGCAGGGGGCTATGTAATAGTGAAAAGATTGGAGAAGAGAAAGCCGGAAACCACATCCTTAACAGGGAACAAGGGATGAGCCTCTTAACCTGTTCAACAGACGTGGGTGGAGTGTGAACCAGGCGATAGATAGATCTATCTACTCCAGTTGCTTAGAGCAGAAAGAGAGAGGAAGTTGTGGAGAGCAATTATTGCCAAATGTCCTGAAGAGACATGTGAAAAAGAAAAAAGAGGAAAACTAAAAACAATTTATGAAAGAGCTAAACTGTAATATAAAGAAACCCTAATAATATTGAACGGATATTAAGCTAGAGATTAAATAACAAAATCATTATTCTACTCATCCCTGATACACACCCACAACGATAATGAGCATAATGCAGCCAAAATAGCTTTATTACTGATAAGCAGTAAAGAATACACACTGACTATGAAAGAGCATCTACCATGGTGCAATGGTTAGCAAGCTAATATGTATGTGTGTGGGAAGATGTAATATCTATTGTAGAAAAATGATTACTAAAATCATATCAGTCAGTTAAGTGCTATATGTTATACACAGTTGGGTGATCATGTCTTGACAGAGACATGACTGAATGGGCAGAAGATTTTCCCCACACTAAGTTGGCATTACTTTCTGTGGTAGACTGATTGCCAACTAATGCTATAGAACCCAATCTGTCCTGCTATTTAACCCATAACTGGGGGAGAAGAGACGGATTAATATCTTTCCCAAGGGTATTTGCACATAAGTGACTACAACGAATTCAGAAGGAATTCCAACTTGGTACTTCGATTTCTCGTTCCAAGCTCATATCCACTGCACCACAATGTACATCCATTATATACATATATATATATATATATATATATATATATAATTAATCTGCATGAGTACTGTATAATATTTTGGTATAATCTACTAATATTTGTCTTCACTTGACAGTTATATTTTGGTCGTTTTTGATGTGATAAGAATAATTAAGTCAGGTTTATAAACATTTTATCTAAATCTAAACTTATTTATAAATGGAACTTTGTGTGTGTGTGTGTGTGTCTGTGTCCGTTACCTGTAGACTCCAAAATGGCTGAACTGATTTTCTTGAAAATTTACACAGTTGTACTATAAGTGTCTGTCAGTGTTCTTACCTAGGTTTTGTGTTGAGGTACCCCCAATAAATATGGAAAATCGATAATCGAAAAAATTGGGTTATAGAGGGAATGGTCCGATTTTAATCAAATTTAATACACTCATAGACAAAGATATAAGAAACAATATTCAGAAGTTTCAAGGTTGCAGTTCTTACAACAGTGCAAAAATTTTGATATCGATACCAGGAAATCAAAATTGGACTTACATCCATTCATTTTTCTTTCAGTCTACGGTTTCGTTTTAACTGGAAACAACTATTGCTTTTAGTCTTTCGTGCCAGCATCCAAAGAGTTTGAGCTCCAGGACCATGGATTAGTTTTAAAGCTTTTATTACAGCTGAGCAATGCCGGGCTATACTGCTAGTATATATATATATATATATATATATAGAGAGAGAGAGAGAGAGAGATTAGAGAGTGTAGATATAATAATATGACTAATATAATATCTAATATAATAATAATAATCATAAAATATATTGTAATGATAGTATAATATAATAATATGGTGTCTGAGCTCCAGGACCATGGATTAGTTTTAAAGCTTTCATTACACCCAAGCAACACCGGGCTATACTGCTAGTAATAATGATAAATTTAAGATTTTTTTTTTTTTAATCAAAACTTTCAAAGCAATAATGCCCCTGAGATGCAAAGGTTATTGGAAATAAAAGAATCCACAAATGTAACTTGCTCTATTTCCATACGTCTCTTTGTTGATTACTCCACCAACACTTTTATCCAAGGCAAATAGAATTACAACAATCTACCCCCATAGATGAAATAAAAGGTTCAGTTTAAAATTCCAACAAATATCATCTGATGAAAGTCAGAGTGTACAACAGCTGAAACATTGTGAATATGGTTATAAAGATGAGACAACAGTCTGGACGATTTAGATAGTGTAAATAGTTATAATACCTCCTCTGAAAAATACAGACAGACGCTAAAGTATACCTGTAAAAGAGCAATATAAATAAAGAGAAAAGGATAAGTTTTCCTTTTGTGGTTATTCATCATATATACATGTGCAAATAAATTGAAACAAAACAAATAATGTCTTCTGAGAATCTTTATCACTCTCCTTGATCATGTCAGTCAGTTAAGTGCCATACGTGATACATGCTTGGGTGATCATGTCTCGAAAGAGACATGACTGACTGGGCAGAAGATTATCCCGCAGTAGGTTGCCATTGCTTTCTGTGGTAGACTGGTTGCCAGCCAAGGCTATAGAACCCAATCTGTCCTGTTAATTAACCCATAACTGGAAGGAAGAGATGGATTAATACATTTCGTAAGGATATTTGCACGTAAGTGAATGCAATGAATTCAACTGTAATTCGAATTCAGCTCCTCGATTTCTCGTTCCGAGCCGATATCCACTGCACTATACAATACATCCTTTAATAGCATTTTCCAACCGCATTTTCCTTTACATTTTGGAGTGATAGATTCAGTTTGTTTCTTAAAGCTTGCCAGTGTGTTCACGCAGCATTTCAATTTTTCTCTACTTCTTTAGAGTAACATCTATTGCAGACAATGACTGTAGGACAACTAATTCACAATCAAGACAATAGTGTTTGGACGTGATAAAAATCTGTTGCAATCACAGATGACTCAATATTTTTCAAGACCAAACAAATTTCATCATACACCCTGAAAATAAATTCATACCACTGCAAATGGCCTAATCATAGGAAAAAAACAGAAAATGACTACACCCTGTCAGTCCAGTGGGTCGAAAACTGACCATACAATGAAAGAAAGGAAACTAAAGCAGTTGTTTCTATATGTAATGTGCACCTGATAATTGCACAGTGCATGAAATTTCAAGTCGCTTGATGAGGTGCTGAATATAACACCGAAACACAACCGCTCTTTTGTAGTGAAGAAATGTTTTTATTATAAACGGAAAAAAATACAGACAGGAGGAATCTTCACTTTGCAGTGTTATCCGAGATTATATAACACTGACGAATACAAACAAGAAAATTAAATCATCTATTATGAAAAATTCAAAACTGCCAAACTCTTTATCAATAATAATAATTCACCTGCAAAATCTAAACTGCATAAAACCAGTGTCGGTTATGAATTTACATGTCCTTTTGAAAACTGTGTTCTTTGTCTATCCAAATCTGTAAACAATTACATTGTCTATACCACCACAAAACTGAAGAGAAGATTGACCTTACACCTTTCCCACAACAGTTCCATCCGATCTCATTTAAACACACATCGAAATCTTCCAGCACCTATCCGTCATATCCTCGCTGATAAGACGTAATAACATCATCCACGTGCAAAAGAAGAGTAAAAATAATGGAGGCATTACAAATAGAAAAGCGAAATCCTACATTTAATAACAATGTGCTTATTGTGTTCGGAACTTAAACACAACACTATATGCACAAGCTTTACACATGTTTATTTATTTATAAGTAAAAGAAAATTAATTCTTCATAATGGCTAAAAGTATAGCTGAAAGTACAAAAGTACAAATTCTTATATAATTTGAGTTCCGAAAAGAAAGAAATGATACAAAAACATGAAAAATTATATAAAAAAGTTAATGATAATACCTTGTCTTTCATTTTCAATAACACCTGTATAAAAGATAGATTGTTACACAAATACACAATTTTTAAATATATATAGATATTATGCAAGCAGTGCGGGCAAGGAGTTCAACATGGAATGATGACTGTCTGTTTCTTGGTTGAATGAAATCTTCAGACCATGTGGTTTGGATAGTAACTCAACTATTTATATATGCTAAACCAGTGGATGATATCCAAACTACATGACCTGAAGATTATGTTCAAGCATGAAACCAAATGTGACCACTTGGTGTTGAACTATATTCACTCTACTTATATTTATATAGCAGCATAGCCCAGCATTGCTCGGGTGTAATGAAAGCTTTAAAACTAATCCATGGTCCTGGAGTTCAGACTCTGGACATTGGCACGAAAAACGTAGGTTGTTAAGACTAAGAACTACAATTATACCTACTTAAAGCAAAACCTGAAGCACAAACCAAAATAAAAGGGCTGAAAACCTGATTTTGATCAGATCCAATAAGATATTGGCGTATCGATTTCCAATATCGGAGTCAAATAAGTCATCCAAGGATAAACTAACCTAAGTAAGTCCATGAAAACTTATCATACCCATCAGGAGTAAAATTGGAGAAAATGTGCCATACTGATGGCTGAATATCAATTTTTGATCAGATTTGATAGAATATCAGTGGTATCGATTTCCAGTATCGGGAAAAATGAGTCCGAGAAGATCTACTAATGTTTGAAACTAAAAACTATAATTTTACCAAATTCTGCAGCAAGAACCACAATAAAAGGGCTGAAATCCTGATCAGATCTGTTCTGATATTGGGGGGGAAATCAGAAAAAATAAGTAGCCCATGACTTTACCGGAAACCTAAAGATTATTTGTGTGAGGTTTAATGAGAATTGGATAAAAATTGTGGATTTGTATAAAAGACCTACAGACAGACAGACACACAAACATCTTGCCTTTTATTTATATAGATATGCTCTACCCTGGGTATTGTGCACATTTACCCTATAAATATGATATACATCAAAAGTATACTTTATCACAATACATATAAATATCAATTGCTGATACCCACTGACAAAACTCTGGAGTTAAGGTTCTGAAGGTAACATCAGCCAGCTAAGTGACAACCTTTTATTTGGATTAATTATATATAACGTAGAATATTTGGTATTTAAGTCATGTAAATTCCAATAGAGACAAACTCACAAGAACTCCATGTTAAATATTTTATTTAACAGAGTAATATAATTTAGAAAAAAATTTAGATATTCTACAATTTCATGGGTCATACATATTTCGCAGCAAAACCTGCCTCTCCTCAGACTGGAATTCCGGTAAAAGATTTTTGTATCAAATAGAACAAATATAGTGTGGTCTGATGTAATGAGCCAATTTAGCTCATAGAAATGAATTATAATTTATAACCAATCTAAATGACATGTTGAGTTTCCCTTTATAAATATCTTATTGCTCTGGATAACATCCATTGAGCTCTCTGTACAGATCTAACACTTAATATTTTATATTAAGTTGATCTTGTTGGATAATCCTCGCTGTTTAAGGACTGGACATCTATCTCTCCCTCCCCCTCTCTCTATGAAATTAATGTGGAGACTTACTTAACTGAACAGTGTTTTTGCAGTCATGCTGACTACAAAGTTGTACGAAGGCATTAGTATAATTCATTTTGCAGGAATTTTGCTTATTCTAGTAAAATAAACAAAATTCCTGAAGAGTGAAGACCTTATACTTCATGAGACTTCCATGTCTGCATAATCAAAACAACACTGCTCAGGTAAGTGAAGAACCTCTCCACATTAATTATATTAATGCTCTATGTTGATACCAAGCACCTTATGACAAAAAAAATAAAATAAAATAAAATAAAACTCGCTTATCAATAATACCTCTACTGGAAAAACAATTTTGGCATTAAGCACCATTATAATACTATATATATATATATATATATATATATATTTAGAATTTATAATATAAATATGTTATAATATCACTACAAAAGTTGCCATTTTGTTTTGATACTATCTGCATCTTAAGTGTCCTTGATAAGACACAGATAGTGTCAAAACAAAATGGCTACTTTTATAATCATATCATAAAATATTTATGTTATAAATTCTAAATAAATTTTATTTGCTCTACTTTGTAGTGAGCACTTTTTTTAGAATAGTGTTTCTTTAGATATGTAATTTTTTTCCATCCATATCTACTCTATACTTGGGTATATATATATATATACATATATATAGAGAGAGAGAGCAAGTAAAAAACAGGTAGAAAAAGTGTCTTTAATCTGACAATATTTCACTTTAATAAGCTACTTCAGAAATTTGTTAAGACAAATGATTTAAATATTTTTAAGAATTATATATGATATCACAAAAGAAGAGAAAATCAATAAAAAATAGTCCAAACTTTAAAATGGTGAATTGAAAACAATTATAAAAGAAAAGCTGGTCCTAAATTTATGTACTGCCCAAGTTTTCCAAATGGAGAGAGAGAGAGAGAGAGCGCATTTGGGAGAGAATCGAGGAGAAAGAGAGAATAGCATGTGCTTATACATTTACTGATCAATATGCCAATTTGCATCTTTTGGCAAAGAAAACATAATTTTTCATTTTTCTTTCTCCTTTTGCCCTTTAACGAGTAAATAATTTAATCCACATGTTTACTAAAATGCTTAATACTGATTAATTAAAAAAAGAAGTATCAAAAATACCTTAGCAAAAAATATGGCTGATTAACTGAGTAATAGATTCAGAAAGAAAATGTATTATTTATTCACTGATTAGGCTGGATAAGTAGAAAAAAAAACATTATCCTTTATTATTCATATATTTCTGCATCTATTTGTCCCACTATGTCCACATCTGCCAGTTCTGTCTGTCCACATCTGTCTATTCAACAGGGTTTATCTACATCTATCTGATCCAGTCTGTGCATCCTGTTTTGTCCATATCTGTCTGTCCCAGACTGTCCATTCTGGTCTGTCCACATTTATCTGTCCCAGTCTGTGGACATCTGTTTGGTCTGGTCTGTCTGTCCACAATAAAAAAAAAACCACTATGCAGGAGCTGGGGTATTGTTGGGTACTGTACAGAAACCTTATGTTAAAAACTGACCTCGTGTTGTATTTCTTAAGTAAATACCCAGAATTCCACCAAGAACTCACACTTGTCCAGCTCTTTCTCTTTGGGCAAAAAGCCACTCAGTCAGGGGTATGTATATGAGCAGAGACTCATCTGAGAAAAATAGACAAGCCCGCTATGTGACAACTTTTTTTTTTTTTAATCATTTCACCCCGAGCAAGGCAGAAATGCCACTGATGTGCAGGGGGTTACATAAATGTAAAGAGATTAATTAGAAAAGCGTGAGGAGTACAAACTAGTTAGAAAGGAACAATAGAAAGCTGAGAAAGCAGGTGCGATGACAGATACATAGGTGGAGAGAAAGGGAAGGTTATACAGGGGAGGGGAGAGAGCTAGAGTCCAGTGGTTAGTAGATGAGTATTGACTTTGCATTTAAATTTCTGGAGGTTGTAGCCGTCAGGAAAGCAAGAATACGGGAGCGAGTTCCACAGGCGGGAAGTGCGAGAGAGGAAGCTGCAGGAGTAGAATTGTCGTCTGCATTTGGCTAACCTGACTCTGAATGGGTGGGACCCAGTTGCCAGTCTGGTTGCACAAGTAAACACCTGTTGAGGAGGCATCAGTGACTTAAGCTCATCCGAGCAGAAGCCATGAAAGTATTTATAGAAGAGACAAAGGGAGGCTACATTTCTACGATGGGGAAGTGGCTGCAGTCAAGTCGCCAGATCAGTACCTATCACATTACAGACTCTCTTTTGGAGCTTGTCAAGAACACTGAGGAGAACGGCAGGGGCACCTGACCATAAATGGCAGTAGTACTCAATGCACGGACGGATGGTTGACTTGTATATATGCAGGATGGATTCAGGTGGAAAAAACATCCTGGATCGACATAGTGACCCAATCTTCTTAGCAGTAGATTT